>CM046804.1:7723857-7788857 GCA_025617405.1 Perca schrenkii
GCATTCTATTCCATTCTATTCTATTCATGATACACAGTTAGTTACACAATGTATCCTCATATAGAAATGATCGGCATGAAGTTTATTATGAACCAGACAGACTTTAGTTCTGGAGAACGATGCAATTAGAATGAGTCACTTCCCTGTCTTATCACAGGGAGAATAAACAGCCACTTAGGAGAGTCAGATAGTTTACAATATTCAGTATTAAATACCTTCATACTATAGACATGTATTTGCAGCAATATCTATTTATTGCAAGACAGGAGAGAAAACATTAACACAGCAACAACAGAATAAAACAAAACAAACAAAAACAGTGTGTGTGTATGTGTGTGCGTGTGCATTTATGTATGCACACATCAGGGTTTCTGTGGGGTCTTAAAAAGTAACATTTCAAACTCAAAATTTTAGGCCTTAAAAAGTCTTACATTTGCTGAAGTATTGTGTTCTAGGCCTTAAATCATTTTAAACAGGTCATAATTTTCGTACGTCCGTGCAACGCTACCTCCTTATGCTAATTTTTTTTGTTCCGTGGTGTTGTAGTTCTTTCTTTCACTAGTCCAAATATAATTTGCTGTATTACTACAAATGAAGTTTAATTATTATTTTTTTTGACTGATGGTCCAATCATCATCATTTCAAACTTTTTTTTTGCCCATTGAAGTGAATTCTCTAGAGTATCTTGTA
The DNA here is from genome assembly GCA_025617405.1 of Perca schrenkii. NCBI lineage: Eukaryota > Metazoa > Chordata > Actinopteri > Perciformes > Percidae > Perca > Perca schrenkii. The sequence goes on from CM046804.1 coordinate 7,724,548, forward strand.
TTGTATAAATTGTAGATTGGCATTTTTAGTCATTAAGTAGATATTTTTGCAAATTTGGATCCAAAATTCAGCATCAGGAGTCTAGTTCCCCTTTGTCAGATTGTGATGCTATCCTGTAGATTTTGGAGAGGAGTATTTTTGAGGAGGGAATGTTAATCAATTCTGAGGTTGAGGGAGGAGGATGTTTTATGGATTGGCTGAGAAATGGTAAATTTAAATTCTGAATGTCTTTACAAGTGGTTTGCTCTCTATTTAACCATGTGTTATGTGATTGATTGGATTGATTGATTTATGGAGAGTGGCCAGTTTAATTCTTGGTGTCTTGTTTTTCCAGTAGAATTTGGAGTCTAGCGAACCAGGTTAGGGTGGGTTGAGTTGGGTATCATTTTTACCCATTATTTATCCAGTGCAATAGGAGATTCCGATTTCATTCCAGAAATGATGATTTGACTCCAGAAACAAAATTCCATTTAATCCTATGGTATTGTGGTGATGGCAGTAGTCTCAGATGCATTGAAGACACATTGGGCTCTAGGAAATTGTGATGGCCATTTTCCCGTTTTCTTATGTTCAAGTGATTTATTATCGACTGAGTAATGAAAATAATTATAAGCGCTGCAACTAACGATTATTTTTGTTATCAATTGATTTGCTGATGATTTCCACTAATTGATTAATCATTTTGGTCAATAAAATGTCAGCCAATAGGGAAAAAACATTGATCACAGTTTCTTAAGGCCGAATGGGATGTCTTCAAATTGCCTTTTCCCCTCAAGACAGTCCAAAACCCAAAGATAGTGTGTTTACAATGAAAGCAAAAAGTCCTTACAATTGAAAAGCTAGAACCAATTAACATTGGCATTTTCTTTAGAAAAAATGACGGTCAATCGATAATCTAAAGTGTATCTACAGAATGCATGCATATACTCAGGAACACTCGCGTTATCATTAACTTTTCTCCAACACAAATTCCAGTTTTACTTTTTTTTAAGGTTGATGTGACCTCCTTCCTCTCCAGCTCTCCTCACTGTGTATTGGGCATTCGGCATTAACCATGTTCCTGAATCCTTCTTCTCTACGTCTGCCTGTTTGACGAGCTGTCTGGGCTAATTCATTTGCCTGACTTCTTATGCTTTATCCTCCTCTTTGATGTCACAACCGGAGTTTATTTCTGTGCTTGTTATACAGACATAGTCTTTGAAAAAAAGAATCCTACTTTTTGCTGAGCTGAACTTTAGCTCTGTTCCCAGGAGAAAATGCTTAAAATATATATTCTTTGTTTTTCTCTGTCTATGTCATTTTCAGCTGTGTAGTCTTTTTAAACTGTAAGGTATTACAAAACCTAAATTACATTAAACAATATGATTAAAAAAAAAAAGATACAGCAAATTGGGCTTCATTAACAAATACAATTAGACAATTTCAACATATTAAGGTGAACTATATCTAATATAGAAAGAGATATTGATATCAAAGTACAAATAAGCAGCAATAAGGAGAAATGTGTTTTTGTACTTTGGTTTAATCCTGCATTCATACCAGCAGCAACCACATCTCCATGCTAATGTACAATGGTTAATTAGAGCTTGTTGACTGGTAGGTGAAGTGCCAAAGTTGTTACAGCAACAGACTGGACATATGGCAACGCTGGTATGTGATTATCTGATAGCCAATAGGGCCCAAATATTAGTTTTCCCTTAATGACAGTCAAGGCACAGTTTGTCTCAGGTCATACAAATATGAACTTCAATTGCCAAAATGTACATAATATATACATGTGAGGGTTATAGATGTAATACAGAACCAGAACAGCCATGGTTCAACGTTACATAACATTACAAGATCTTAACTTAATTATCTCATGATTATATCATGTTCAACAGATCAACAGCATCAGCTGAACAGTTAAAATGACCTTTGTTTATGTTTTCCTGAAAAGCGACCTTGTCATGTGAGTAATATAGCCCAACAGATACTGGATTTTTTTCAAGCTGACTCTGATAATGAGTATAAAAACTATAAGCTATAAGCTTCTTTTAAAAATATTTTTCTTTAAGTTTACTTTTTTGCCATGTTGGCTACAGGGATGGCACTGTCAGCTGGTTGGTTGGTCTGTCAGTCAGTCCACCACTTTGAGCCAAACTGAAATATCTCCACAATGATGGATTGCCAAGAACTTTTTCAGAAATCCCAATGACTTTGTTGATTGCCTGACACTATGGAATCCCGTTTTATTCAATATTAAATAAATACATAACTAAATTAATAAATACATAAATACATTAATAAACAAGTAAGCCTTTGAAATACATCATGAGATAAATAAATGAGGCAATAAATACATAAATAATTAAATAAATGTAAATATTCATATAAAAATGAATCAGTTAGTTAAATAAATATATTAAAAGGTTTTACTTTTAATTATTTCATGGTACTTTTATTTCATAAGTCCACGTTTATTTCAAGAGACTTTTATTTCATAAATCCACATTTATTTATTTCCGTGGACTTTTATTTCCTAATGCCACATTTATTTATTTTTTCCAGTTCTTATATGCAAATCAGGGGGTGTGGCTATCTCTCACATTCAGAACAGAGCCGCGTGCACCACGACCGAGTGCACCACGACTGCAGCAGCGGTGCTCTGTACCCAGCGCATAGTCACCTATTCTGGAGAGAACTGAACCACCAACTAGCGCTGACCTGACTGTGGGTACAGAGCACCGCGACTGCCGGTCGCGGTGTACTGTTGTAGTGTTTTGTATTTCAAGAGCAAATTGCTCCACAATATGAATACAGATTGATTATCACTTATTTTGTTGGTAACCGTTGTATAATCACAATATTACACTTGAGGAGGCCTACACTTCAGTGATGCGCCCTTCGGACTTCGAAATTAAACCCTCTCATGTAATATGGCTTAAACAAACGTCAACGTTAAACGCTGATGCAGTTTTAAATGTTTTATGATTTCAGAATGGAGGTTAACCAACATTTTATATTAATCCTAATTGTTTTTGTCAAATTTCATATCCATAAATGCAGCTTTCGAAATTATAGAAGATTAAAAAGATTTAGCCTATAATAAAATATTGGCTAACCTTCTCTTATCTCAATTTTAGATATCAGATCCCCTTCTAATGGGAGGCATGAAAACCTTTTTATCGTAGCCTACTCTTCTGTGGTCTCATATGTTATACTTGTAAAAGAGTATTAGGCTAATCAGTCCCTCCAGGATTTCGCGATGTCGCGATCGCGCCAATTCACGCGATTTCAACCAATCACCGCGACTTTGGTGCGACTCGCAATTTTGACCAATCACCGCAACTTTTCTGCAACTTCAAAAATCATCGCGTTCTCCTGCAAAGCGTCATCATACGTCAGCAAACTCACTTCCTTGTTTTGTTCAGAAGATGCAGCAGCATGCGCAGCAGACGTGTGCTGCCAACGTCTCACATTAACTTACAAAAATAACAGCAAAGGACCGTGAAAAACAGTATCCAGATGTTCTTTACGAAAGCGGGGGTAAACTGTTTTGCAAGACGTGCAACGATTTAGACTTTAACGATTTAAAAGTCACTGCCGTTTCAATCCTGGCTGTCGGCTCTCTGCAGCGGGTGGGGCTACTGCTCCGTTCCCTCCGCGACTGACGCTTACACACACACACACACACACACACACACACACACACACACACACACACAGACAAACAACACACACGGTGGATGCAGGAGAAAAAGGAGATGAGACGACACAATGACCTAAATTGAGGACAGCTACGCTCGTTATTGTAAGTGCAATGATAAGTCAAAGTCAGTACTTTATCAAACTGTATGAATGTGAGGCCAGGTTAGGAAATTAACTAACAATGTAAAGATCAACAAGCCACTGATAGATTCATTCAATAAATTATTATTTTTTTGTCTTAAATCTACGGAGCCCCTAAGGGGACATGAAAAAAAAAGTAAGTTTAGTTTCATGTGCTCACACAAAAATTTCACGTGCGCACGTGAAACTTTCACGTGAAACCTTTTCATGTGCGCACATGAAAGTTTCACGTGAGCACATGAAAGTTTCGTGTGCGCGTAGCCTGGGCCATACTGGAGACAGCTAGTGAATGACCACAGTAAAGTTAATTAGTTGCACTATATTTTAATCTAGGTCTTCATTATAAGGACATTGTTGCTTTGCTTGCAAGTCGTCACCATTAGGCTATATTGTTTTGATACGACATTTAAAATGTAGCCTATTTAATCTGTTCCGGCGCAAAAGGGATACAGCGATTTGGATCGGGCAATTACTTTCATTTATGAACAGTTACAATCATCTGGCCAACTCACGGATATAGGTGGATTTAGGGCCTACACAAAATGCAAGGAGAATGGATTAAACAAAGGAAAGAGAATGTTCAATTAACACGAGAACTGAACGGGATAATTCTAAAACGCTTAACGTAACGTGGTTTAATGTACCTAAACAACGATCAATGATCCCCAAATTTCTCTCTTACATTGCTCCTCATAACCACTGAAAACTGTGAAAAAATCTAACCCAAAGTCCTATTATTGTGGACGTTATCTGACGTTAAGCGTTTCTGCTTCACATTTTCAGCAGGGCAGTGGAGAGGCTGTGGATTGACTCCCAACGGTTCTCATGGGCTGTATAAGCCCTATTCGCACGGGATATTACCTGGGGACCTCTTGTAGTTTATAAATTACCCCCACACGTCTGTGTTTCGTCTGGCGCATTCACACGGCATAACTGAAGTCTGTATTTTACTCAAATTTACAGACATTATCCCCCGGATATGATGTCAAAACTTTTCATTTAGAATTGACAACGCAGCCAGTTAGACCCCAAATCACAGAGATGCCGATTCGCACGGGACTAATATTATCACAGGACCTCCGTTTTCGGCGAAATATGGTAGGTCATTTGCGGGGGAATTATTACTTTACAAATTACAGACATGACCGATTCGTACGGGATTAAGATCACAGACAACCTCGCGATTATTACAAATGACTGCAGGAGGTCACCAGGTAATACTTATCCCGTGCGAATAGGGCTGTCTGTAAGTCCTATCCCATTAAACCACGTTAACCTTTTTAACGTTAAGCTTAACGTGGATTAATGTACCTAAACAACGATCAACGACCCCCAAATTTCTCTCTTACATTGCTCCTCATAACCACCGAAAACTGTCAAAAAATCTAACCCAAAGTCATATTATTATGGACGTTATCTGACGTTAAGGTTTCTGCTTCACATTTTCAGCAGGGCAGAGGAGCGCCTGTGGGTTGACTCCCAATGGTTCTCATGGGCTGTATTATATATATTTATTACATGGCTTGCTTGAATTTTAATGTAGAATGCGGCTTGTTATTTTCTTGATAACAGACCGCTGCTAAGGATAACACACCGTTGCCATGCAAAAGCAGAGCGTTGCCATGGACGCAGTTCTGTTTACTCTGGAGAACAGCTATCAATCAATCCGCTGAAAGAAGTCCGGATAATTTAGCCTATCAGCTGTGGCAAAAAGTGGGGAAACGTGGAGCAACTTCTGCCTTTCGCCAAGCCCCGCCCCCCTTAGTTACTGTTGCTACGTCCGACAAACAAATGGTCAAACACGAACACGACCAGCGCTACAGATTACTGTCTATGGACAGATTGCCATGACGGGATGTGCGTGTCAGTGACCTTTTTTGGAGCAATACCTCCGCGATATCCTCCAGATCGAGGCAAAAGGGGTTACAGTATGCAGTGGAGGGATATATTCAAATGTTCGACTTTGTTGTAAACTGACGAAAAATAAAGTTGGGGAGCTCAAAGACACAACACAACAGCAGCTAATGTAGCTAGCATTAGCTAACATGTTAACTAATGTTGGCTAAAGCTAAAGGGCTCGTTAAACTTAGCTTAGAGAGTAGGTTAACATTCTGGCAATGATATCCATGGTAATCATAACTTTGGTCCAATTTGTGTTCTTGCCTCTAGTTAGTAGATCTAGACAACACGGTAACTAGTTAGCTGTTAGCTTTCCCTTTGAGCAGACGTATTTATGCTTCGTAATGTTAAACACATTTAACTGGGAGTGGGGCCGTCCACACTGTTTTATCCATTGTAGGCACCGCTCACGTTGGCCCTCATTTATGAAACGTTTTCTCTTGAACGTGAACGATTTATTTGTACCATTGACTGAGTTATTTCGGCTTGTTTTTCCAGCCCCTCGCTGTCAGGAGACCGGGTCCAGCACGGGGGGGCGGAGGACACGCACTCTCCCTCAGCTGTTGTCTCATTCTGACTCATGAAAAAAAACACGAGTAAAATAAAAGACACTGCATAAACTCAGCTACTGTGTGTTTATTTAAATATAAGTACACCTGCATGTAGGCCTAAGAGATTGCAATATAAGCCTGTATATTACTATTAGGACTATAGAATACATGTGTCAAGGATGTAGGCTATAAACTCCGATTTACTACGGCAACACTGTTGACCGCATGATCTCTTTTCATATCGCATTCTTTCTACAGCCTTTAATAACAGTTTTCAGGCTGACAAATAGTAAACACGTTAGTGCAAATGAATCCTCCAGACAATCGGGGTATCTAGTGTCCGATTTACAAACGCCGTGGGCGCACCGCTTCACCATCTTGCTTGGAGTCAATGTTTGTCGGACCTGCTCACATAGTAACGGTTTGCTATGATGTGTGAATGGACAATGGCGATTTTGGGGGCGGGGCCGGCGAGAGGTCTGATGAGCGCCTATCGCTAGTATCTTTCTAAACCGTCTATGATCGCTAGCTACGCAGTAACAGCCGTAGGGACAACAACGCTAATTAGTTAGCTTACATACGGCTTACGGCTCTGCAAAAAGGAAACGAGATGAATGAGGACATAAACGTCCACATAAATATTCCCAAAGAAGCCACTCACCGTGTCTCACTTCACCGTCAACAGAAATGTTCAGTTTACTGTAAATTATAGCAGCCTATAGCCCGCTAGCTCACTAACGCTTCAGCTAATGTTGTGTCAATTCCTGCAGTGATTAAAACAGCAGCTGGGTCATTTGTCCACCACGGCAGCACCTCATAAAATATACGGCTACTACCACAGCCCGTAAGGTGGTGTTGAGTAGCTAATAGACGAAGGATTGCATTACAGAGTTTTTACGTTGCTATGGACGCAGGATTCCAACAGTAGAGACGGAACAGACTATTTTCTCTAGTGGAAGCAATACAATCGTATTTAAATCAATAAACTCCCATTTAAATCAATATTTTGTCAAGTTATTGGTCAAATTATTGATTTATTTGGTAAGTAGCCATGTAATAAGCGGGCTGATTCAGGCTGATAGCGGGCTGAAATTATTGATTTATTTGGTAAGTAGCCATGTAATAAGCAGGCTGATTCAGGACCCCTCCGCTTCGCGTCGGGGTCCTGATCACCCTGTCAGGGTTGTTGCTATAACAACCGCCTCGCTCTACATTATCCCTTACATATATATATATATATATATATATATATATATATATATATATATATATATATATATATTTTTTTTTCTTACAGTTTTCAGTGGTTACGATAGGAGCAATATGAGAGAGAAATTTTGTAATCATTGATCGTTGTTTAGGTAGCATAAACCAAGTTAGCTTTTATCGTTTTTGTCCCTGTTGAACTCAGAATGAGGAGATGGCTCCGGAGCCAAAAGTCGGCCGCCGCCGAAACTATAAGGCCTAATTATCTTTGGCACTTAGACTCTTTTGACAAATTGAAACCTTTTTGGCATCTAAACTCATCTTTAGCCGCATCCGCATCCTTTCTAGTTCTTTGCTGCAGTGCTGCTGACTGTGGCACTGTTCGTAACAGCACAAATGGTTTTGCGCTGTTACGAACATATTGCTCCTATCGTAACCACTGAAAACTGTAAGAAAATCTAACCAGAAATTTGGTGATCACTGATCGTTGTTTATAAACCACTTAATCTTTTCCCTATAGCCTCATGATCGAAGCAGAAACGCTCAATGTCAGATAACGTCCATAATAATTGGACTTTGGGTTAGATTTTTTAACAGCTTTAAGTGGTTATGAGGAGCAATAGGAGATTGATCATTGATCGTTGTTTAGGTACATTAAACCATGTTAAGCTTTTTCACGTTATAGGACTTATACAGCCCATGAGAACCGTTTGGAGTCAACCCACAGGCGCTCCTCTGCCCTGCTGAAAATGTGAAGCAGAAACCTTAACGTCAGATAACGTCCACAATAATAGGACTTTGGGTTAGATTTTTCACAGTTTTCAGTGGTTATGAGGAGCAATATAAGAGAGAAATTTGGGGATCATTGATCGTTGTTTAGGTACATTAAACCACGTTACGTTACGCGTTTTAGAATTATCCCGTTCAGTTCTCGTGTTAATTGAACATTCTCTTTCCTTTGTTTAATCCATTCTCATTTTGTGTAGGCCCTAAATCCACCTATATCCGTGAGTTGGCCAGATGATTGTAACTGTTCATAAATGAAAGTAATTGCCCGATCCAAATCGCTGTATCCCTTTTGCGCCGGAACAGATTAAATAGGCTACATTTTAAATGTCGTATCAAAACAATATAGCCTAATGGTGATGACTTGCAAGCAAAGCAACAATGTCCTTATAATGAAGACCTAGATTAAAATATAGTGCAACTAATTAACTTTACTGTGGTCATTCACTAGCTGTCTCCAGTATGGCCCAGGCTACGCGCACACGAAACTTTCATGTGCTCACATGAAACTTTCATGTGCTCACATGAAACTTTCATGTGCGCACATGAAGGTTTCACGTGCGCACGTGAAAGTTTCACGTGCGCACATGAAACTAAACTTTCATGTCCCCTTAGGGGCTCCGTATAAATCCACCAGCCATTTTCATATTATACCAACATTTACAGCATCCTGAGCCTTTTTGGTAAGGTTACTAGGAAAACTCAGCCCAGGATAGTTTTATTCTCCCCAAAACATGTTTCCTTTTTATTTTTAAAGAACTATACAAAAAAAAAAAAAATCGCAACTTTTTTGCAACTTTCACTGTCTCCCGCAACTTCATTGCAACAAACATACAAAATACATTGCAACTTTTATCGCAAGTTTTTACAAAAGCTCCCGCGAAATCAGGCATTTTGGACCGCAACAATCTCAAAAAAAGGCCGCGAAAATCCTGGAGGGACTGATTAATTTTAGTATTATGTGGGTGGCTTCATTGCTGAGCTATATATTTTTTTTACGGTTATGGATTTTGCAAATAAAGCATTAATAAAAAAAAAGTAAAGTCATCGTAGGTTTCATGAAATAAACAACAAACGTTAACATCAGGGAGACAACATTAACATCCACAAATCTGCCAATAGGCTATGTATGGCTATTGTTAATTTAAGAATTTAAATGGCATTCAATTAATTGCATCATGCATCATACTCATTGACTTAACCGTGACTTCATTTAGAAAATAATTCACGATTTCGTATTCTGAACATCTGAATTTACCGTCGTCGTAAACGAAATGAATGAGGACAGAAAGGTCCACATAAATAGCCGGTGTGGTGCTCTGTCAGGTCAGCGGTATTTAGTGGTTCAGTTACTGCAGAATAGGTGACTGTGTGCTGGGTAAAGAGCACCGCGAGCTGCCAGTCGTGGTCCTCCGTCAGGTTTATTTATGTATATATTTATTTATTTAATATTGAATAAAACAGCATTCCATATGAAACCACCATTAGCATCCTGCTCACCATGTTTTTTTATTACCATAACCAGGACATTTTCGTTACCTTAATCAAGTAGTTTTGTTGCCTAAACCAGACTGCAATTGTAAAGGTGGCTGCTTTAATGGATTGTTTTGTGTTGCATTTACATGTGGCTCTTTGTAGTTGGCTTATTTGAAGCCAAAGTACTTCTCGATTCTTGCTGTTTGGAGTTTGTACCTTCATGGTTGAATACACTTATTGGAAGTCGCTTTGGATAAAAGCGTCTAATTAAATTTAATGTAATTTAATATTTTGGAAGGTAATGACGATGACCAGCTTTTTATTTTGTGTGCATTACAGCCATTATCCTGCAATAACATTTTTACTATGTTTTCATTTTGACGCATTCAATGAATCGATGAAATATCAAATGTAATAGTTCATTAACTCATTAACAATGCCATGGTTTTCTAACCTACCTCGGTCTAAAGTTAATCTATTCTTTTGTCGAATGAAGAGCAAATGGTGATTTCTTTTAATGTTTATAACAGAGTGGCATAATGTAATTTCTGTCTATGTCAGACATAGATCACTGTGTGCTTTAGCTGATATCCTGGCCCCTTCTGATATTTTCTGTCAGGCTAAGCTCTTTTACTTAATTATTCAGTATGACTATTGTATAGAATTTTAACAGCTACTGTCCTAATCAAAACAATTGAAGACTGCGTTCATGTAGCTATATGGTCTGATATCATTGTAATAAATCAAAATTGGATCTAACAGGAGTGAGTGTTTCTATGACTTCCTGTACAGACTAAAGGTTGATTAAAACAGCGGGAAACTGTCTGACTTTACCGCAGCTTTTTTTGTCACCGCCCTTTCCTGTTGCCAGCCTGCTGCCGTCCACTTTACAGGCTAGGTGCAGCTCATCTTGAACAAGCCTATTCTGTTGTCCTTTTTCTGGCTCCAGCACAGGAAGATGACGTCACGCTTATTTATCTCTCGTCTACAAAGTTCTGATTGGCTCGGCTGTTTCTCCCACTGGGAAGCCAGGGGGCACGTTTTTTAATCTATTTTTTTAAAACGTGCACGCAGGCTGAAATTTACTGTGGTGTTTTGTTGGTATTAAGCCACTAGTTGCTGGCTAATTTATGCAGCGCTTTGTCGTCCATCTCAGCCAAGAATGGAGAAATATTGAGTTACAAGCGAGCAATCTGATGTTTGGAGAGGTCTGTATGGTTAATACTGTAGCAGCCTGGTGTCGTTTTCAGGCGATTTGATAAAGGTAAAGATAGTACGACTGTTCACATTCGCTCTAGTGAGGTGCTGGCTGAGCATTCATTCACACACACTGCGGCGGTCGTCACTCGTCAGACGGTCCGGCCAAAACACAGGTCATTATATTTATTTTGAATGCCTGCAGAAAAAAGTTAAGACCAATTGAACTTTTGGAGGAAAGCAACCCGACTTCACCCTGTGGTGGACAATCATGTGTGAAAGTCCCGTTAACGTTACTGTAAACATGAAACATCACTGCCTCTATCGCTGCAACAAAAAAGGTTCAAACACTATGAAGGTAAAAAAAAATATTTCACTTCTGGGGTTGCTCCGGTACGCAGGAAATTCTAGCCTGACGTCGTCATACTTATATTATACGATATCTTCTATAACAGACGCGATGGCGGCATCTACACATCTCAATTCTCCAGCGGCAGCCATCTTTGTTGTAAATAAATTCAACCCAAGTGCTCTTTGGTGACGTGGTTGATTACGTTACTGTCGATCATCTGTCCATCATCGTATAAAGCCCGCCCTGACAATTTGATTGATCCAAACAGCTCTGGTTTGAGCATAGTTGCTCCACAACGGATCAAGTCCAGACTGAACTTCCCTGGCATCCAGGCTAAGGAAATTCTGCCGGATGCATGTCTTTTCGCCGATGTCCGTTACCTTACTGCTTTCTTTGTGTTGGAATTCTAAACACCGGTGGATTTATGAGGACTATGGTTAACTGCTCCTCAGATCTCTGCACGGTAAATCCAGACAGCTAGCTAGACTATCTGTCCAATCTGAGTTTTTTGTCGCACGACTATAGCAACTTTTGAACGTACACGTTTCACCAAAACAAGTTCCTTATGGGCTATTTTGCAGCGGCACAATGCGGAGCTTAGCTTTAAAGAAATGCCAATAAACCAGAGCATATTTTTCTCCCATCCCGGAATGCTGTGTAGACTAGCCAGACCCTCCTCCGCAGCACTGTGGAGGAAGGTCTGGCAAAGCGAGACTAAGCAATAGGTGACTGTGTCCAGCAACAACAAAGCAAAGTCACTTCAACTGTCGCTTCATCTCTTTTCTCTTTCTTTTTCTCCGCTTCCTTCACATACTGTCTTCATGTAAGCTTCAAAGTTCAAAAAATGGTATTCGGTACAGCCAGATGATTCACAATCAGTAGCGATGTGTATGTAAACTCATGGTAATTAAAAAGGCAGTAAGCTTGCACACACGTTTTGACAAGGCTGAATGTGGCCCAGGTGAACACAACACCAGACCTATATAAATCACTATAAAATAAAAAAAAAGAAGATAATTACATTACAGGCTGAGTATGATTAATTAAATATATCTCAAGATAATTGGATTAAAACATAAATGAAATATGGTTGTGATCAAGATTGTGATTTGTCTTGATCAGATGTGGTGCCTGCCTATTGTTTCAGCCCATTCTCCTGAGATACCAGTTTGATATCTCAAGATCAGAATCAGAAAGAGATCATCTTGTGATAATAAGATACCTTATAAAAGAGTCTGGCTGCCCTGGGCTTCTGTAGATAAAAGCTCTTATGGTCAAAATAGATTATAAAGGGTTAGGGTTATATAAAAAGGCAGAGGTGTGACTTTTCTGCAGTATATTCTAACAATATTAAGATAGTGTTTCACAAGAACACGCTTCTTGTTCCATTCATGAGAGGACAGTGAAATTGAGTGCTGGATTGGATGAAGCTATCAGGTAGTTTGGGTTGGATGGTGCATGGCAATGTCAAGCTAAGGTCAACCTTTGTTTTACACCCCCCATTCTCTTTAATAAATCATAAAATTGGAAATGAGCGCTGCAGTGGCGAGGCAGTAAGATAACAGCTGATGGGCAGAATGAGCTCTGTGACAGTTTAAATGCTGCAGTAGAGGGAACGTGATTGGAGGATGGGAGAACAGACGAGGCACAGGAATTAGCTGATGGGATTAGCTCTGTGTGTGTGTCAATAATTGGCTCGCCCTGGGGTGCGTTTGGGCAATAAAAAACAGTCAATACAATCCTCAGATGTCTCCTGAAGTTGCATTAAAACCCTTAATTAGGAATTGTCAGCATAACATAGTTTATTTTTATTTGCTTGAGTCATTAAGTAGGACAATATCATTTTATAAAATAAAAACACACTGATATCATTATGGTACAATCGACTGAAAAGAACTGAATAATTGCCCAACCTTGCCCAAATAGATAGAGTGGTTGCATGGCTGACAATGAATGAAAGGAAGACAGATAAGTAGGTAGCATCACTTCAGGATTATTTTTCACTGAAAATAAAGAAGAAAAACACACCCAATAAGGTTTTGATTCGGTGATGTCATCAAGAAGTGAAATGTTGCACTTTTTATGAAAACACCCTGGAGTGTTTTTGACCATTTCATGTTGTTCTGATCTGTGGTATGTGGTCCTGCTACAAATACAATGAGTGTGTCTCTGTTTGAGAAACCTCTGATTTGACAGGCTGATGGTTATCAAACATGTATAAATACTTAGTCTGTCAAAATAAACGTGATAATAACAAGTAAACACAAATTCCTTTTTAACTTCACAATTATTTTTTTTAGGTGCGATTAAGTTTTGGGAAATCAGGAAGCAATGCACCGCTACATCAATGCGCCGCACTCCCCAGAGACTAATCACAGTTACCTCGGGGTCACAGCACATTATTTTGACCCACTAGTGGGAACTTGCATGCTTTGACTGTTATGAAGAGCACTTTCTGCAAGTAGCGGACAGTGGGTCATTGAACATAAAGCCAGCACTATAGCCAGCCCTGTAGTTTCATGCCTTAGACCGGCCCACTTCACTTCACGACTGACTATATTTAAAAAATGTAATCAAAGCCTTAGTATCGCCTTAGTAAGTCTGCAATAGCACCCTTTCTCTACAGCATTGTAATTCAGTGAATCTTTGTAACGGTGGGTAGGCAAACGTCAGTAAATATCGAGGGGTTGTGAGCCGCAAGGTCTGTGGTGCATTGTCGTTGCAAATATCCCATTAACGTTGATTGAGTAGAATGGCCAAAACTCATCTACGTTGGCTATAGCGCCCCCAAATGGGTGATCTTCGCCAAATTTGGTACAGAGCCTCAGAGCGGCATGCCAACCACGCATCACAAGTTTCGTGTTGATAGCAATAACTACGGCAGAGAAATTGCAATCGCAAATGTCCCTTTGACATGCATTGAGTTATCGGCCAAAACAAATAAACGTTGATTATAGCACCATCTATTGGCTGATCTTCGCCATATTGGGTACAGAGCATCCTAGTGGTATGTCGAAGAACAATCCCAAGTCATTTGCTGATAGCATTTAAAGTGGCCGAGATATGATAGAGTTTGTGTTTGGTAGCTAGCTAGGAAAATTAGTTTGGACTTAAAATGTGCATACTTTAACGTAGCAAAATTCTTTTGACAAATTCTGGTCAGGTCCATCTGGAGATGCAACATACCATGTTTCGTGCAGATCAGTCGCACGGCCCAGGAAGAGTTAGAAAAAGTTGGTTTTGCACATTGCGCAATATTGCGAAAACAATTTCTTAGCGGAAATGGGCGGGGCCTATATCATGTGATTCAACTCGATTCAAGGAACACGTGGATGTAAGGGTTTCTAATGTGCAATGTGTAATGTGGGAGTTTTAGGCAAAAACACGTTTGACGTCATTATAGCACCACCTAGTGGTCCACATGTCTATTTTTTGGTAGGTGAGGTCCATGACCCATTGTAAATCTACCCTGAAAATGTAAAGTTATTCACATTAATATAAGTGGTGAATCCAAACGTGGGTCCCATAGGCCATGCCCACTTTGACCAATCAGTACCCCACTGTAGGGGTGGCCTCAGGAGTGGCCCTAGCTCAGGGGTGAGCAATTAATTTTCCCAAGGGGCCACATGAGAAACAGGGACTGTTGTGGAGGGCCGGACCAATAGGCTGAACTCAATTCTGCTCAATATTAATTTTATCTCTTTATGAAAAGCAGTAAATTGTAAGGTCTTTGATAAGCTGCGACTGGAAAGGGCACAAATGAAGAGATATGAGGCAGACATAGTACAAAATGCCAACATTATGTAACTATTTGAACAGCATTCACAAAGCAATTGTGAACAAAATTATATATATATATATATATATATATATATATATATATATATATATATATATAAAGTGGCAAAAAAATATTATATATATATATATATATATATATATTTTTTTTCAAAAAACATTAAATTAACTTCATACAAAGTGTCAACTTTTTTGTTTGTAGTCTTACTACCTCATTTGCTGCTTTTCAGTTATTTTTCTTGTTCAGTGAGATATGCGAAGGACAGCTGAGAGTGAGAGAAGATCTGTTTCTGCATTTGTTAAACTTCATCACTGAAAATGTTTGTTCACATATGTTGGTCGATCCAAAGAGAACCAACATCTTCTGAGCGTGCCTCCTCATGTGTGGAAAGTTCTCCTCTCTTACTCAAGCAATGATACAGACTTAAAGTGCTCTGACAGCACTGTATCTGACTGCAGGTCAATGAGTTCGAGCTGAACATCACTAGGTGCATTGTCCACACTGCAAGTGAAGGGAAAAGAAATCATGTGCATTTCACCCTCAACTGTCTTGAAATCACCTTGAAAACTCACCATGCAGTGCCACTAACGTGGTTGAGTACATGCGGAGGTGATCGGTTGATGGTGTGGCTTCTTTCAGGGTTTGCACTGGCTTGGGAGAAACTGCAACTTTCTCATAAAGGCCTTCACCAGGCTGTGCATTTCAAATGCAAATAGGCCCTTGCCTTGCAGTTTGGTGTTTAGTTCATTCATTAGTGCAGTCACATCAACAGCAAATGCAAGATCAGCCATCCAGTATACATCTGAGAGCTCTGGGATGTCTTAGCCTTTCATATCACAAAATTCTCGAATCTCTGCTCTCAGGTTCCATACTCTTTTAAGCACCTTGCCCAGGCTGAGTCACCAGCTGTGTGGTAGCCTGTGTCACCATGTTCAGTTTCATGGTCCTCCAAAAGTGACACAAACTGCCTGTGATTTAATGCTCTTGCCCTGATGAAGTTAACTGTTTTAGTTACAACATCAATAACATGGTTCAGTTTTAGCACTGACTTACACAACACCTGCTGATGTATAATACAATGCAAAAATACCAATTTCAGTTCTGAGTTCACTGAGATTCGTTATCCCACGTACCAAAGTTTGTAACTGGGCTGTGTCGCGGACATCACAGCTTTCGTCCAGAGCCAAGGAAAAAAGTTTGAAATTGTCTGCTTTGCTTTGCAGCTGAATCTCCAGGTTTCCCGCGATGTCTTCAATCCTTCTCGTTACGGTTCGCCTGGAAAGCGGCACATTCTCATATGCCTCTTTTTTTTCTCTGGGCATATTAGCGCAGCAGAGTCCACCAAACACTCTTTAATAATATCCCCTTCAGAAAATGGCTTACTGTTTTTGGCGATTTTGTGGGATATCACAAAGCTGGTCTTGACTGCTGCATCACTGGATGTGCAACGCTTGGTAAAAAAGCCTTGTTGCTTTTGCAGTTTAACTAGCAAAGCAGATGTCCGTTCCCGCTCTTCATCAGTCAAGTTGGTGTATTTCTCTGCATGTTTGGAATTGTAGTGGCGATGCAAATTATGATCCTTCAACACAGCGATCTGTTCTCCGCAAACGAAGCACACGGCTACCTACCTAAATCTACCTTTGATTTCAGTAAATAAATACTTAGATGTCCATGTTTGGTTAAAAACTTGGCGCTCTGTATCAACCTTTCTTTTTTTCCCATGAGCTGACATTTTTTAGGGATAACAGCTCATTTACGTCCATGCTAACGTCTCCCGTGAGCTCATTTCGCACCGCGGCTCTCCGACACATTTCAGTTCTTCTTCTACTTATTTTTAATTGCAACTTGCAACCAGAGAAGAAGAAGCTGCATACGTTCGCACAAAAAAAGCAACAACAAAAAGTTGCCTTCAAAATAAAAGCAAGGCAGTTGTATTCCATGCATGATGTACACTTATTTACGTTTGATTGCTAACTTCCCATTGACCTCACACGAGCCGGTTATGGCTTCCCAAAGGGCCAGATGTGGCCCGGGGTCCGTACAATGCCTAGGTATGCCCTAAATAGTACCCTCCAAATTTCGTAAAAATCGGATGAGTCGTTCATGAGATATAAACGTTTTGTACTTTTTGCACTACCCCCTAGTGGCCATTTTTTTAACATGTGTGGGGGACCTCCAGAGGGTCATGGCAAACAATAATCTAAAGTTTCGCGTTGGTAGCATTTATTTTGGTCGATTAATACATTTTGTATGCCCTTTTAAACAATGACATATAAGATGGCTAATATAATTAGTGCTTAAAGCTATAGTGCATAGTTTTTGTCGCCCCCATGAGGAATTCTAAGGAATGACAACAATGTGGCGAGTCCACATGATACAAGCCTTCCGTGATCTCGACCCCACCCCCCCAGTAGCCAAGGAGGACACGGATGATTAAAAAACATGATGGACTCTTCAGAAGAGGTAATTATCCTCACTTGAGCTTCAGCATGGGAAAGTCAGCGAACGACACAATCTTGTGAACATATCCATACTGAGAAATACAGAGAGAGTTGTGTGGAGCTGATAGTCTTAATTAGCTTTGTAGCAACTCATTTTGCAATGTCTCGAATGTAACGTACATTCATTAATATCAAAAAGTTACGCACTAAAGCTTTAAGTTACAAAATAAACTTTGTACAACCTCTGTTGTCTGCGTGCTCTGAACCCCTCTACACTTCTGATAGCCTACTCACATGACCATATGCAACATGCGCTACTACCTAAACAGACTTTTTTTGTGGCTTTCTGACGAGCGGCGCGCTTAATACATCCATGGGACAGCGTAACTCCATGGGCAGATTCAACACAAAACCATGAATCAGGCATTAGTGAGAGCGAGACCGGCAGGCGTTGAGTGGTGAAGCGAGGAGAGTGACCGTGAGCAGTGTCGGATTTAGCTGTAGTGGCTGAGTGAGAGAAAAGCGAGAGGAAAAAGCAAAGACGATGTAAAGTGAGTTTACAGTAAACGAAAAAGCTTCTTAAGACACGGTGGCTTCATCTATTGTTAATACTGTCAGTAAAGTGAAGGGTGTTACAATGTGGAGATTGCAGTGCACACAGAACACCTTTTTGTTTACTTAAATCGCACAATTTTTGCGGTTATGTAATCACACAGAGTGACATCGCGATTGCCATTAGATTAATCGTGCAGCCCTAGCACCCCTGGAACAGCAGACAGATATATGAAAGAAATGACTCCATTAGCTGTTTGGACAATCAGCAATTACGACCTGTATTTACGTTTTATTGTTAGGCATTAGCTCCCTCCAATGGCCATAGTAGTTATAAGTAGATCCTCCAAAATCCCGTAATGCAACTCTATAGCATCTCACATTAGAGCTTCCCTGCCTAGTAAACATCCACATGCACCCTGTTTGTAAGAATCTGTAACCCAATTTTATCTGATTTTTTTTCTTATACTCCTTTATATTTTATTCTACATCACACTTTGACATGTAACATTAGTTGAGGGCCCCGTTAACCAAAGGCTGTTCATACACAAACAATATCAATATTAGTTTGCCTTAGAAAGCAGTAATAGCATATAAATCTATAATTATTTGAATTGAATGATTTCTCTGTTTAAATGTGTTAATGAAACCTGGAAGCTTCTCTCTCTCCACCTCTCCCACCTGCCACCTCCATCTTTTCTTAGAATGCTCGAGAGGTGTCACTTCGTCCCTTTTCACAAATCACTCAACTGCTCACAGAAATCAAATACTTGCTTTTGTGTGGTGCCCCATTCCCCACCTACTCTCAATTTGTTTCTCACACACACACACACACACACACACACACACACACACACACACACACACACACACACACACACACACACACACACACACACACACACACAGAGAGTGAACTATATTTTGTCTTTGCTAAATGGTGCCAAAAACAAGAATAGAAAACATGAGCATTTTGAAAAGCTCAACCGCACAGGCAGTTTGCAGGAGATCCAGAAAGTGTTGCCCTAACTATGTCTCATTATTCACACATTTTGCATGTGTTCCAGCACTGCACACTGTATAAGCATGTATTGGCTCAGTGTTGGCTGCAGAAGTTTATAGATAAGGGTGTTGTAACTACGATATTCATTTGAAATGCTTTAGTGAAGTTGGAAAGTCAGTGTGGATAAATTTGAGCTTTGTGCAATTACGCAAGTAACCTTAAAGCTGAAACTTTCAGACTTCCCTTAGCGATGGCTGAGTGATTACATTACACAAATATACACTGTCATGAAATATCAAATTTGAAGGACTAAGGAGTGTTTTGAGAGTAATAATGTAGCACAGAAATAATGTGCAGATCTTGCCTGTTAAATTTGATGTATTAGAAGAAGTCAGTTATAGAATGTTTGGCTCTCACAGGAAAACTGGCTATTGACTTATGAATGTTATCAATTATGTGTCTTTGAGTTGCAGCGTCCACCACCACTAATTTATCCTGCTGCCCACATAATAACTCCATCAGTTTTCTTTCTCACTGCAGTAAATTGTTTACAGAAATTGAGGCAAACAATCACTGGGATTTATTTATCTCGAAGCGTGAGATTTATATCACGCTCCCCACTGTGAAACAGCATACTGCGGCTTTTTGATTGTGCTGGATTATTGTGTTCAAAACAAGATAAATCATATCTACAATAAGCTGCAAATTAACGATGACATTGTTCTGGTTGCAACAATAAAGCAGGAGTTCAAATTCACAATCATCACAATATTGTGTGGGTGAGTGACATAGCATAAAGTATAAAGCTTTGATATATCAGCACAACTGCATTAAACATAAGGAAATGCTGCTTTTTAAAATGGGTCATACACCCAGGTGGCCAGCATAATCCCTGAAAGCTAAAAAGCCAGTGTGGAATCTGAACTTTATGAACTGGATACAGCGTTGGAGGCGGAGCCCCGTTCATTCCTATTCCTAAGAGTTTTTCAGTGGCGCATGAAGCCTTCATGGAGCCTATACTGTAAATACCCGGATCTTCCGCTTTGCTTCCACATTGTGCGGCCCATAGAGCAGGCACACTAGAGGCCTCAGCCGGCCAAGCCGGCTACTTCTGGTTTAGCGCTCCACTAACTTGAATGGAGATTAAATGATTAAATGATAAAAACTCTTCTACACTTTCCAAATTTTATCTGACCGAATGGATCAAATTCTGATAGTGAAACGACTCATTTTACGGGGGTTGTGATGCTCAAAAAAATGTATCCACTGATTTACAGAAGTCTCTTTCACCATTTAAGTCTATGGGAAAAAGTCCTTTTTTGGCCAGAGGGCATCACGTGACATTGCAATTCCATCTTTAGCCGCTATGTTCAATTTGCTTCAAAGCTAAATTTTCAGCTTAGCTGTGATATACAGTAGCTTCATTGACCCAGGCACCCGAATCATAACAGCAGCCATCCATCCGTTTAGCTGTCTTTACAGTTAGCTAAATTAACCCGACAAAAAGGGGTTCCGCCTTCTATTCCAACAGACCCCCACTCCAACATTGACGTTGCATTGTTTTCAAATGTCCCACCACTCCGGCAATTTTTGTTTCCATGGGTTATTGTTAGGGGTTAGGGTAAGGGAATAGCAGCAAAATGTATGGTCTGTCAAAATAAACTATTTGGTATGATAAAAATAAAGACAGTGGCCCTCATTTATCAAAAGTGCGTACACCAAGGACAAGCACTCTCCCTCAGCTGTTGCCTCGTTCAGACTCATGAAAAAAAACACGAGTAAAATAAAAGACACTGCATAAACTCTGCTACCGTGTGTTTATTTAAATATAAGTACACCTACATATGTAGGCCTAAGAGATTGCAATAGAAGCCTGTATGTGTCGATGTATAAATTAAATAGGCTAAACTTCAGCTGGAGTCCGATTTACCACGGCAACACTGTTGACCGCATCAGTGATCTCCTTCCATTCCGCATTCTTTCTACAGCCTTTAATACCAGTTTTCAGGCTGCCAAATAGTACACACTTTAATGCAAATGAACCGGAGATATCAGGGTTTCAATCTCCACCTCTGAAAAGTGCCGCTTCTCAGCTGAATAATGTCTCGCCATGTCGTGAATTGTAGGGGCGAGGCCTCAAAACCCAGAATATATTGGGGCTTGTTATTCTAATGACGATCGTTTTCAGCTGCGGCATTTATCAAGGGCAGGTATTGTGTACACCTGGATTTCAAAGGTACGCACAGCTTCATAAATCAGGCGGTGAGAGGAGTGTAAGCATAATCTTACGCCAACCTATACGCCCGTTTCTACGCAAGAATGATAAATGAGGGCCAATGTGACTTAGGCAATTTTACAAGCTTTTCAAAATGGCAGCAGCTTCAAGAAGAACACAAATCTACCACTCTATCACTGAAGTTATTTCCATGATTCAGGGCCCGTCCCCAATTGGTAAGTGATGAGGTAAACACACTGATTGTTGACAGAGTTGAAGGTTTAAAATTGCCTAAGTCACAAAGGCATGTTCAAAAGTCATTTATTCCTCTTATGTTGCATCATTGACATTGTTATTAGTATGTCAATAGTCATCTATTTTCATAATATGTTTTCTGAAAAACTGAAAAAATGACTTAGGCCATTATTTTAGGATGTGACGATATGAAACTTGGGAATGTAAGTGATCCAGTAATAACAGCTATCTCAGTCGAAAATGGGCAAAATATTGCTCCAAAGTTAAGCAAAATTGTGAGGGGACAACATGGACATTATCATTTTCAAAGGGATCCCATTCCTAATTTTAATAGGCAAAATTCTAAACAATGCTTTTATTACACATACATACATACATGTAAAATATAGTGTGAAGCACTTTCATTTCCAGTTTACCTGGAGAAGCTGGATAGCACCCTGTTGTTATCCCAGCTTAATCTCCAAACTTTGCACCCACATCCTTAGGGGAAAATGAAGACAGGTCACTGAAAGGCACATATATCTACAGGCACATATATCAATTCAAAATCGATGCAAAGAACCAATAAAATCAGTCACTTAACACAGAAAAGCATAGATGAATAGTCCAAAAATAAAGTTACCCTTTAAAAATGAATGTCGCACAGTAACGTTGCCCGAGGTTTACACTACTATTTTGCCTAGATCTTTTTCAATTGTTAATTGACTCAGAAATAACAAGTACGAACCTGGCGAATCAGCTCTCATGTCACTACCGAAGGTGATGGGGTTTCCCGGCTACTTTGCCCTCTCAATGACCTGCTGCTACTCAGCCCTCCGCTGCCAGAGGATGGCTGGCTGGAAGAAAGCTCTCTGGGTGATTGAAGTAGTTCCAGGATCACATGCACTCTATACGCAGTGATGGCAGTACCTTAAAAACAACACATACCACACTTAGCCACACCATCAAAACATATAGCATCTTACCTAACCATAATCCATTCAGAGTTTACCAAATGTAAATTAAAAAAAAAGTAAAAAAAAATGTATTTGTTTTTACGTTGTGAGTCTGAATGCAAGAAGCACCGCTGCAACTGACAGCTGAAGATTGCCCGCTGTAATGTTCCTGATGTAAAGCTGGCTTTTCCACTGTTTTTTGTGGTGGCAGTGAAAACCTACTGTAGGCCTACCTGTGTGTCATGATTCAGCAATATGATGTATGTAAACAACAGCTGGTTTCCAGGTAAAATAGTACGTATGCTAATACTGTGTGTTACAGTTTTTCTTGATTGCTTTGACCTGCTTAAAGAAACTGGGATCCACTGTCTCAGCACAGCAGAAGACACCTCTTGCAAATGTGTTAACCCTTTCTCATTGGACTGACACATTTTCCCCCACCCTTTTGCAGAACAGTTAACACGGATGTCATTCAAGCAGTGCAAACTCCATTGTTTTAGCTATGGTAACCAAACCGAAAGCATCTGTTCCTAACTATTAGAAACTACCTACATCAGTATGAAATCACTGAAGCACCTGTTTGACACTCTTTCACACAAATCTTCAATTAGCAATCAGTCTGCAGGGTTAGGCCATGTGGCCCCATCATCAAGACAGAAGAAACTGAGTATCAATAGTGGCTATTTCTTATATTTTACTGTAATAGATTTTATTTTGGGTTACATGTATCATGTGTAATATTTACAGTATTTCAGTTTTCAGCCACAGTTTGAAAATAAGAATCAAAGGAATCAATAAAATTTGCATCAAAGCATTTCTGATTCTGGATCCAATTCTTTGCAAGAAGGCAAATTTGACAACAAATGGCACTGTCATGAAAGCCTAGACAGTAATAGGGTCACAAAAACAAATGTTTCAGTTTGGCACGTGGAGGTGCAGGTTGGGTGCGTGCGTCCTTAAGAGCTGCATTAGATCTTTCTCATACACCATACTTTCTTGTATTGTACAGCGGTAAATAAGCACTGCTGGGTCCTGCTTGTCCACATAGGAATTGTAGCCATAGGTCTGGTTGATAGCCATCTTCACCTTTTACTCTGTGTTTACTCTAGCGTATTATAGCCACGTCATCACTGTCCAACGCCATCCACATAAAGCACAACTAAAATTTCTAAAATAGAAAATTCAGTATACGTTTTGACTGAAGGGGTGCGCTCCTTTTAGGTTGAACACATTGTTAGAAAAATGACCAGTGTTAACTTCTATAACAGCACTACATTATCCAGTTTTGTAGCAAGATAGGTGCCTCAGAACTACACACAGTGTTGTAGTGCTATTTCTGGTAGTTGTAGTGCTACTACTGCATGGCTATGATTATATTGTGTAGACAGTGCCTACATTTGGTTTATCATCCCTGCACCAACCCACACACACCCCGCACACAGTACTGAAGCCTACCTTTCATGGTCCTCTTGTGTCAGATCAGGCACATAGGTAGCCCTGACACACCAGGTCGGTCAGCTTACTGAATCAATGCAAACAAGAAAAACGGAAGTGAGGAAAGATAGCAAATGACGAAAGTCTAGAGGGCATCTCATCTCATCGGATTAATCCAATACATGATAGGGCTGTCTATCACAATCGTCATGGGCAGCCACGGTGCCACTGCAAATTAGCCTAGGGAAGGAACTTGTTTTGGTGGAACGTGTACTTTCAAAGGCTGTTTGAGTGCAAACTGAGCAATATATACCACCATCCTCGTCACCCAGGGGTACTGTGTTTTCCATGACGCTAGGAACACCCAATTTTAATATTAAAATCTTTAAAATGTTCGGTAACACTTTACTTGAAGGTATCTACATAAGAGTGACATGACACTGTCATGATGCCATTTTTAGGCCTTCATTGACAGGACAGCTGAAGAAATGAAAGGGGAGAGAGGGGGGGATGATATGCAGCAAGGACTTCTATATATGGGCGCCAGCTCTACCAAGTGAGCTATCCGGGCACCCATCAATCAGTTCTTAGTTGTTTGGATGAATCATTACAATGTGTATATGTTGCCAATTGGGCCGAGTAAAACTTGGATCTAAAGGGAAAAATGTTAACTTGGACACAGATTTTAGGGAAATGGAACAAGGTTTGAGGTGGACTTTAATTTAAGAATACGAAGACATGGATTTGTTGTATTTTTTGGCATATATTTTAAAGTAGGTGAACAATATGACTGGGGATGCGATTTATAAGGGTTAAAAATGCATTTTTAATTTCCTCTGGACTTTACTTAAGACATCCTTTGGTCACTGTCTTCCTCAGCTGTACTCTTTTTTTTTTTTTTTCTTTTCTTTTTTACTGCTGCTAACAGGCTACTTCAAAAAATGAAATATTGTAACTTGTGGCATAGTGTACATATTCAGAGCTACATTGGCAATATTTTCAGTTTAAATATAAGAAAGGTTGTACCAGCAATACAGTTCTGTCTTTATTCCTGACAGACCCACTGTTATTGCCTCACTGAGCTCTTCACTGCTCTGCACAACTCCTATTGCACATTATTTCCAAACTCTTGTCACTGTGATGTCTTGCATGCGCTATGAGTCATTACAATAATGGAGCAGCACATCAACCTTCATAAGCAGTTCTGTCCACAGCTGTATGGTGAGTTCAAGTTAAACGGTAAATCAACGCTGAAACAAATAGGGCAGAGAACTTGTGTTGCACTGCTCTGTGTGGGCTGGAACTTTCCAGTATATTATACAGCTGGCTGCTCCCCAATCACTGGTGTTTGCTGTCTGCTGCAGGCACGTGCACACATAGTCATCAAAAGGGGATTGAGCACCTGCCCGTTTTCTGCCTTGAGAGAAAGTGCAATGTTTTCTGGATGCATGTTTAAAAAAAAAAAATAATGTATTCATAAAAATACCCTATATATAGTATTTTCTGGTTTGTACACAGCTTCCCTGTCAAACAAATATATTTATTGAAGTAAAAAAATCTAAATATCAGTTTGCAAGATTAGACTTTGTCGATCCCTCTCTCTCTCTGTCTCTCTCTCTCTCTCTCTCCCTCCTCAATGCTTCACCTGGCGCGCGCACACACACACACACACACACACACACACACACACACACAGAGGCAGGCAGACAGACAGCAGTCCTTTCCAGCTCCTACCTCAGAAAGTTCTTTTTGGCTTGTGTGGAGATAAGTGGTAATGAACAAAAGACTAAGCAGCCAGTGCCTCATGTTTACAGCTAATTAGCCAAAAGATAAAACAAATAGTTAAAGTGCTCATATTATGCTTTTTGGCTTTTTCCCTTAACTTTATTGTGTTATATATCTTTTTTGTGCACGTTATAGGTTTACAAAGTGAAAAAGCCCAAAGTCCACCCCAAAGGGACTTACCATCTCCAACAGAAAACACTGTTCATAAACTGCTCCAAACAGCTCTATTGTAGTCCAGCCTTTACTTCCGTGACGAACGTGCGTCACTTTGTAACACACGTTATAATGCTCACCTAGCAGCTAGCGTGGCATGCCCTCATACTCTGCTTCTGATTAGGCTAGTAGTCCTTACCTAGCTACTGAGCGTGTGCGACTCCCAACAAAGATGGAATGGAAGTGAGATGCCTCACTCTGTAGCTAAAACAGAGAGCTCAACATACAGGGTGAAAAGAGAAGCTGCAGCAATGTGCAGTTCACACAAATATATATATACAGTACAGGCCAAAAGTTTGCACACACCTTCTCATTCAATGCGTTTCCTTTTTATTTTCATGACTATTTACATTGTAGATTCTCACTGAAGGCATCAAAACTATGAATGAACACATTTGGAATTATGTACTTGACAAAAAAGTGTGAAATAACTGAAAACATGTCTTATATTTTAGATTCTTCAAAGTAGCCACCCTTTGTTTTTTATTAATAAGGGAAAAACTTCCACTAATTAACCCTGACAAAGCACACCTGTGAAGGTAAAACCATTTCAGGTGACTACCTCATGAAGCACATTGAGAGAACACCAAGGGCTTGCAGAGTTATCAAAAAAAGCAAAGGGTGGCTACTTTGAAGAATCTAAAATATAAGACATGTTTTCAGTTATTTCACACTTTTTTGTTAAGTACATAATTCCATATGTGTTCATTCATAGTTTTGATTCCTTCAGTGAGAATCTACAATATAAATAGTCATGAAAATAAAGAAACACATTGACTGAGAAGGTGTGTCCAAACTTTTGGCCTGTACTGTATATATTTTTTGTGATACATTTTTTTATTTTTTTTATTAGCACCTTCAGACATACAAAACAATCTCCACAATATGTGACAGATAACGTCAGATGGCGCACAGAAGAAGAAGAAAAAAATTGAACAAGAACGAAGACCCTCACTCACTCCCCACCCTCTGCAGCCTCAAGGAAAACAAAACAAACAAACAAACAAACAGAAACCACACCTTGCCTAATCACTCTCCTCTAGTTCTGGTGGGGCTGTGGTCATTAAGTCTGATATTTGTGCTGCTGCGCTTTCCCATAGGCTGATAGTTGATGATCTGGCTTTGTTAATCCTTGCTGTAGAGAGCTCAGGCATAACTATGTCCAGAAAATATGCCAACCACTGTTTTATACAAAGCGAGTGAGGGGGGAGCCAGCGCTGAGCTATAATTTTCTTGGTTGCAGTTGAGCCGGCTAGCCAAATTTTCCTCTGTCTCCCAAGCAGGTGTAATTTACAGTCGTCATTAAGTAACAAAACAATTGGGTCAGTAGGAATTCAACATCCTATCACATCAGCTATTATTGATGATGTTTTATTCCAAAACTCATGCACCTGTTCACACTCCCAGACCATATGCAGGAAAGTTCCAGTTTGTTCAGGTTGACAGAATGTGCAATAGGGAGTGGGAATGACTTTAGAGACGTATCTCTTCTGAGGAGTCCAATATGTCCTATGACATATGTTGAAGTGGATATACTGGTGATTTGGGTTTTTGGAACAGTGGAAAAGTCCCAAAACTGTCTCCCAATTAATTGCCTTCCCCTCAGGGCTCAGCTATCGCTCCAATTTCTTTACATCCTGGGCACTAATCCTCTCACAGGAAAAAACATTTAATGACTGACGCGTCAAAAATGTTCCCCCGTGGCACTCCATAACATTTTAGGGCTGATCTTAATCGCAGATAAAAGTAAAAGGATGTCCTTTGGACCTCAAAACTATCTCTCAGGTCTTCAAAACTCAACATACCTTTCTTATTGAATAGCTGGTCTATAGTCTATAGTCTAAAGTATAAATACCTCTGTCACTCCACTGCTTACAAGCAAAGGGTTTGTTACCAGACATTAAGTGTGTATATTGAACCATATTGGGGTGTTCAAATGCCACTTATTGGTGTAGCGTAGTTGCTCCTCCACCTGTTTAAAGTTGGTCAATGCGTTGGTGATAATAGGGCCATAGGCTAGCAAACACTTTCTTGGACACACGCCTGCAAAGGCAAGGTCTTGCAGTCTTAGACTTCCAGTGAGGCTTTGCTCTATTTCTCTCCATGGAACTGTAGATGAGGGGTCCATCCACACTCTGAGGGACCGTAGCTGAAAGGCTCTGTGATACACTTTAAGGTTGGGGAGGGCTAGGCCTCCCGTGTTTGTGGTACATTGCAGGGTAGAGTATTTTAGCCTAGGTTGTTTATTATTCCAAATATACTGCCGAATTAAGGTATCAAGTTTCTTCCAGAAATGTATTGGTGGGGGTAAGGGGATCATTGTACTTAAGAAATTCACACAAGGAACTATGTTCATTTTAACAACAGCAATCCTGGACCGTAGTGATGCCGGCCACACAGACCAATTGGCCAGATCCCTTTGAACACTACTTAATATAGTTTCATAGTTGTCCTGGACAACTCGCTGTAGCGATGCGTGTATGGTGATGCCCAAAGATGTAATTTTGGTTTGGGTTGGTATTGTACACTAATGGCTGATATTACATGCCTGTTGTTCAATAAAATAAGATTAGATTTAGTCCAGTGAATTTTATAGCCGGAGATAAAGATCTTAAGAAGTTTTGGAAAAGAGTCCTCAAGATCAGAGATGTACAACAAAATATAATCTGCAAATAACGATATTGAGCTGCAATTGGATTTAATCTGGACATTACGGATTTTATTTTGCCTTATGGCTTGGGCTAACGGTTCAAGAGAGATTGCAAACAGCATGGGTGAAAGCGGGCATCCCTGTCGCAAGCCCGCTTGATGGGAAACAGCTGAGAACGCAAGCCATTGGTTGAGACTATGGCCGTGGAATTCGCATATAAAGTACACACCATGTCAAAGACTTTGGCCACCAAACCAAGCCTCTCCATCTGTGTCTAATAACATTATCACTAATAATAAATAATAACTAATAACTAAACATATCAGCACAGAACTTTCCCAGTTAATGAGTTAAGAGTCTTTTCCCCTTAAATGTTAGGTTAAAATATGTAGATTAATTTAAGAAGAAATCTACAGATGTAGCCTAAAATAAATACCATCTAAATGTGTATTTTGGAAGTTTTACTTTCATTAGAGTAAAAGAAGACATGGAAGTAACATAGACCAAAATCTCTAAATTGACATGTAAAAGTGTCCTGCATTAAACTTCATCATTTATATCGTAGGCTCCTCGTCTAATAAAGTGTTTTTTCATTATTGGTGTAGCATATTTTCCTGTAAAATAAACAAAATTGCAGCAACAGCCTTTTTCAGATTAGTGGGAAGATTTTTGTTGAGATTTAAAAAAAAAGATTATTTGAAGTTTTATTTATTCCAATAACATTAAAAGATTTAAAATGATTTATTGCCATTTGCAAAATAAACAAAACTATTTCCCTCTCCTTGGTGCAGTCACTTATTCTAAATATATACTTGAAACTAGTAGCATAGTAAACATGCACATTGTGGCAGAGTTTCCTTTGCTGTTTGTGATTAACCTGGTGAATATTAAAAAATGTCTCCATGGGAACTGATTATTTTGTTAAGTATTTATTAAATCTATTAAACAATTGTGTAAGGGAAATAAGATAAATTGGTATGGTAGTCAGAGTTGTGTTAATATATTTAATGTTTTGTTTAAATTTCAAATAAATAATAATTTATTTTCTTGAGCCCCTGCCGCCCAAAATGTCTGTGCACATCCCTGGTCTGCTGTCAAGGCCAAGATAACTGGTTTAAAGTCAAATTGGGTAGAGCATTTTAAACAGGTCGAATTATGTATTTTTTTGAAAACTCTTATCAGAGCTAATGTCAGATATTTGTAAATCCCCAACAGGATGGCCGTGTGTCCTTCATAGGCCACCAGCTGGGCGGTGTGTCCTTCTCAGCCAACAGCCGCGACCAGCAGGTCAAGTTTGCCCGCGCTGTCCAGATCACCTACTACCTCCGCAACCACGGACCGGTGGTGCAAGATGCCATTGCCGAACGCTGGGAGAACGAGTTCTGCACCCTGGTCAGCCGGCTGTCCATGGCCGAGGCGCCCCACGCACCGGACCAGCTCCACATCCAGTCCCTCACGTCCTTCAGTCTGTGGCGGGACTTCCACCAGACGGGCGTGCTGGCCAAGGGAGAGGTGCTGGTCAGCCTGGTGCTGGTGCTCCTGGCCGCCACCATCTCCAGCTCCATGCGGGACTGCCTGAGGGGGAAGCCGTTCCTGGGCCTGCTGGGTGTGCTCACCATCTGCATCGCCAACGTGACGGCCGCAGGGATCTTCTTTATATCGGACGGGAAGTTCAACTCTACACTGCTGGGGATCCCATTCTTTGCCATGGGTGAGTTGAAGCAAGGGTTGTGTGATTGATACTGCCTGTGTGTGTGTGAGTGTGTGTGTGTGTAGTGGTTGGTTAAGGGGCTTATCAGGGGTTGACACTCATGTCATTGTGATGAGCTTTTTCTCGGAGGGGATGCCGGCAGTTCATTGTAGTTCCATGTGTGTGTTAGTGTGGACCTTGCAGCTGCATTTGTGTAGCACATTCCTTCGTCAGGTAACTTTCTGTGACTTTTGCATTAAAGGTCCCATGACATGGTGCTCTTTGGATGCTTTTATATAGACCTTAGTGGTCCCCTAATACTGTATCTGAAGTCTCTTTCCCGAAATTCAGCTTTGGTGCAGAACTACAGCCACTAGAGCCAGTCCCACAATGAGCTTTCCTTAGGATGTGCCATTTCTGTGTCTGAAGCTATTGAGGAGGAGAGTGGGAGGGGCAAGGTGGAGGGTGGGGGTGTGGCCTTGACCAACTGCCACTTTTCTCGTTTGAAAGCCATGATGTCTCTCTCTCATGGGTTGGCCAAATTCTCTGGGCGGGCAAAGCAGAGAAAGGGGAGGTAACCTTGCTTGTTATGACCTCATAACAAGCAGATTCCAAAACGGCTCATCTGAGCTTTCCTTTTCTGAAAAGACAGAGCAGGATACCCAGGGCTCGGTTTACACCTATCCCCATTTCTAGCCACTGGGGGACCATAGACAGCCTGGGGGAACTCATATTAATGTTAAAAAAACTCATTAAGTGAAATTTTCATGCCATGGGACCTTTAAGGACACATTCAATTATTTACTGAGCTTCAAGTGATGTTATCCCCAGTGTAGTGGATTTGATAATAAACTCTACTACAGTGTATATCAACCACAAGAGAAGGCTAACACATCAGACTCCTGGGAAATGGAAAAATGCTGGAATTATATTTCAGTGGTTTCGCTCACAAACACTGGTTGTTGAGTAAGCAAAGAAAGTGCTTTTTGGGTAAACTTGAACTGATAAAACTTCTGTAGTCATCAAAATGTATTAATGTGACGCACTGTAGCACAGCCTTTGTGTTTAGGGACAAGGCATTAGGGATTTCAGTGGCGAGCATGACTTGTAAGGCTGGAGGTTACAGTATGGCATGGGGATGAGGTAGGGGATGTTCAATAACCTTCTGAAGGAATTACAGGCTAGATCTTTTAAAAGTAATGAATTTGGATATTAAAAAATAGCTTTGTACATCTGGTTACATTAATCATTAAATAAAAGCCCCAAACTACAGTATATTATCATGACTGTTTTTAGTGGTGATTAAGGCATTACATTGGCCTTTGGAAGTACTAATTATTTTTGTGATGACTCATTGCAAAAGCTAAAACCTTTTAAGATTTATTCTTTTTGCCTTGATTAGATAGTGACAGTGTAGATACAGACGGGGGGGGTGTCGACATCCAGTGGTGTCTAGCTGGAATCATACTGACTTTGCGGTTGTATGGTAATAACTAGGCCACCAGCACTGGGTTGCTCCAGCTGTGTGGAGGTTCAACAGCGAAAATAGTTCGAATGAAGGCATACGCTATAACTTAAATCTTACACCTAGCCCATAGTAGGTGTAGTCCTCAGTATTTGAATTAATACTCACGCTTTCGTTTTCCTTGAGCAGAGATATAGAGCGGAGATCTTTAAGGGCCGTTACAGAGTCAACGCAAGCAACGCGAACAAGCAACGCGAACAAGCAACGTGCTCCCTTTCGTAGTCTAAACAGCGGATGCAAGTAGACCCAAGCGTCACGGGCGATGCGTGAAATGCAATACACCGCCCACGCAACAGGGGGTAGCAGAGCCAGACCCTCCCGGGGAGTAGCTCTTGTCAGGGAGCAGCTGGCTGGCTGACTTCTTTTTATCAGATGCTGGCATGTTTCCCCACCAGTACAGTGTGCTACGATTGGGTAGCACTGACCAATACATTGATAAAAGGTCGCTTAAACATGGTTTAGCAGGTTTTAAAAATATATAAATACATTTGGGTCTCTCTCTCGCCTCTAGAGGAGGGCACACAGCATAGACTACACACACACAACGTTGATACATATCGAAAAATGTGACTGAGTAGTCCTATGTTTGATGAATTTGCTCAGCTAGGTTGATTCAATATTTTTGAGTAACGTACAATATGTGCAGTGTCGCCCCCACCGACAACGCATAGTATTATGCGCATCGGCGCATTGCGTATCAAAAACTGAGACGACACATTTGGCTACGCATCGCCGCATAATGGCGGCCGAAGCGTAGCGATGCGTAGCCTTGTGGACGCGTATGCGTACCGATGCGTTGACTCTGTAACGGCCCTAACAGGCTCCTTTGCGTCGAAAGCAGCCAGTTGAGGTGGTTTGGGCATCTGGTAAGGATGCCCTGTGTGCGCCTCCCTAGGGAGATGTTCCAGGCACGTCCAGCTGGGAGGTCCCAGGACTAGGTGGAGGGATTATATCTCCAACCTGGCCTGGGAACGCCTCAGGATCCCACAGTCGGAGCTGGTTAATGTGGCTCAGGAATGGGAAGTTTGGGGTCCCCTGCTGGAGCTGCTGCCCCCGCGACCCGACCCCAGATAAGCGGACAAAGATGGATGGATCTTTAAAAGGGGGTCCAGGACCCCTAGGGGGTCCTCAGAGTTACTGCAGGATGGCTTTCAAGTTATTGTTAACTTTTGAAAGTTTTTTCAAAAATGAAAATGTCTTAACATGAATCAAACATATTAGCAACTATAAATCCCCACCGATGATAACTGGCTCATAAGGTAGTCACCAAGCCCATCCACAGATACAGTTCATCGTAAGGATTCACTGTGCCACATGTATGTTTAACATTAAATGATGATTTATAAAATCATGCCAACAATTATTATTTTAATAGCTTAGTATTAATTTGAAGTTACACACAGTCTACATACAGTCTATGCCGTAGACATGTATAGTTTCTGACTGGGAACCCAGAAATTCTGACATTCCCTGTCAAATTCAACACAACATAGTCCGTGCCCCTCGCCTGGCATCATGGCGGTACCAAATGTCGGATGATAGCGGCAGATACCTATTTGATTATGAAAAGCAAGTGCCTTTCAGTGGAAGGTGGTAAAATATGTGGACAATTTATTAAAGGGAAAAATCCCACAAATTTGAAAGTACATTTGAGAAACGCGCACAAGGAGTCTAACCTAGCGTACCTTAACAAGGTAAAGGAGAACGCAAAGCCCCCTTTCACCAAAACAGAAGCTAACCCCGGTACAGGGCATGGATGTATGGGTACAGGGCATGGATGTATGGGTACAGGACCAGGCAGCATGACGGAGACAACCGCAGGACAGAGAACACTACAGGCGTGCTTTCACCGGCGACCCGATAGCTGCTGGTTAGTAAATACGCAGGAACACCACAAGCGGGAGGAAGCATGGGTTAACATGTGTGTTGATACTGGGATGTCTACACAACTGTGTGAGTCGATTGACTTAAAAAAGTTAATATTACACAATACTTTTTCTGACCTTTTTGAATCTTGCCCCTTACAAATAACCCATATTACAAAAAAGACTAAAACTAATAAAAACTAAGCATTTTCAAAAACTAAAAACTAAACTAAACTAGTAAACCCGCTTTAAAAACTAATTAAAACTAAACTGAATTTGAAAACAAAAAATAAAAATAAAAACTAATGAAAAATGAAACAATATAATAACCTTGTCACCAACACACTTCCTAGGAGCCCTCCAGAAAGTGTATGTACTTTCCCCATTTTCTAGAGTAGGCATCCAATCTGGCAAACTGTTTCAACATGATCTCACAGAATTCTGTGAAATGAACACGGCCCCTTAACTCAAAATCGGTGGCAGTTTCACAGAATCGCAAAACATTCCGTGATGGGCCCACGGAAGAATTCCGTGAAATGAACACGGATTGCCGAAAATTCAGTGATGGGCCCACGGAAGAATTCCGTTAAATAAACACGGCCACTTAAATTAAGGAAAAGGTCATGGGTGGGCTTACGGTTCCGTGACACGCGCGAAGAACGGGATGGTTCGGTTCAAAAAAAGGTTGTGGGTGGGCTTATGGTTCCGTGACACACGAAAAGAACGGGACGGTTGGGTTTAGGAAAAGAAGAAAGCGACTTTAGGAAATGTGACATGCGGGACACAAACCCTGGTCTCCTGGGTGAAAGTCCTGCGTTTGACCCATCCACCACCCCAACCAACTCGGAATTTCAGCCTTACATACTACTCGCTACCTTAATCGCTCTTAATACTACGTCATCTTCTCATTGACTTTACATTAAATTTTCGCTCATTCCGTGCCACCACCACGTAATGAGCTGTTAACAGTTCATGATCATTTCACGGAATTCTGTGAGACCAGAGGCCTGTACTACAAAGCAAGATTTGGCATTAACGAGCTAGAATGCTTTTTTTTCTGTACCACGACGGTGGATTAGTTGTTCCCGGGTTCAATCGCCGTGGTAATTTATGATGCATGCCTATCCTGGTCTGGAGCAGATTAAGTTGGAGATCGGAGATCAACCAGTGTAAAAGCCCCGCCTAGTGACCAATCAATACTCGATTGATAACAGCGTCACCGTTCTTATAGAAGATCAGGCGGAGCTCGGTGCGCAGAGAGAGAGAGAGAGAGAGGGAGAGAGGGAGAGAGAGAGGCAAAGAGGGAGAGGGGGAGAAAGGGGTGCACACATAAAAGTTAAAACATTAAGCTAGAGACCGACAACCCCGTTAGCATTCCCTGATGGGTATATTTATGAAATACATAGATTGTAATGGGAAGGAATTACATATCGGCTCGGCTTCTTGAGCCGTGTGTTGCCAATGCGCACATTAGTTTGAATTATGTTTTTATATATTTTATTTTCTCTCATGATCGATGGCTTCCCACTGCCAGGGTTGCAACTGAAATAATAGACTAAAGCAGTTTATGGAAAGTGCACAAGTGTAGGCTAATTATGGTCAGATCTTGTGCCTGACTGATGGGGAAGTGATATTGATAAGCGTTGTGATTTACGCATCTACAGCGTCTGCTATTTTTTTTTGCCAGCTTTCCTTCCTGTTTTAGGAAGCAGCAACTGTATTTAGTTTTGCCTGCAAAACCGTGTCTGTGTTCTTCATATTTATGTAGAATTATAATTTCCTCTTCTTGTGTAAAATATGCGGCTCTGGTAGATGTTTGCGATTGGTCGTGCTGTGCAAACACCGGCTCTTTTATGTGAACGAGCCGCTGGATTGGGAAACCCTGGGTTGATTGAACTGGTTGTTAACCACCGTCGTGACACGGGTTATGCGGGACCGTGGTTAGGTGAAGCCGGATAACTGAAAGAAATCCAGGGCATGTTGATCTTGATTCGTAGTACAGGCCTCTGGCTGACTGTTTGTATGACATATTTTCAAATGCTGCAACTCTAGCCATCTCACAAGCCTCACACATTGTCTTATTTTTTTAAGATTATTATTTTTTTAGGCCTTTAAATCCGAGCTTGGACTTGAAAGGGGAGGCGTGGGGTTGGAGAAGGGATGGTAAACCGTATGAGTTTGTGATTAGAGAGGGGAAAGAGGCATGGATGGAGGTTGAGTACCGGTTGATTCGTGGAGCAGACCAGGTCGAGGATGTGTCCTTCAGCATGGGTGGTGATGTGACATGTTGGGTGAGAGTGAAGTTGTCCGGTAAAATGGTGATTTCTGATGAGAGCTTGCAGGTGGGGGAGTCCATGTGGATGTTTAAGTCACAGAGTAGCAGCAGACGTGGAGAGAGAGAGGCTAGTGTGAGGAGTTCAGTAAAATCAGAGAGGAAGGAGGGATTTGGTTTAGGTGGCCGGTAGATGAGAATGACTGTCATGGAGGAAAGAGCTTTGAAAGTGAGAAATTCAAATGATGATACTGAGGGGAGGGTGAGGTCTGTGATCCGAAAGTTCTGATTGAAAATAATGGCGAGGCCACCTCCACGGCGGGAGTGGGCGAGGTTTGCAGGGGGACAGGGGTAGCTGTAGCCAGGGGGGGATGCTTGGTTGAGGGAGAAGAAGTCATTGAGTTGTTGCCAGGTTTCGGTGAGCAGAAGGAAGTCCAGAGTGTTGTCAAGGATTAGTTCATTGAGGGTAGGGTTCTTTATTGTTGAGCGATCAGGTGTTGGCATGGTGAGAGGGTTGGTAGTATGGGGGCAGGCTGGAGAGATCTGAGGTTGTCCCGGTTTACAGTGTGTGTGGTCGATGAGGAGGGGGGGTACTGCAGTTGAGGGGGGACAGTGAGTGGATTTGCAAATGATTGGACAATAGGTGTATGTGAAGGGTGTAGAGAACTGTAGTCCAGTCCGGGTTTTTTGTGCAGCTTGATAGTGTGTTCAGCCCTATGTGATACAGTTGTGGCAGCATTCTGATGACGTGGGAGAGGTGCGACAGAGCATGCAGATGACCAGATGGATGGAATGGATTGTCCGTGGTGGAAGTAAACAAGCTTGCGGCGAGAGCTTCTGTGGACGTAAGGGGGTCGATGTAGATGTCCGAGCTGTTTGATGACTGGGATGCAAGATGGAATGGAGAAGTTGAAGAGTAATGACATGAAGCAAAGTGGCGCAGGTTGGAGTTGAACACGCGTCCGCTGCGTCAAGGACTAAGCCTCTTTCTATGGGAGTGTGCTCTACCAGGTGAGCTACCTGGGCACCCACACATTGTCTTTTTAAATGTAGAGAGGTTAAAGGTGTCACTAGCATATTTATTGACAATTGTGTGTTTTGAAGATGGCATTTGTAATATTAAGGTTTCAGGCAGCATTGTACATTTCTTTCTCTTTCAGTATGGGGATGTTGTGCATCGATTAAAGCACATATTTCTTTAGGGGCTTCATAGCCAACCGGCAGTAGAGGGGCGGTCGCAATCACCGACACAGATCTTTTTTTTGTTTGTTTTTTTTTAGAATTTTAAGGGGAAATATGGGTTTGGATCTGTGGTTTGGATTCTGGTTTTCTAAAAACGTATCAGTCTCACAGCCTTACTTTCCAGCTATAGCTATTTCTGTACTCTCCATACACGGGCTGTTGATGGAAAATAAACATGATCTGAAAAAGATTACTAAAAAATATTGTATCTGAATGCCCCTTTAGCATGCATTGCTTAATAAAGCTGCCTCCCTACATCAGCAAGCCAGTGTTTGTAATTATCTGGTCTAGTCAACAAACCAACCTACAGTAAGTACGTTGCCATGAAAATGATGTCCTTTTCACAATTTAAAATTAATATTTTGCATAACAGTCAAATGTTCTGTGGACTCTAACAGTAATATATCATTTTTCTTTGCTTCTTAAGATATACTTTGTCCACTTAAACTACAGTATATCTTTCATTTCCTCCCTGTGTGTTCCTAAGGTCATTGGATCCCTGGGGCTTTGGTACAGCTCCGCTGCAGGCCGGCTGACATAACTTAAGTTTAAGTAAGACTCAGGAACAGGAGGCTGGATCAGCTCCATGTGACCTAGAGGCTGGGAAGGAAGGTGTGGTGGGGGGGGGGGGGGGGGTGAGAGAGGCTAAAAAGGAGTCAAGGAGAAAAGAGCGAGGAGAAAAATG
The DNA here is from genome assembly GCA_025617405.1 of Perca schrenkii. NCBI lineage: Eukaryota > Metazoa > Chordata > Actinopteri > Perciformes > Percidae > Perca > Perca schrenkii. The sequence goes on from CM046804.1 coordinate 7,762,407, forward strand.
CATGTGATGTATAGGAGTGAACAAAAGGAGGGTGTAGAGGAAGAGGGAACAGACAGAGACAGATACAGAGGGGAGAGGTAGAGTAGAGGGGAGAAAGTCACATAGAAAGGGAGGAGGTTGAGAAGGGCATAGAAGATGGAGAGGACTTGATTAAGTCTATAATTTCATGTGACAGGACCTCAAAGGCAGCAGATGTCCACCCTCAGACACACCCCTATCACTATATCAACGCCACATTGGGGCAGACACTAAGAACTGAAAAGGATACTGATACCCAAGCTGTAACGGCAGTGTGGCGCCCCCTGCTGAGACGTTATCATTAGGGTTGATAAAAAGTAGGCGTTGAAAAGTTATCTTATGAGTTTAAAATTATGGTTTTGTTTATTATGGTATATATGAGGGACTTGCTGTGAAAACACACCGGGCGTGTAAGGGTGGCCTGCAAAACGTAGATACGTGCCTGATCGCGCGTCTGGCCATTCATACCGGGCACTTATTTCTCCGCACTGGTCACAAAGCGATCCTTCTCTGCTCTCTCCTTCTCTGACAGAATGAGTGGAGAAAACTGTGGTAATTGTAGCCTAAATGTGTGTGTGTGTGTGTGTGTGTGTGTGTGTGTGTGTGTAGATGTGGATGCGAATGCGGATGTGTGTGTGTCACTCTCTCTGTCCGACCGTCGGTATCTCTCTCCATGTACCCTTCTTGTGAGAAGTCAAGACAGCCAAAATCACCATGAGCCTAGGTGTTTTATTTTGAAATGTGTTTTATTTTTGTAAAGCATCCGGCTACACTGTGGTCTTCCTGTATGTGATTACCTGCCTGGCTTGACACATTTGCTCGCGCTTTGCGCAAGAAATAGGGGTGACGCCGGAAAGATCGCTGCAGCGCGCGGGCCGACGATAACATGGGCACCAAAATGCTTCGCGCGACGCAGGTTTGCGCGTGTCCTTACAGCGCACTCTGTGGTAGCAGGCTGTAGTGAGTCTTGCGTAGGGATGGGTATGAGTAAAATATATAGAAAGTGAGATGAGATGAAATGAAATGAGAAATATACATGCATGTCGTGCATTTAGTATGACGTCATTATATGGACTGATTTTCTCTCAGCACCCACTACTCTGACTGACTTCCAGCGTACCTTCAGGTGATTGTCACTGTACCATGTGACGAATCTCTCCTCTACTTGTCTGTACATGTAAATATAGTCTTTAAGTGAAGACTGCATCTCGCTGGAAATTATTCACTGGAATCATACATATAATTACTTTTCGTCAAAAAATAGCTTACATTTAGGGTTCAAAGTTCTTTTATTGCCATGTGCACAACAATAACAGAAGTACTTGATGGAAATGAAAACCCTAGGCATCAGGCTTTTAATGGCATTTAATACATTTATCAAATTCCTTCAACGTCTTTACTACATTAATGAGTCTGGACAGACATGGCTGTAACCTGAAACTTGACTGGCTGGCGGAGTCATTCAACCGCCAGGTGGTAATTCTGGTTTCTTGAAATGATTGCTTGAAAAATCAGGGTTGTATTCTATTTGAGGTGTAGACAAATTTTACTTGTAGACAAGTTTTATTCACAACATCATTTTTTTTAATGGAAAAAGTGTCTCTTACAAAGAGTGTTGCATTGCATGTGTTGTTGTTGTAGCCTTAAAGGTCCCCTGGCATGAAAATGTCACTTTATAAGGTTTTTTAACATTAATATGCATCCCCCCAGCCTGTCTATGGTCCCCCAGTGGCTAGAAATGGCAATAGGTGTAAACCGAGCCCTGTGTATCCTGCTCTGCCTTTGAGAAAATGAAAGCTCAGATGGGCCGATCTGGAATCTTGCTCCTTATGAGGTAACAAGGAGCAAGGTTACCTTCCCTTTCTCTGCTTTGCCCGCCCAGAGAATTTGGCCCACCCATGAGAAAGAGAGATCATGTCTTTCAAACAAGCAAAGTGGCAGTTGGTCAAGGCCACACCCCCACTCTCCACCTTGCCCCCCCTTCTCTCCTCCTAAATAGCTACAGACACAGAAATGGCACATACTAAGGAAAGCTCATTGTTGGACTGGCTCTAGTGGCTGTAATTCTGCACCAAGGCTGAATTTCGGGAAAGAGACTTCAGATACAGTATTAGGGGACCACTAAGTCCATTCACTGTTATCCTTTGTGCTAGTAAGTTAGCCTGCAGCTTCAGCATCTGTTGGCCACAATCAGGCCTGCCTTCAGGGGACAGATGACCCATGCGAAAACTATGGTGCTGGAATGGGTTGGATGAAGATTTTTGGCTACAATGCTAACAAACATCTTTGCTAATGCAGAGGTAATTTTGCAGTTATATGATTAATATGTGCTGGTTATATACCAGCCTAATTACCAGCCTGTAGATCTACTTATCTTATCTGAATATAGTCTCCCTGGCTTTTTAGCTTGTTCTGGCTCCCTTCATCTCCTCCGTGGAGACTACAATGATACTTGGGATCATAGAGTGCTATTTAAAGTCACTATGTGTAGAATTATGTTATCATAAAACCTTTTGTCATAATTATGGTGGTAGAGGCTTATGGTTGTAGAAAACAATAAATGCCACAGTGTCTTTTTAAATATACCTCCACTAAATGCTACACATAGACATTAAATTTTACCTGAATCACTGACTAATATTAAATAGTATGTTTATTTATTTATTTGGCAGCTTTCAAGAGCAGATGTTAGAAAGTTCTTCACAACTAAAGACTGAACAAAAACAAGTCTTAACAAATTAGAGCTGTCAATCTTCCTCTGTAATACCATTCAAATTTGTTATTTTTTTGAATATTCGGATAATATTTGAATAATGAATGCTCAAATGCAGCCTGTTATTAATATGTTTAGTTTATTTATTTCAAAAAGGGACAGTGTAAATTAATGAACATTTCGAAGAATGTAAATATACAGGATTATAGCCAAAGGCTAATTTCCATCCTTAGTCCCTGACAGGTTGATGGTCCTCATAAATTTAACTTAAAGTGCCCATATTATGAAAAAAACACTTTTTCTTGGATTTGGGGTGTTCTTTTGTGTCTCTGGTGCTTCCACACGCATACAAACTTTGAAAAAAAAATTTCCATGCTGTTTTGAGTGAGATACGGTTTCTGAATGTGTCCTGCCTTCAGTCTCTGGGTGAGCTGTTCAAAATTGGCACGACTTGTGACGTCACAAGCCAAAACGAGCTGGCTAACCGCAGCCTTTAGCTCGTAGTGTAACGCTAGCATGCTACCTTATTCTCAATAGCAAAGCACTGCTACAACACACACAAGTTCACCATAATCTACAAAAGAACTACTTACATGTGCGCCCTCATTTAGAAGTCTCCCAGCTAATCCTGCCTTGTAACTGACCGAAGTTGGAGAAACAGCCTTTCTTTTACTGTCTATGGAGCTAGCTAGCTGACATGATCTACATCTGAGCTACTGCGCATGTGCGAGTGCAATCAACGATAGTACAGAAGAAGAAGAAGAAAAGAGGTCTCACTCTGTAGCTAAAACAGAGACAAGGTGAAAAGAGGATCTGCAGCAGTGAGAGAGAGAGCTGTGCAGTACAACAAAAACATGGTGTTTTTTGAAAATTAAACCATGTAAACCTATTCTGGAACAATCTTAAAATACAATTATGAACCTGAAAATGAGCATAATATGGGCGCTTTAAATAAATAAAACAAATCAGAGTATAAAAAAAAATACATAAATTACAGATCAACAACAGAAGACAAATTTGTTATGGTTTCAGTATTTTGCTTCGTATTTTGTTCCATTTCTGTTGCCTGTTTGTAGTTTTCTGTATGTTTCCTGTTTTTGTATATTGATTCTGTATTTTTCTGTTCCCTGTTGTGCATTTCCCTGTTCATGTTCTGTTTCCTGTTTTATTTTGATAGTCTTTTCTCTGTCTTGTCATGTCTAGTTTTACATCCTGTGTTTTTCCGCATTTGTTCGATTACCCTAGTCTCTCCTAATGTGTTTCACCTGTTGTCTCACCTGTCCCTCGTTTGTTCATTACCTCATGTATTTAACCCTTGTGTTCCCTTTGTCTTGTGTCAGATCATTTTGAGTTTGTGTTGGTTCCTGTTTGCTCCTGCCTGTGTCTTGCCCGTCAGCTTATGCATGTTATTTCCGCTACCCGTTGCTTTTGATTTCTCCCTGTGTGGTTTAGTGAGTTTTTCCGGTCTCTGTGCTGCTGTTTTTTGTTATATTAATTAATCCGGAAGTTCACACCATCTCCTGCCTGCCTGCCTCTCCCTGCATTTGGGTCATCTATCTCCCGCGAACCTCAACACAAATTACTACACTACTCAGGCATGCATAAGCATTGTCAACAGGATTGCCAACATTAGCCTGGCCTTGCGGGGGTCCTATGTCATGGCACATTGCATTTCTTGCACACCACTTTTTTTACATTAATTTTCCAACATGATCGCACAGTGAGAAAGACAAATCAACAGAGAACTTTGTAATGAAACGTTATCTTACAAGTGTATTGAAGCAACTCTGTTGTAAAGGCTAACAGTGCTCGGTTAGCACAATCATGTGACATCATGTTAGAAAGCACATTCGGAACGATTTTTCATAAACTGAGTAACAATAGGCCACGTTGCCAACGACATTGATAACTAAGCCAAACGGTGCTGTCACTATTTTATTTTTTTTTTATTTTTTTTTAGCTGTTAGAATGTAATATACACTCTTGAACAAAATCTTAAGACCGGGGGAAACATTGTAAGTTTTTCGAATTCCGCGCTAGTGGATCATAACCGGGTTGTAAGTACTGCTTCAAAATGCCAAAAGAAGAAACCGTAGCAAGAGACAAAAAAAGGGAGTAGGTAATTCATTGAAAACTGCATTTAAACTTAAACAGGCTGTTCATCTGCTGATCAAAAGTTTAAGACCATAGGCATAAAAAGGTAAAATCTGCACAAAAATATGGCTTTTGTGTCATTGTTCTTCAGGCAGTCACACTGTCATGATCTCCTGATGGCAAAGGCAAAAAGGCTTTCTCTCTTTGAACGTGGCAGGATTGTTGAGCTGCACAAGCAAGGCCTCTCGCAACGCACCATCGCTGCCAAGGTTGGACGCAGTAAGACAGTCATTTTACATTTCTTGAAAGATCCTGAGAGTTATGGGACAAAAAAGTCAAGTGGTAGACCCCAAAACATTTCACCTGCACTGAGCCGCAGAATCCGACGGGTTGTCCGTGAAGACACAGGTCGATCCTCGACCCAAATTAAGGCCCTTACTGATGCTGACTGTAGCCGAATAACCATAAGACGTCATCTGCAAGAGAAGGGCTTCAAGAACAAAAGACGTCTTCAAAGGCCACGTCTCCTCCCACGCCACAAACTTGCCCGTTTGGAATTTGCAAGGGAGCACCAAACATGGGACATTGAAAGGTGGAAGAAAGTTTTATTCTCTGACAAGAAAAAATTTAACCTGGACGGTCCTGATGGCTTTCAACGTTACTGGCATGAGGAGGAGATCCCACCGGAGATGTTTTCTACGCGGCACAGTGGAGGAGGCTCTATCATGATTTGGGGTGGTTTTTCCTTCAATGGGAAAATGGAGCTTCAGGTTGTCCAGGGGCGTCAAACAGCGACTGGCTATGTGAACATGTTGCAGCGGGCATCCCTCTTGACTGAGGGCCCCCGTCTGTGCGGTAGTGACTGGGTCTTTCAACAGGACAATGCTGCAATTCCCACCGCCCACCTGACGAAGGACTTCTTCCAGGAGAATAGCGTTGCTCTTTTGGACCATCCTGCATGTTCCCCTGATCTTAATCCCATTGAGAAAATTTTTTTTATTATATTTTATTACTTTATTGTAGTGCATTTCATATCCAATCACATGTTGTTAAATTTTTTTTCCTATTGCAACTTTTTTGCAGTTTTATATTATTTAATAACAAAAAAGAACAGAAATAATATATATAAATAAATAAACAACGTTAATATGTATGTTGTTCATATGTATGTTGTTGAGAACATTTGGGGATGGATGGCAAGGGAAGTTTACAAAAACGGACGTCAGTTCCAGACTGTGGATGCCCTTCGTGAAGCCATCTTCACCACATGGAGCAACGTTCCCAGCAGCCTCCTGGGAACAGTTGCATCAAGCATGCCGAAACGAGTGTTTGAAGTGATCAACAAGAACGGTGGGGCTACTCATTACTGAGTCCTTTTTTGACACTTTTAGTTCTGTTGTGGGTTTATTTTTGGGCTATGGTCTTAAACTTTTGAGCAGCTGATGAACAGCCTGTTTGAAATGCAGTTGTCAATAAACTGCCTACTCTCTATTTTTTGTCTCTTGCTCCTGTTTATTCTTTTGGCATTTTGAAGCAGTACTTAAAACCCGGTTATGATCCACTAGCGTGAAATGCGGGAAACTTGCAATGTTTTAAGATTTTGTTCAAGAGTGTATGAAGTCGAAGCTAATTCTGACAGCTGTAGGGCAGCTAACATAAACTTTACCTTTTTCCATGAAGCTTCCAGCTAAGCTCCTATAACTGGCAACGCAGTTACGAAAGAAGAACAAGCTAACTAATGATAACATAAGCATTTTGGCTAGGTGGATGTGGATTTTAAAGTCATGTTAAAATTATTTCCCACCCTTCTTCGGATTTCCAGCCGCAGCCTGTCACTCCCGCCTGTACTAATGTTACTCGGTACGTAAAGTTAGCTCCGTGACCTTAAAACCTCACAATGCCTTGTGTTTCTCACTCCCGCTAACTTATTGTTCATCCCACGTGACATTAAAATAGCATTTTCGTTATCACATGCGGGTAGGCCAAGGCGAGAAGAAGGAGATTAGCTAACACTAGCTAGCATATTTATAAAAAAATCACATTTAAATAGTAATTTCAGCATTCAAATAGTATACATTTTTTTTACTATTCAAATTATATTTGACTTTCCGTACAAACCTCAAAAGCAGTCTCCTTTTGTCTTGAGCGAGGAACAACCAACAAATCCTAATTAGAGGACATTGGAGAACTGTTGGACAATTCCAAAGGCCCCCTCCAGTGTATTTTGACATTTTTATATTTTAAAATTTTTCTGATTTTTTAACAACTAACTTTATTTTGTGCTCAAAGTTAAAAACAGAAGGTTTTTGCTTAATTGGAATATGATGTATGACTGTAGTAGAAGATGCGGGTCATATTTCATCTTCCAAGCTTGCACAGTTAGCTAACTTAACAGTGTAGGGGCTTCAATTCATTTTTTTTAGATTCCTCCACCTGTGTTTTATGTATGTAAATAATAGCATTTGTGTTTGCGGTGAACGGATGCAATCCATGCACGTAATCCCACCTGCAGAAACCGCACAGCACACCGACTGTGTCTCTCTCTCTCTCTCTCTCTCTCTCTCTCTCTGGCTCTCTTCTTTACCGGCTTGCTGTCCACAACTTCCACAACAACCGCAGGACAGATGGAAGTGCTGCTGAGGTCCGCCGTTTGGAATACAGTTTTGCCACTAAGTGGAACACAGTCCGCCCTGCCATATGTCATTCAATAATAAAGTTAAAATAAAGCGAAGTTTATGGGAATCTGCCGGCTATGGTAACAATAACTAAGCATGATTGATTTTACAAGGTATTGTTACATTAATTGCAAAACATATAAGCAACAACGCTGCAGTCGGCAGTCAGCAAAACAAGCTGTAAGTTATTGGGCAACTGTGCACCTCGATTTACTATTAAAAGGTGCATGTCTTGCCACTGACAGGCTCAGATTATTATTCTAAGTGTCTGACAACATTATGGAAAGGATTCCCACAGAGGGCGGCCGTTCTGTTAAAGAGTAAGATCCTTTTTTAAACATAAAAACATCTGCATAATTGCTATCGCTAAACCTACCAGACTCCATGTAAATAAACAGTCATTTTATCATCGTAAAATACACTTCATTCAAAGTTGAAAGACAAAATAAAACAACGAAAAGCCATTTTGGTTCATTTGTTACACGGTTCCAACAATCACCACTCGGGTTTGGTTGAAATGAACACAGAATTTACCAATGTACACATAAAAATATGTTTTGGTTATTTAAATGGAGTCTGGTGGGTTTAGTGACAGCAATCTCGTAGCTGTTTCTGGTTAAACAGAGATTTTACTGTTTAACAAAAAGGTCTATCTCTGTAGGGATCCTTTTTTATAATGTTGTCAGGCACCTAATAACAGTCTGAGCCTGTCAGTGGCTGTTTAGTGGACGCAAATTGACGATGCATTTTGACCATGGCTGTATTATTTTGACTGTGACACGGGGAGCATTCGGTCCAAATGGCGGACACACTGTCAGCGCGCCCTCGTGTGGCGGTTATATTATTATAACCTCTTTGCTGTCACTATACTGACCACCAAACAGCTGACACACCAAAGTAAGGTAAACATAGTGCAGCATTTAGAGGTTAAAATGACAGATATTCCCCCAGAGGAGTGCAGAATACAGCTAAAATAAAAGTAAATATTGGAGTTATTGGATGCAATGAATGCTAATGTTCTGTGTTTGGTTGAAAAAGAAGCCAATGTGGAAGTGCCAAAAACTCCAGTTTCTCCAATGGCTGGGTCCAAAAGTGAGTTAATCCCTATAGACTCCCATGTCAAAATGCCCAACTTTACAGCAGAAATAAACATGTTTACAAAAAACGATTTTGGTTTCTATAACTAATTTATCCATTCATGACAACTTTACGGGTTGTAAATTTTTATTTAACTCACCCATTTTAATTATATAAGACTTAAAGTTAATCTTATTAAGGGCTTGGTCGCTTTGAGTGACAGGTGAGTGCTGTCACAGGTGGCGAGCATAAACTGTAGGCCTTATTCGGCCCACCTCAGTTCCATCCACACATTGGATTAGCCGGGATTTAGGCGGTATCAGGCACTGCCGAGATGGCGATGGCCGGAACCACCAGGAGACGGCTAGTTTGGGCTTCATTTTGGCTCTTAAGAAACCTATGGAAGACTATGTTTATATTTTATACAGCAATTGTTGGCTAACATGAAAAAAACTAACAATTAATGCAGTTTTACAGATATAGTATTTGTCCTGATTTTAAATAGTTAGTTACAATTAAAGACTTGCTATGGACATTTTTTTAATTTGAAGGTTCTGTTGGGTGCTATGACAACTTTTACAATCTGTATTATCGTTTGCATGAAATTTGAGCTAAGATGCATTCTGTCTCATCGAGCCATCCCTAAACTGACCTGAAGTAGACTTGATTGGTTGATGCATTTAGAAAGACACACCTATGCCCATCTGTCATGTGATCAGTCGTCACATCCCATTCAACACATACAAAACATGACTGCCCAACTGGTGGAAATGTGTTGGCACTTTGAGAACTCTGAGAGCATGATGCGAAAAATCCAATCAGAATGGAGAGAAATTACACCGACCAAAATTCTGAGTGCTATGTGCGGTGGGGTACCGTTAATCACTGTGAAGCATGGTATTGGCAGCACTATGCTACTGGGAAGCTTTTATTAGGGATCAGGGATGCGGTCGAATAGTCAATTTTGCATAGGAAGGTTCCTAACGGAGTGAAATGACTAAGTAGTTAAGTGGCTGCCATGATAAAAGCCGTTCGAATTGTCTAAATGATAAGGAAAGGTGCTTCATTACTTCCTTTGTTACCTCCTTTAGCAAAGGATACACTGGATCATCCTTTACGAAAGGAAAGGAGATAATGCCGTCCCACAAGTCTTTCCGGCAGCAAACTTTAAAGTGACGCATCACCATTTCGCCGTTAATAATCAATATAAGGTGCGCAGTAGCGCCGTAGTCCTGTACGCACCGTGCACAGCCTACATTTTATTTTCTGTGAGACATTGCAACACATCTAATAGGCATAAAAAGGATAATGTATATTATGGCACTGTTTGAGTGGTTTAATAAACTGGTTAATGTGAGAACTTTACTCTCCTCTCCAACACGTAAAAAATACAGTGAGTATGTGTCCTACAGAACTGTGATGAATGGATCGCTGAATCCAAAGTTACACAGCACATCAGACAGCAGTTTATTTATAGCCAAGAGCAGCGTCTGAAACAAGGTACCTGTTCGCCCCTCATGGCTTATTTCAGTATATATGTTTTGTTAAAAGTGACTACAGATATGACTACATCATTATGACCATGTGAAAAAGTAGGAATAGTATGTGGCAACTGTGCCGTTGGCTCTGACAGCATTGAAATCAATTACCTGAAATCCCCCACCCACACCCACCCAAATAAGTTATTTGCACCCTTTCTACAGTCTATGTAGCCTATTGCTTTTAAATGATGCATTGTAGTGATGTATCAGTGTTTTCTTTAAAGAGTTACTGTGAGAAAGGCTGTTTTTTTTTTTAGTATCTGTAAATGTTTCCAAGAGTGCAATAATGTCACTGTAGCTGATATCGTGGGATATTTAAACAGCAAAACTAAAATCTGTAGTTATAAACTTGACAGAGAAGGCACAACTCAACTTTTAGCTTATGAAATAATCAATGGAGTGACGCTGTGGACTGCTGTCCTTTAGAGAATATTGTCCTCAATAATGTATTTCCCCCCACCCGCAACCATCTAACCCTTATAATATAGAGAAGCCTACAGTAGATTCGTAGGTCTAACGTGTTCTACAATCATCCTAATCGGGATGCATGTGGATAAAAATGAGTGGGTAGGAGGGTGAGTGTGAGCCGACAATAACACCTTTCATACAAGAAACCTACAGCCCAGTGTTTTATAATAACTTAATGACATGCAGTTAAACCACATCATTATTGCAGAATGAGAAGGGGAATAAAATGGGATGAAGTAATGTTTTCTATCGGGTTGTCCACGTTTATTAAGCCTGCATGAAATATCACGTTTAGAACACACGGGGAGAAGTATCCAGATGCGCATGATTACGCAGCTGAGTGTAAAGGCAGTCAGATTCCCCTCGCACCACGTTAGTCTAATTCCTTTTGAATTCTCCTTCACAACTTTTCCTTGACCTCATGACGTTTACCATCGGGTTTAAGGAAAAGTGATTAGGAAAAAGGACATAGGAGGTAATTTTTTTACTTTTGACCGCAGCCTAGGTCTGGATGAATTGTCAAGATTGAGGGAATGATGACACTGAATACAGAGAGGCAACTTGGAAAAAAACACTGCAACTGCACACAAACTCAAACGTGGCAAAGTTTCTTGGCACAACAATAGGCAAGACAAGGTTGAGTATTGTTTCAAATGTTTCCATACTTTGTCAATCAACAAAATACCAACCATGGCTAATTGAAATGGAGTTTCAAATTAAATAAATCATGATTTGAAATGAAAGACTATACAAATCTGACCAAACATTCGATGCCAACCACTTTACCTAACAGTTGTCAATACTCCAGGTTCCATATCCAATGCTACAAGGCTCACAAACATAGAAATGCACAGAAATAACCAAATAACACGCCGTGTGGAAATTTGCTTCCGGGTATACAAGAGAGACGTTTCTCCCTTCTGAAGCTGAAAGTGGCTCGCTAAACGTAAAGCTGTGTCATAATTTCCCTTTATCTGCTTCATCAAAGCCTCCTTTAACATTGTAGTAAAACTAATCCATTATTCTCTCTGAACAATCTAGCTAATGTCTGTATCTATCAGGCTTTGTAAACCATGTAGAGCAGGGTTATTCAACAGGGGGTCCTCAGAGTCAATGCAGGGGGGCCTCCAAATTATTGTTAATTTTTGAAAGTTTTTTCAAAAGTTAAAAAGTTGTAATCCAACATATTATTAGCAAATATAAATCCCCACTGTGGATAGGCTTACTGTGATATAGGAAAGGTGGTCACTAAGGTAGCCATCCAAAGATACAATTAATCCTGAGGATTTAATGTGCCACATGTATGTTTTAAAATGAAAACCTGGTTTATAAAAGCATGCCAACAATTATAAGGCTATTTCAAAAGCTTAGTATTCTATGCAAAAAAGGTATGTAAAAAGGCTTTAGGCCGCCCCTACACGTAATTGTAGACCCAGTTTAATATGCACCTTTTATTTTCTACAATATATGTAGTAGGGGGTCCCTGCTCCTTAGCTTAAAACATGTTGAAGACCCCTGAAGTATAAGAAGAAACTCTACACAGGGATGGTGGACGTGTGGGTAGACCTTGGTTTATTATGGAGTAGCTTCTCCTCCTGTCTGTGTCCCCTGTGTCTATCTGCTATGTCATCTGCAAACTGGCCAATTACTGCTGACCTGAGCTTGTCACTCTCTTCTCTCTCCGGACAGGCCTAAATCTGCTCAGTATAGTCTTCCCAAACTGTATTTTAGTTACTTGCCACAACATGCAACCACCGTACATCACACAGGGACATGGTAGTACTCTGAGGTGCCGAGCCGTAATCCAATCTTTTTCCCCTCAGCCACATTTGCCTCACAGTAAATTGTAAATTGTTTCAAATGGCTACATTACCTAAACTGTGTACAGGTGTTTTTGTTTTAGTTTGCGTGCAGTCAAACAACAAATGTGTTCTACCATAATCAGACACAAACTTTCTTATTTTCATATATAGTATGGAGGTGCACTTGGAAGTGATATCACTACGAAAGAAACTAAATGGAAAATGCTTAATCTTTCAAGTTTTGAAAGTTATAGGAGCCAAGATGTAGTCGGGGATATAAGGTGTTAATTAGTGTGTTTGAGAGGAGTTAGGATGACTTTGTTACCAGCCAGGTTATATGTTTCCCCCTTGTTTCCAGTCTTTGTGCTAAATTAAGCTAACCAGCTGCTAGTGAGAGCTTCAAATTTTCCACACATGCATGAGAGTGGTAATTATCTTCTCTAGTTCACTGAAGGAAAATGTCAAATTATTCCTTTATCTTTCCAAGTTTTACACTTTAATGCCAGACAGTTTGGCTCAAATTCAGTGGCAGTGCCTGGTAAATATTACAGAGGAAGGCGGTGAGCTTCGTATGGGGATCATATTGCCTCAAGATTACATAGTGACTGTTGAAACGAATTCCGGAAGTCGAATATAATTTGAATAGTATAAGCATCAATACTAATCAATTCCTGAAATTACTTTTCGAATGTGTATTTTTTATAAATGTGCTGCCCAATGTTAGCAAATCTTGCCTTTCTCACCTTGGCCTACCCGCATGTGAAAACAAAATGCTTTTGTCACGTCACTTCTGATGAACACTGAAATTCTGATAGCTGAAATGTTAAAACTTTTCTCTTAGGGATGCCAGGAAAAGCTGCCGTCCTTTGAGTGTCGGTAGCTTCTTACTGACCACTAGGCAGAGCCGGAGGGGCGCTGTATGGTGAACCTGAAATGGTGTCTTGTATTCCTAAATTCTCGTTACACAAAGGGCAAATATCCTTTACCGACATGTTGCTTGCATGCTGAACTAACGAGCTATGCTTTGCCTGCAGCAGCAGGGGCGCCTAACCTGGTCGGGAGCAGGCTAAGTTGGAGATCAGAGATCAACCGGTGTTAAAGCACCGCCTACTGACCAATCAATACTCGGCTTGATAACGGCGTCACCGTTGTTTCAAGACCAGGCGGAGCTCGGTGCACGGAGAGAGAGAGGGGGGTGAGGAGGGGGAGAGAGGGGTGCGCTCATAAAAGTTAAAACATTTAGAGACCGACAACCCGTTAACATTCCCTGATGGGTATTTTTATGAAATATATATATTTTAATAGGAGGGAATTACATATCAGCTATTTCTTGGCTTCTTGAGCCGTGTGTCGCCAATGCACACATCGTTTTTTTTATTTCACGATCGCTTACCACTGCTGGGGTTGCAACTGAAATAATAGGCTGAAGCAACGACAGTTTATGGAAAGCACAAGTGTAATTATGGTCAGATATTGTGCCTGACTGATGGGGAAGTGACCAGTGTAGTCTAATGTAGGCTATTGTAGTGGGTGTACTGTATATTGGCCAGAATCTGCCTTTGGGGGAGGAGGGGGGCATATCATAGTGGGGGCCCTGGATTTCCTCCCCCAGGGAAGTTTTAAGCATCAACGACTTAATTTCCTGCATTCCGATACACTTTAATGCACCAATTTATGGTAAAAATACCTTTATTCAGCCTATATATGTTAAGAAAAAAGCACGGATGACAACTCAAAATTTATCAAAAATATAATGGAAACTAGCCATGTTGTTACGTGTCATTGAGCATTTTTAAGTGGGCATAGCCTATATAGAAATCCTGGAAGAAATCACGTAGACTACACCACTGGAAGTGATATTGATAGGATAATCGTTGTGATTTACGTGAAACAGCGTCGGCTTTTTTGCCAGCTTTCCTTCCTGCATTTTGCCTGTAAAACGTGTCTGTGTTCTTCATATTTATGTAGAATTATAGTTTGCTCTTCTTGTTTAAAATATGCGGCTCTGGTAGATGTTTGCGATTGGTCGTGGTGCGAAAACACCGCCTCTTTCATGTGAATGTGCGCGCCGCTGGATTAGGAAACCCTGAGTTGACTTAACTAGTTGATAACCAGCGTTGTGATACAGCTTATGCGGGACAGGTTAGGTGAAGCCGGATAACTGAAAGAGATCCAGGGCATGTTGATCTTGCTTCGTAGTACAGGCCTCTGATATCACGCGATCCTTCCTGACGCTGGCGCTTCCTGATGCTGACTTGAAAGTTGCAAAGGTGTTTTTTTCCGCTCACAGGTGCTAGGGGGGAGTGAGACGACCACCATTCAACTTGAAAAATGTCATAACTATTCCAATGACTCCAAAGCTGTTCAGTTAAGGTAAATTAAGCTAAAAAATCAACATAGTTCCCCTTTAAATAACCATCTCTGTTGTCCATCAATTTGTGTACACTCTTGGGGAAATCAGAGGTGGAAGTACAGTTTTTTGCAATTGGTAACACATTTCTTAACACTAGGCAGTGGTTTTTTCAAAACGTATCAGTCAGCAAAACAGAACTCAATGTGGACTAAACTGTGGATCACTTTTCATTGGTTTGTCACAAAATGCTCTCTCAAAATTAACTGTTTTCTCACTCTGACTCACCACCACTAAATTTTACATTTATATGAAATCCCCCACTATTGTCCATACTGTAAATTTACGTTCAAAACATAACACAAACTAAAGATAATAAGAAGGCATTTCATTCCATGAGGAAAGGGAAAACGATTCTTTCCCATGTGTGTTACATACGATGTGATGTGTAGAAGAATGTGGCCAAATGCAAAATAACAGGTTGAACCTTAGATGTGAACAAGGTATAGATAAATGTGAGTTTGCAATTGTAAAACATTGTAATAACATTAATGATGGCTGCATTCCATTTACAGTAGGTGAGCACGTTCCAGAGCTCTAGTGTTGTGCGAGCTTACTCACTGATATTCCCTTACTGGGACACTTAAAGGGTAATTTCAGTATTTTTCAACCTGGACCCTATCCCTGGTCCAAATCAGTTGATGAGTTTGTAAACTTTCAGCGTTTCCCAACTAGTGCATACTTCTCGCATCTCCATGTATGGTGCTCTACGTCTATTCACCGAGACTTTGCTCTGCCGGCGTCTATCTCCAACTTAAGTGGTGGCTGGTTTGACCACGGTGACGATAGTATAGGCAAGCTTGACCACAGTCTACTTCTGTAAGAGAAACATTGCAAGTTGCTACAGTTTGCCGCATCAGAGATTAAAAAGTACACCTGACTACAGGAGATGTTTAGCTCAGACTTGCGGCGTAGGCTACAATTCAATTCAATTTATAGTATCAAATCATAACAAGAGTTATCTCAAGACACTTTACAGATAAAGTAGGTCCAGACCACACTCTATAATTTACAAAGACCCAATAATTCCAGTAATTCCCCCAAGAGCAAGCATTTGGTGCGACAGTGGCGAGGAAAAACTTCCTTTTAGGGAGAAACCTCGGACAGACCCAGGCTCTTGGTAGGCGGTGTCTTACGATGCCGGTTGGGGGTGTGATGAACAGTGGCAATAATAGTCACAATAAAGATAATGGAACTATGACTAGAAATAGTAGTTGTAGTAGTTCATGGTGTAGCAGGGCACTGCAGGGTGTAGCAGGGCATAGCAGGACGTAGCAGGGCTTAGCAGGATGTAGCAAGGCACTGCAGAGCATAGCAGGGTGTAGCGGGGTAGTGGGGCATAGCAGGGCACGGAGCAGGACCACAGCGATAGCTGCAACCATGATTTAGGTGCCATCCTAATCCAAGGAAAACTGCTGGGTGACAAAAAACACAAGGACTCTGGGGAATAAGCTCCCCAGAGCTAGATTAGTAACAAGCATTTCTGGGACATGGATGCACACAGACGGAAAGAGAGAGGAGAGAGAAGCTCAGTGTGTCGAAGGAAGTCCCCCGGCAGTCTAAAACTATAACAGCATAATTAAGATCTGGTGCAAGGCAAACCTGAGCCAATTCTTTAAGGGTTGGAAGATCTGAGGACTATGAAGAGAAGCAGAGAAGAGAAGGGGTGCCGTGATTGTAACAATACACCCTCCCACGCCGGTCTAGGCAAACGCTGCAACACCTCACTCCCTAACTATAAGCTTTATCAAAGAGGAGAGTTTTAAGTTTACTCTTAAATGTGGTGACGGTGTCTGCCTCACGAATACAGACCGAGAGCTGGTTCCACAGGAGAGGAGCCTGATAGCTGAAGGCTCTAGCTTCCATTTTACTTTCTCTAGGAACCACAAGTAGCTCTGCATTCTTGGAGCGCAGTGCTTTAGTGGGACAATAAGGTACTATGAGCTCTTTAAGATATGATGGTGCTTGACCATTTAGAGCTTTGTAGGTCAGGAGAAGGATTTTAAATTCAAACCTGGATTTTACAGGAAGCCAATGCAGAGAAGCTAATACAGGAGAAATATGGTCTCTTTTCTTATTTTTTGTCAGAACACGCGCTGCAGCATTCTGGATCAGCTGGAGAGTCTTAAGGGTTTTATTTTATTTCATCCTGATAGTAAGGACTTACAATAGTCCAGCCTGGAAGTAACAAATGTATGGACTAGTTTTTCAGCATTGTGTTGAGACAACACCTGGTAGTTGGGTCGGATCAAGGTCGGATCACGTTCTCACCACAAACGAAACGTACCGAAGCATACCAGAGTTTGTTTGTAACTGGACTGGCAGCCTAAACGAACCGCACCAAGGGGTAAATGCTCCATGGATTGCTTCAACCAAACTAAACAAGGCAGGTCTGAAAACACCCCTAGTGACTAATGTGAACAAGAATCTTTGAAATTGGTCCAGTATTTAGCAAGAACACAGTAACCGGCCACAAACCAGGCTGCAATGCACATCGTCAATTTCTGTCCACTAAAAGGGCTTTTTTTGCCACTGACAGGCTCAGGTTGTTATTTTAAGTGTCCGACAACATAATGGAATGGATCCCTACTGAGATATACTTTTTTTGTTAAAGAGAAAGATCCTTTTGTTTAACCAGAAACAGCTCCAAAATCTGCAGCATATTTTTTACATGTAAATGAGTGAATTAAGTGTTCATTTAAACCAAACCAGAGTAGTGATTGTTGGAACAGTGGAAAGACAAACCAAGACACCTTTTGATAGTTTTATTTAGTTTCTGTCAACTTTGAATGAAGAGTTTTATGATGATTAAATTACGTTAGCGATTTCAGGAGTGTTTCATGCAAAAAATGAAAAAGTCGACTTCTGTAGGGATCCTTTCCATATTGATAAGATAAGATAATTCAGACACTTATAATAACACAATAATCTGAGCATGTCAGTGGCAAAACAAGCACTTTTTGTGGATGTAAATTGAAGGTGTGCAATTGCCCAATAACTTACATTGTAGCTTGTTTCGCCGCTGCCTTACTGCAGCGATCTTGCTTAATACTGGACCAATTTCAAAAGATTTTGTACCCATCAGTCACTTAAACACAAAATCATGGGAAAATAGGGTCCAGGTTGAAAAATACGGAAGTTACCCTTTAACTTAAATGGAGCAATTGCTTTTCCTGCTTTGAAAAGTCAAAATGTTTGCTGTGAAAAAGGTCTTTAGATTCTAGGCTCTATAGGTTGCCAAAATAAAAGTACAGTATAGCTATTAAGTTGTAGTGATATGCTCTTCAAACTATATACATAGCAGTTTGGGCGATTGAAGGGTCATTAAAGATGTTTTCATGATTCAAGTTCTCTCCATCATGCCCGCTCTCTGGGCTAGATTTATCAAGCCGTTTGCGCCTGTTTCCAGGCGCTAATTGGTCGCAAAGACGGACGTAACTGATGCGGGCTATTTACAAACGGGGCGCACTTGGGTAAAATCGCAGATTGTCTGCCACATGAGCGAGAAGAGACAAGTTGCGCTTTCAATATGCGTTCGTGGGAGGGTCATGGGGAAAGTGGGAGTTCCACCCAAAAAGGTGGGAGGATAAGAGCAAAGTGCGCCTAATTATATATTCTGTGGTATTTACAAAGACTGTCAGTAAGAGCGCGCCTCTATTCTGCGGGGGAAATTCTCCGCCTCTTAAAAGCAGGTCTGAACCAGCCGCAGTCGAGTTTCCTCGTAGACCTTTATGCCGCTGGTGAAATGGCAACAGTAATATGAGCAAGACGAAGACATAGGCGAGGCTGAAAATATCGTTAACACAAGAATTACACTTTCAGTGAACACAACATCATTTAGCGTTACAGATCAAGCAGCCATGCAATATTAGAGTTACTGGAAGAAATCAAAGATGAAATTGAATCTCCCACTCAGCGTTCACATCCCATTCCAGCAGTTGTTAAACTCCTCCCTATTTTACAAATATATCGGCATCAGGATCATTTCAAACAGTCATCAGCTGTGGGAATATCGCAGTCTGCAGCCGTATCATAGCACCAGTAGCGCTTTGCTACGGTGCAATTTACGGTATAGTGGGCGGAGGAAAGACGCTGATTGCCTGATGGGTGTCAGGGTTGATAAATACTACGCAAAATGTGGAAGCATAGCGTGCGCTATTACCGAACTCGCATAAACAGACCCAGTGTTAGTAAATCTGGCCCTCTGTGTTCTGCCACATCGATCTGAGCCTGTGATGTTTCTGCCAGTGTTGCTGCATGATTTACAAGCTGTTTGGAGTGTTCTCTTTCTGGACCTTGATGTTTTTACGGACTGATGTTTTTTTTATCCTCAAGATAAGGGCAAGATAAATAGTGACACTCAGCATTCGCAGCCAGTCATGTGCAGCCATCTCCGCTGACGGTGAAAAGCGCCCTGGGAATTCCTGCCTGTTTCTATTCATAGGGCTGGATGACTGATGATCGATCTATGGATGTTATTGCCGTGAGTGGCTCTGGCATGATGGAAGTGTGACAGCTTTAGGGTCGTTATTAAGGACTGCAGGGAAGAATCATAAACCAGGTCTATACATCAATTAAAATAGCTCTATGAGTATATGGTCCCAGATGGAAAAATATGCTTCTTTCTGGAAGAGCAAGCCATTTGGAGTCTGTACAATATACTCCTCCTAATGTTTCCACCACAATTTTATGTTGCCATGGGCAATAGGATTTTTTTATTTCTTATTCTGGGAACTAGGTTTATTTCTGGTCCCATTCCCATTATCATGTTCTTGTACTGATTTTACAGTTTTTTACAATCACTTTGGTGCTAATTTCAGAACCTTGACGTCATTTTTCAAAACTCTAGACACAAAACTCACAATCAATGATCAAAAAACTCTAACACTTTTTTCAATTGCTTGGATACAATTCACATAAACCTAAGATCATTTGTTCATTTAACAAAGATCATCTGTTCAAAATGACACAACTTAACATCAAAGTACTACTATTTCAAAAAGCAATTCACACATTACATTTCAGATGATTGTCTATTCATTTCATTTCAATAATCTAACTATCAATTGATACTGCTCAAAATGATAAGTAACTGTTGCGTTACTCTTAATGCATAGTTGTATGGAAACAGAAACAATATTCCATGTTTAGATCATGAAAGTTTCAAGATAACGAGATTCATTGTCACCAATTAGCGTGGAGCATGAACCAATTAGACTACATGATCTATGGATGTAATATTTCATCATTCTTCTTTACTGTAATGTATTACTGTTTATCAGACACTGTTTCTATGCTCCCATGTACCACCTTTAAGACTATTTACTGTATTGACAGTACTGCACTGTATGGTTGCAGACCCTTGGAATTGCTGGTCCAATTCTGCCAACTCGTGACAGATGATTGAGATATATATATATATATATATATATATATATATATATACTGCTCACTGGCCAGCAGATCAGACTGGGGTTGTACTGGGCAGCTTCCAGGTATAAATGTGGAACTGTGTGAATGTGACAGGTTGTCGTTGCAAATGAGAATTTGTTCTCAATCAACTTACCTGGATACTGTAAATAAAGGGTAAATACAGTGTATATATATATATATATATATATATATATATATATATATATATATATATATATATATATATACATGATGATAGATAGATAGATAGATAGATAGATAGATAGATAGATAGATGTAATAGATATACTCGTACCACATTGATCTGTAGTATTCTCTCTACTACTGCAGTACTTTTACAGGGATATATTTATATGTAGTACCATAATGAAACATGTATCACCTATTTTGTAATACAATATTTAATGATTGTACGAACGATGACACAGTGAAACTATGGGTAGCTTGTGTGTGGGTGATCTAAAGTAACGTTTCAATGGTATTTCACAATAAATTTGTTTTTTGAACCAGTGATTGTGCAAGTGCAATATTTCTTTAAAAATATGAATGCACAATGCCATGTTTTGAACAATGGATAGCCTGTGTTACAAGTGATGACCGTTTTGAGTTTTGTGTCTAGAGTTTTGAAAAATGACATCAAGGTTCTGAAATTAGTAGCAAAGTGATTGTAAAAAGCTGTATTTATCTTTTCCACTTATTTCTTCCCAGTTGGTTCAGAATTATAAAACCAGTGTAAAGTATTCTGCCTCACAGCACCTTTAAGTGAAGCATGTGGCTGTATTTATAGTATAAAGAGAGTTCTTGCAGGTAAACCTAATTGCAGTGGCAGTAAGAAAAGTGTCACAGTTTAGTCAAAGCAGAAACAAGATTAATACAGTTTGTGCCTGCACCATCTCTGCACATACCCATTGTGATCTGGCCTATAGGTAAACCGAGGAGATCACTTTGTTTCCTATAAAGAGGAGATTTAATTCTGTTTACCTCAAAGTACTCTACTGCCCTGTTACACCACTGTGGTCAACGCATTCGACCACAGTCACATGACCGTTGAAATTTAGTCGACAAAAGGTTACTGGGAGCCAGCTTCAGAGCATGGTGAACTGTCTGTCATTTCAGAGGCTGTTGCTGAGTTGAGTTTAGCTGACAAAAGGTGACTTTAAGGCAGTAAAGGACATTTTGATGGTCGTTTTAGCGGCCATTACAGTCAAGTTTTGCCAACATTAATTGAGTTTCCTGCAGCAAAGAGAATAAAGTTTAGGCACCAAAACGACAAGTGAAGATTAAAACATTCCCGGGACACAAACACTATTTCCTGGGTGAAAATCTTGTATATTTGAAAGTCTTTTATGAGAGTAGGAATTTTAAAAGCTAAACTACTATTAAATCCATCTGCTGATTATGGGACCTGTCAAAAAAGCGATCTGCTCTATGTTTATGCAAAGTAAGCATGGTAACATGTGCATCAACATGTGAGTGCAGGGATTTTTCTGATCAATGAGAAAGTAAAACAGTATTGAAACTGTTTTGTGCTTCTGTCATTTACGTATTTTCTAGGCAGTTTCTCAATAAAAGTGGAACATAGCGACCAGCAGCAAACTATCCATCTGTAATATTATGGTGCACAACATTATGCACATTATGTTTTCTTCTCTTTGTTTGATGCAATGGTACAAGTTATACAATTTTTGATTTTCTACGGGTTTTTTTCATATCCGTCAAAAGCCTGTGATCACTCAGAGCAACGGTACATGCAAAACGTTATCGAAAATGGCATCTGATAAGCTGATTCTAGTCTCCCTACACATAGCACTTTACAATGAACAAACTAAAGTGCTTTAAAGTAAAGCCCAATCTTCAATTCCATTTAGGATATTGTTTTGTGTTCATATTACAAATTACATCCACCAAGTCTTTTGGTTCACATTACATTAATGTAAAAAGTCTTCACTTAAGTCTTTACTTACATGTAACAGCACAAGGCATTGAGGAGAGAGCTATGACCGAATAATAATTTGAAAAGGAATACAAGGTTTTACCTAGTTGTAATGAACTGAAATGTCATTTGGTATTGCTTGCCATCACTTATGAAGCATTGATTGTTGACCTTGCTAGTACACTGTTAATCTCAATCACACTAATTGGAAGAGAGGAGGCACCAATTCATTAGAATGTAGCTTCATTTTTCATTTGGCAAACTGCCCAAATGGTAAAATCATCACAAGCCACCCAAACCATTTTCACCCACCCAATCAAATAAAAAATAGCCCAATTTGGCAGAACATATCCCAATCTGGTAAACTGATTTGCCATTTGTGTGAATATTGACTGGGATGAGAGCCACTTTTACAGATAACCGTAAATGAGCAGGTGTGTTGCATTTTTTATAGATTCAGCAGGAAGGACTGCTTTTAACAGCGCTAAATATAGCATCAAAGGGTGGTGAGCTCTTGCATATTTATTGGATCAACAGAATATCAAAAAGATCAACAAAAAGGTCTACCTATGTTCACTGTGCATCATACTTCCTGTGACTGTATATTTTGGTCTGTTGTGGTATTTTTGTGCACTGCATGTCACTAATTGCGTGTGAACTAATTTCACGTCAAAGGTGAGAGAGAGAGTCACAGCAATGTTTTTCTCATGTTATTTCAGACTCATTGATAGATGTGGGTTTTACTTGACAATTATGTGAAATATCATTTGGGAAAAAATGTGAAACACACAAAGGCATTCGATTGGTTGGATGGCTGGGTGTAATGGTGCTTTTCCCAACAGGGAAGTCGTAATTTACAAGTTCCCAGTCAAAACACTCCCTGAATTTGGATTTCCAACTCGGAAAGTCAGAGAACTTCACCAACCAAAGAAAGAAATTAAAACATTGCCCATCACGGCACAAAGCTTTTTCACAAGGCAATTTTTTGATACTCAATACTATAGAGGCAATTTGGTCGGTGCCTAAAAAGTACTGAATTGGGTACCCATCCCTACTCCTCTGTGCATCAACAGTAGTGAAAGTTGTAATAATATACTGTTTATTAGCACTTCTGTCTTGTCTCATTAAACCAGTTGTACACACAGTACTGTACAACTTCTATCTGGGGACATGGCGAAAGTGTTTGTATACACAAAATACATGCCTAATGTGTTGTTATCAAATTGTATTGCTAACAATGGCTAACCTGGCTAGAGCTAAGCCCACTGTGAACAAATGGTTAATTCCGACTTGTTGTGTGTGACGTCTTTCCCAGCTCTGGCTTCTGTCTCCTGAGGTAAATGGAACGCAGATCAACTGTAAGTGCTCACTGCACTCTCTGTTGTCATCTGAAACTTTAAAGAACAAAGGCATCCAATACATTATTCTTTCATTTAAGCATCCCAAAGCCCTTTTCCTCTCCTTATTTTCTTTTTTCCAGATTCAGTCAAAAGCCTAAATGGCTCAGGAAAACTCCAACAAAACGCTATAAAGCAGACACTTACTGCAATGTATTATTTAAGATCAGCATCTCCAGTGAATTAATCAACTCTCAGGATCTGCGTAACAGACCTTTCTGCCAGACTCAAGGGAAAACGCATAAATCTGATTCTGTATACACAGACCATCAAGCAGGAAACCTGAAACTTTTTGACACGGCTTTTATTGTCTGTGAGTTTGAAAATGTCCACCTATGGAAGTGGCATCAGCAGTTGGATAAAAACACAAAATTTGCACACTTGAATTGATTTGCTTAGTTTATTTATGCTATTCAAAATTCGAAATTCACCGTTTTGAAACCAAAATGGGTCACCTACGTGATTTGTGCAGAAATATTTGAGGCCACAGTTTTATAATGAACCAAATATATTTTCACATCTCTCGTGTGTTCTGTGCTAATGCTTCCTATGCCACCCCGATTAAACACCAACGACCCCGCCCAGACCCCGCTGTATGCACGCACGCTCACACACAGACATGCTAGGAGACATGCACTGTAAAGTTCACGGCTCGATCCGAGACCTTATTATACATCCATGTCCGAGACTCACTTTGTTTCTGGTAAGTAACATTAAAACTAACGACACAGTATCCACTGCAGTTATCCACTAGTCAACACACACTTTTATCATTTTCAATGTACGACAGCAAATCGGATAGCGTTACTGAAAAAGTTATCATTGATAATTAACGTGATAATTTACTAATGTTAGCGAAGTTAACGTAAATTACGTGTTAGCTACTGAAGTTAGCGCACAGTCTCCACTCCAGCTTGTCACGACAAACGATGTATAATGCTTGTAATGTTATATCTAGTTAAATTACGTTAGCTTACGTTAAAGGGAAGCTATGCCGCTTTTCCACCGGTGTTTGTGTCTTTGCAGTGTGGGATGAACGATGTTTGGCTTCCCCTCATTGCCCTAAACGTTAACTAACTTACATGACAAACTACATAACGTTAATCTTCTTATTGAAAATATGAGTACTGACAGCGTGCTCCAAATGCAGCTTGCACCTTAACAGGCTGCAGGGTCTCCATCAATGGTTCGAGCCCAGAGGGCATTAGAGCTGGTCTTCTCACAGCCCAAAAACATTAAATGTTGAAAATCAGGGTGCAAAATTTGTCAAAAGCGAGGTAGGGAGAGTTAGAAAATAATATATCTTATTGTCCACCATGAGAAGTTGTCTGTTTATCTTCAGACATTGAACTTTATTACCTTTACTCTTTTGCCCAAGTATATTTGTAATTTATTTTCAACATATGACCTGTCAGATATCATCCAGTAGAAACTATTTTAATTCAATAGCTGTTGATTTATTTGATGTGCTGCACTTTGGATCAATAGACTAAGATTAAAAATGATGTCTAATGGATGTTTGTTAGGATTAAAGGGGTGATAGAATGCAAAACCGAGTTTACCTTGTCATAGTTGAATATCGACAGTTTGGTGGGTAAAATAGGCATACATAGAACCTCAAAGTCCCACAGATCCATAGAATAGCACCTGGGCCATTTTCAGCTCAACCAATGTTACATACCCTATTAGGAGACTTTAAGGAACAGTGTGAAATACCCTATATAATCATTCTATCACCCCTTTAGGTGATGCTTTGTACTTAAGCTGCAGATCACTTTGCCTTTGCTGTCTCAGAGAACGGTCTAATAACGTGAGAATGAAAAGGCTTTCCTTCAGAATGAGATTTTCATCCTTTGACACCTGTTGTGTACTTTTCAAAGAATGAGTGCTTAAAGCCCTTGTTTCACAAAATTAATATTACATGTACAGATTGGATGCTCCATATGTAATAAGTATTTATAAAATTAAATGTCCAAATTTAGCGTGCAAAGCTTGTCCTTTTGATGACTCAAATGTATGCAATACAAAAAATGTGTTTATGGTTAAATCGCTTACATAACACAACATTGTTTACAAGAGCACAGATTCTACATAGATCTAGCCTCTTAATTTTGCTCTCAAAGTGCACCAGATTGATGCGTTAAACTTCTTCTTCTTCTAAAATGTACAACATTTTCCCCCTAGATGGTCAGGGAACCTCCGTATCTTTATCACCATTTTTACGCTTGCCTGTATTTTAGTGTGGTGGATAACCACTTTGTGAGTTATGTATTTGCAGGCAGACACAATCAGAAACAGAAGCCTATAAATAAATGCAGGCACGCATACACAATGCTCATTCACCTAAAGAGAAAAAAATTGTACGTAAGGCTAGTCTTACGTACAATTAAAAAAAAATACAAAAATCACTTGCTGACATTAGGAGAAACTCATGGGTATACATCAAAAGGGCAACACATTGGTGGTAGAAATCCGTGGTTACATCGAGCACAATTTTACAACAACACCTGCTGTTGGAAAGCGACACGTAGGTGTACATGTTTTGCTACAGAAAAGCTGTAGCAACACATTTTTCTTCCAGAAGGAGAGAACTTTAAAATGCAAATGACCAAATTTACTGTTTCACACCTGGGGGCAAACCCAGCCAGCCTACTCAAAATCCAGGATAGTTTGCTGCTGAATTGGGGCGTGAAAGTGTATGTGGGTGAGTGTGTCCCATATCATATAGATACATGAGGGTAATCTTTGTGACACATAAAAGCTTGCAGGTATTAAAAGCAGAGCAGTGTCGGAATGTTTATTTTTTTTGTGCAAAATGAATTGTATATGGTTTGCATAATTCTATCTGCAGTAAAGTGACTCGTATTTAATAACCATTCATTTAAACCCA
>CM046804.1:7791357-8043857 GCA_025617405.1 Perca schrenkii
TTACAGATTTTATTTTATTTTATTACAGTAGTTATTTTTGCACCATTGAGGCATAATAAAGCATGTTCATTAACCTCTGAGAAGCCTGTCTGGATTTGTCTCGAGGCCGGGCTGAGTGTCCTCTTTTTTTGGAAATCAAAATATGGTCACCCTAATTGACATGTTTCATGGTAATTTCATTATGGTCTAAGGTAAAGCTAGCTAATATCAAGTGCATCTAAATGTTTACCACAGGAAGTCCATTTTAAAGCCTGTGCAAACTTGGCAGAACTTTTGTCTCCCCCCTCTGCCAGTGTAGAGTAATTATACAAATACTGTTGACTTGCTTCAAAAAAGCAATGCCGTGTAACTAGGGGTGTCATGATTCTCCGAATCCACACATTCGATTTGACTTTCAAATCAGTGATTTGTGATGGCAATGCCACGTTAAGAGCCACTAGATGGCAGAAGGGTACTTACAAACAACACTACAACAACAATTTGAGTTTGTCAAAATTACGAAGTGCAATTGAATGCACCATTAGTTTAATGAGGTGCACATGAACGCACCATGAAGTCCCGTTGGAGCCCAAATGCTTTACTTTCATTGTTTGCTTCCATAACTTACTTGCGGGGAAGCCAATATGTTGCCACACTGGTGACTTCAGGGAAGCAGGAGGATTTTCCAGTTCTGTTTCTCTGTTTTCCCGTTTTCTCAGACTCCGTCATCTGCCATAGTGTCTAGAAAAAGAGCAGCTGCAGGCTACCGTAAGCTAACGTAACCCTGTGTCTATTGCTGCATGTTACCAGTCGGTAAGCTACGCTGAATCTCTTTATTTTCTCTTTGTATGTGCGCAAGTACATGTGCACCCCTTTGCATCACTGTAGTCTCTCCCTCCATTCCTGCCTGTAAAGGTATTGGGTATTATATGTAGACTGACATACCGTATAACCAGTCAGCCAGAAAAAGCAGCTATGCTGTGAAGAGCTGTGAGGGAAGTGAAGTGAAGAGAGATATCTCTCGTGTAAAATTGCTAAAACTGCCTTTAGCTCATAGGAAGAAGCTAAATGAGAAAATAGTTTTTTGGGGCCTTTAAGTGTGATTTGAAGCCAAAGAGGAAGGAGTCCCTGAACATGTTAGTTTTCATTAATTGTATTCTGATGCTTTGCCTGGAAGCTGTATGTGAATCCCACCCTGCATTCTGGTGACTAATGACTTTCATCAGTTATTCCTTCTGTATGTAACCTACTGCAGCAGGGTCAAACTCACCTCCAGCTAAAATAGAGTATGAACTGCATTTAGCCAAGCCATTAAATGTAGGTAGCACTGTGAAAATGTGCATTTAAAATTAATTAAGAGTTTAAATTGACAAATTATTTATTTGGATGGGAAGATAGCTTTTTGCCCTCCCATGTTCATTCTCACTTTCACTCTCATCATCTGTTTTTATTGAGTTTGGATCACTCTTCTGCAGCGGGACCTCCTCCTTGTGATATTGGCTCCTCTGTCATCTTCACCTGTGTGACAAGCCGGCATCCTGATTGGATGAGTTACAATGGGCGGGAGCAACTGACATGCTCTGTTGCCACGTGAAGCGGGTCTGCCTGCCACAGATATTTTAGAGCAGTAATGTAGTTCAATGACTCGGTGGCTTTTTGGTGTGGGCCAGGAGAGGAGGAGAGGGTGAAGGCAGGCCGGGCCTTCTTACAATCTATTCAGGGATGTACCTGCATCTGGGAGAGGCTTGAGATACAATGCCTCTTGCCTCTTAATCCTTTCATTCTGAGCTACAGCTTCCCATCTTTCTTTCTCTCTTTATCCATGTCTGCTTCCTGATACACTGCTGTGGTGGCTGGCAGACAGCACAGGCTGTCCTCGATTAGAGGGAAGGGGAATAGGTGATTCATTAAAAGGTTGCAGAGGGTGTGAAGTTGTGCTTTGCAGCTGCTGTCTTGGTGCAAAAGTTCACCAATGTTCCAGGTAAAAATGAGCAAAGGCTATCACCAGCTAAATCAGTAATAATGGTCAAAGAATTACTAGAATGAAATGCCCATACTATCAGGGTCATAGCCACGATTTTAAAAATATTGAGTCATGAGTCTGAGACTCTCATACAGTGCCTAACAATGGTCAGGCCTGGAGGAGATAAAAGCATGCATGACATGCTCCAGGTCTGCAAATGAGAGGATCATGACCCGATTTTGGCAATATGCCTCGATTAAAACAAGTCTACAGTACCTAAGTGACATGTGCATCACATTACAGCTCAGAGTAAAAAAAATAACATGGATTACATGCTTCTCATTTAGATAGATAGAGCACTCAGACTAGACATTAGACTAACAATGCAGGTACTAGGACCAGGGGAACTACAGTATAGGGATTTTATTCAGCTGGACATCCAGCACTTAACATCAGCGATGTAAAAGATAATGGAGGACAAATCCATAGCACCTGGCTTCATTGGGAATTACAATTGACCCACATTAAACTCAACACCTGTTACTTATTGTTGCTAAGTCTGTCAAGCTTTTCAATCAAGCCCTGCAAATATGCAGTTTACAATGATAACAAGATTTACCACTCAAAACTTATAGTTATTTTTTGAATGTGCCCTGATCATAGACCAAGCGGCATCATCCGGGTCTAAAATGTGAAGCCAATGCAAAAGTGCCTTAAACCTGCATTCTATCTAATTAGGGCAACTCCACTGGTTCCAAAAAGAAGTCCGTTTGTATAGAAGTCTATGGGAAAATGACCCTACTGCTCACTTGATTTATTACCTCGTTAAACATTTTCCTAACGATTATTACGATTTTTGGTCTTTGCTTCAACACAGTATGATGTTCATTTTGTAAATTATGATCCAATTTATTTTAAATGGACAATATAGGCAAGAGAAGCATGGCTGCATGTCACGCTAGTTAACACTACACTTGACACCATTATTTCGTAGCTGGATTAAAGACATTTATATTCTGGCAGCTAATGTTAAACGATGAACGAAGTTCCTACACCTGGACATAAGTCTGCAGCTGCCGTTGTCCGAAAAATAAACAGATGTTCACTTGAAACTGCTAGCCTAAGCCTTTAATGTCTTCTTTTTTTGTTATTTTTTAAACTTTTAAAAAAAAGTATCGGTTCAGGCACCGTTAGGCACCCGCACCATTTTAAAAATATTGCTTTAGGTATCGGAAAAAAAACCAAACAATACTCAACCCTACATGGCACTGTGTACTGTGCCGTGGACTTGTTTTTGGGTGTTGTCCATGTTTTTGTCTCAAACGTTGACCCTCTCACTCTGTGTTTTCACTTCATCAGTTAATTGGAATATTTCGGTCGCCTAAAAATGAAAATCGATGACTCGTCACTCTTTAGCGTTTAGCTTAGCGCAGCACCATTGCAACCTTAAACAACACTGGCTTAGATGTGTCATCCTCCCCAGCTCCGCCCCGTTGTTCAAATATAAAAATACTGAAAAATGAAAATGCAAACCATGCAAAAGGGTCTTGAATATCAATTTGATGATAACATACATGACATGATTATGTAATAATGCAAAAAAGACTGAGGCTTAAGCTGCATGTCCCAGGCAAAAAGTCAGCTTCTTAATAACTGAAATTTCCCATTTTTGGGATCAATAAAAATCTATCTATCTAATCCATATGGAATGAAGTAGGAACAGTGTTCTTGTATTGCAGGATAACTAGTATTATATTTTAGTATACAGAAATATTTGTTATATTCTTTATAACATTGTATACACACTTTATACCAACATGCAGATGCCTACTATAGAAATACATAGGATACATGTATGCCTTATTGTCAGTATTTCCAGGCAATATGTTTCCTTTTCAGAGAGGGTGTTGATGAACACCAACCGATGATTTGGCACACTTATTTCTGGTAAACTTTCCCAAATCCAATAAAGAACAGATAAGACTGTCTAGTCTGGTGTTACAAGAGTGGTGTTGCAGTGAATGTGTCGATTCTGGGGATTTTATTAATGTAACTTGTAACTCCACACAATAACACAGTTATTTCTCGACTGTCTGTTGCAAGACCATGTCCATGTCAGATTTTTTTTAAACCAAAAAACTTCTGAACAGCAGACAGCTCCTCTCTTGGGGGAAAAGTTATGTTGGTGCATCTCTGGTCGCTCTTTCTTCATCCTCCACCTGTCTTTTCTGTTTTTTTGTTTTTTAACCTTTGTTTATCCAGGTAAACTGTTTGAGAACAACTCATTTACAAACATGACCTGGCCAAGAGGCTACAGCAATAAATGAAAACGTACTCTACAACTAAACATATACATGTCATACACATAACACACAGAACAAGCAAATAAAAAAATAAAAGTAGACAGCAAAGAAAAAAAATAAAATGCTTAAGTATATGTGTATAAATATGATTCATGTTTATCAGCAGGAACAGGAATCGACTATGTTGTTTTGAAGATTAAGCTTAAAGGTGGAAATTGGGATCAGAGACGTAAGTTTCAGAGTATTTTGTAGTGTGTTCCAATCATGTACTGCTGCAAAGCGGAAGGCATTGCGTCCAAAGGTAGTAGAAGTAGAGGGGGTACTAAACTTAATAAAATTACTTGATCTTGTGTGATAGGTGTTATGAGCAACATGAAAAAGATGACAAATAGAGAGGTGTCTTGCCCAAGATTGTCTTGTATATGAAGCAAAACCAATGATGATTATACAAATCAAAGTGATGAGTATGAAAAGGTGCCTTAGTGGCGAAACGGATGGCTGAATGATAGAGTGTATCAAGTTTTTTTAGAGCTGTGTTTGGAGCTGTTCTGTAAATAGTATCGCCATAGTCCAAAATTGGCAATACTGTCATCTTAACAAGGATGCATTTGGTAGCATGAGTAAAGGAAGCTTTATTGCGGAAAAGAAAGGCTAGTCTAGCTTTGACTTTAGTTTGAAGGTTCTTGATATGTGTAATAAATAACAAAGATGAATCCAACCAGGTACCTAGGTATTTATAATATTCTTGAATGTGCAGTAGCAACAGAGCCTCTCCCAGATGTTAACAGACTGTTATGCTACCTGGCAAGCTAGCAGCTATAACATTACCCTGCATGCCGTTGGTAATGTAAATTTGTAAATGTACGAATACAAATTATGTTACAAATTATTGTGGGCCATGGTTTTTTACCATTTTAAAGAGCAAAATAACTAAATTGTTGTATTATATAATTATAACCATGAGTGATTCACTCACAGCTTCTGACCGTAGCGCTCTTAGCAACTATGCACTGGTTTTGCGGTATATGAGATATCCCCTGTGGCTCAGTTGGTAGAGTGGTCGTCTACAAATCGGAAGATGCTCTGCATTTACATATTGTACGGGAAAATGAAACTTTATACCGCCCAGTACTAGTTGACGGTTGCCAAACTATGATTGGGCAGTTGCTGTTTAAGGGAGGTGTTTATGGAACAGTCAGTTGTGTAGCATCTACATTACAATGGCAGTCTATATTGTGTTCGCAGAGAAGCAGCATGTAGATAAAGAATAACAGAGGACCCAGGATTGACCCCTGAAGGACCCCACAAGAGAGAGGAATAGTTGAGGAGGCGCAGCCCCAACCAAGACAGATGACCTGTTGGACAAGAAACAATAAAATGTAGAGCAACATCACTTATGCCAACATGGGGAGGATTGATTGATTGATTGGGTTGAGAGGGTTGATTGAAACAACAATTGTCCACTTGAAGAACTGAGCTGAAGGAAAATTAAAATTATATAAGCAGGCCTTTATTCAAATTAAGAGCGTGCATGTTAAGTTTTAGTAAACTATAGACGCTATATAATTTGAAACTTAAAGAAATACATCCTCGATAACCAGCTATGTGAGCATCAGCACACTTAAAAGTTTAGAAATGTAATATTGAAGTAAATGTTTTTGACTATGTTGTATATATTTTAGGCTGTGATGGTTTTTTGATTAGTTTTCATTTAAATATCTGATTAGTGTTTAACTAATCTTGCATGTATTTGTTAATACTACTGACAGTTATTTGTAATGTAATGTTTTAATATTGTGTGCACCTGTCCGGGGACTGCAGATGGAAACTCTGGTACAAAACATATTTTTGTAAGATTAATGTATTTTGTACATTGTCCCTGACAAATAAATAAAAAAGACAAACAAAAAAAAAACAGTCTTTACTGCATCAAACGTTATATTATTTATTGGTTATAAAGAATTGGTGCTAATTTTGTCTGACTTTCATTTCTGTCTTTCATATTTCCTTGTAACATGAATAATATATGCTTTTAATAGCCTATGTAATTATCACAAATGATAAGCCTGTCACCTCATGTGCATATGCACTTTTTATTAATGGATTTTGTTAAGGTTTCATGATTGATATGAGCATAGCTTTCCATAAGCGTTCATTACCGGCCAAACAGCCAACTGCTTATTTAAATACTTTATACTGTATCATAAATATTTGATTTTAATAAAATTCAACATTTTACGACCACTGGTCTCCGCTTCAAAACAATCAGGCATGATGATAGAAATGAGCCTGTCTGTATCAGTTCCGCCCCCACATGCTCTAGGCTATATTCATACATATACATGTGTGTATGTGTGTGTCTGTGCGCGTGCATAGCTGACAGGCTGTGTCCTGCCTAGAGAGTGGAGAGTCGTCTTCATTGTTTGACAAATATTAGCAAAATAATTTATGACAAAACACAGTAAGAATTACATTGATAGCACACACAGGGAACATCCTCATTAGACGGGCTACTTCGGGAAACACCTGGAAACACCAGAAAACACAGTTGGCAGCAACCTGACGATTGGCGGCATTAAAAATGCCCCCCCCACACATTCCAATGTCCCTGTCCCCACAGATACTAAAACCCCAACATTTCCAGAAAAAAAAACACAGAGTACATTAACTCATTGTCCTCAATAGCAGCTACACTCGGGATACAGCTAAACCATGCAGCTTGAAAAGCTCATTTGGAATGTTTTTGCAGGTTGCTGAAATCAGGATTTTATTACCTAAACACAATCCCCAGTCAGTGCACTCAGCTGTTCACAGATATTGAGGACCAAGTGCTGTATGCCTTCACTGCAGCTGCCAGAAAGAGTGTTACACCACCTGCAGTCTCATATATAGAAAAAGGGAGGTGAAAAGGAGGCAAACTAGTTCATTTGCTGTCTGTATGTGGGTGTTTGTTCCATAGCATCTGTGTGTGGGTGAAAATGGCCAGAGCAACAGCAAATGAGAGTGTGGGCTTCCCTGCAGACTCATAGTCGTGGCTATAAAGTTCTCGGAGGGTGGTCATGCCGTGTGTGTGTGTGTGTGTGTGTGTGTGTGTACCATATTGTTTAGAGGACATGACGGTGACACTGGTAAAGTTTTATCACTGCAATAATCGGGAATGCAATCTCTATCTCTGTCTCTGTTGCTGTGTTACCTCACCCCCGCTCTTCTTTCGTCATCCATTCGTGTTGCCCAAGTAAAAATGTGGACATTCAGTTTTGCATCTATCAGCATGCAGACATTGAGAGAATTGTCAGTTTCCTCCCAATCTGATTAACATTGAGCGGCAGTCATGCTTCCAGCCATGTGCTCCACTCCCTGCTGCTTCTTTCACGTTTTCATTGATTAAAGCCCCTGCAATGTCCACACTGACCAGGCCTTTTTGTTTTTCCTTTATTTATACCACTGAAGGAAAGTTTTCACCACTGACTCATTTTGGGCGCTGGTGATGTGTTTATTTTCACTTAGTGAACACTTACATTATAACTAGGCTAGGTTTGAACATACAAACAGCTGGTGCAACCAGCCTCTGCAATCCATCTATCTCCATTATCAAGAAAAGGATTGAGCTGTCTGCCAAAGGATAAACAATTCACGAGAAGGCAACATTTGATCTCATGAAGCTTAGCCTAAGTTCATTCAGGACGACTTCTACGCTTCACATTTCTATCCCTCCCGACGCAGCCGCATTGTCATCTGCAGAATGTGGCCGTTTATACTCTCCGTTTTATCTCCGTGAGGTATCGCGTTGTTGCATTCAAACTTTAAACCGGTTCTACTCTTTGCTGCTGTCAGTTGTCATTTCAGGCAAAAAAAACAATGTGACCCTCCTCCCGTTCATCTCCAGTTCTCATATTCCCAGCACCCAGGATTCCTCCATCATCAGAAGCCCCACTCCACATCACATCCATCCAGATCTTCCTTTTCGTATCACGGTTTTAGGGTCACGGTTTTCGGTTCTGTACAGTTCTTGTTATTTTTTCTTTTAATCTTTAACACTCCAGAAATACACTTCAGCATATGATATATAGCTAAAATTAGCATAGAATGCATGTTGCACAATGCTTGCACACAGTGGCAGTTCTATCTATTGTTTTATTTCCGCTGTCATCATAGGTAACATGAAATCCAAAATGTTCCCATACACCAGACTTATATGACACTGGCGCATACTCCAACTCCGGGTATCCTTCCTTATCTCTCCCACTTGACATTTCTTCACGTGATGTGACCTGCAGCACTCCACATTCACTCCACCTCACAAAATCCGACGACAATCTTTTAAACTGACCTTTGTCGATCAAAAAACCTGACAGATTCAGCAACTGTATGGCCTATTTCTTGCTTAAAATGTCTGTTTTCAGAAACAGACGCCATTAGTGTCTGTTTTCAAATTCTGGAGCAGCAAGACCCACGTTACGCATTCATCAAATCAGCTGCCATTTGTTGCGTTCGTCCCGCTCATCCCGCTCGTCATTTCCAGTAAGTGTTTTAACATAGGTGTCGAAAGTGGGCACTACGGCAGTAAGTGGTTAGTGCACATTAACAGTGTACTGACGAACCGTGCGACGCACACACGCTCCGAACCAAGACAAGCAAACCGAAGGGTTCGGATGTTTTTTCATGAACCGTACCACCACTACTTTCTTTATCCCTTCATCACCACCACCAATATCTAGACTCAGGGGGATATTACTATATCCATGGTCTCTATACCTTTTATAATTTAACATTGCGATGGAGTCAAATCGCCAAAGACTCGATCAACATATTATGCACCATGTTAATTAAACTATATTCACTCTTAAAGTAAGTCTCTCCTGACTTAGTCCCTCCTCCAAAGCACGCTGGAGGAGAGTCTGGATACTCCACATAGCATTTGGGGATGGGAGGAAAATGTGCTCAGGTTTATTGGCATTTCTGTAAACTAATCACAATCGTCTTGGGCGGTGCTAGGCACCGGAGAAAAGCTGTGGTGCCGCTGCAAAATAAGCTCGGAAGGCAGTTCTAGTTGTTTTAGTCATGCAACAGAAAACTCAGCTTGGATAGATAGTCCAGCTAGCTGTCTGGATTTACTCCAGACAGAGAAAAGGTTATATGCCAACACAAAGGAAGCCCAAGGCAACGGATATCCGGCCTAAATTAGTGAAATCCGGCGGATTTTCCGGCGCCACCGGAGCAATCCCGGAAGTAGAACGTCGTGGATATAGACTACTCCTGACTGTACTAGTTGTCATGTTTCATAAACAACTGATTCCCCAAAATTGATATTGATACTCCTTTCATAGAATACAGTCATCATGTCAAATATCCTGATAGAGGTAGGGAAATATGTGAGAAGGTAACACTAAATATTTGATTCACTAAACATGAAGAGATGCAGGGTGTTGCCCACCTTAGTGGGTCTTACAAGGGTGTGAATACCTGTCAGCACAGTGAGCGTGTTGCTGTTTTTATTCTTTGCTTGCTTTCAGTTCTCTCTCAGTATCATCCCTTCTAATTGGGATTCTTCTAACTTTTGAGCATGGAGCTATCAAAGACAAAAGGTAGTTTCACAGAGAGCCAAGACAGATGTGAAATCTCCCAAGAAATCTCAGGATAAAAGGAGTGCTGCTCTTACTAGAAAGCAGAATTGATCAAAACACAGTA
This sequence comes from Perca schrenkii, assembly GCA_025617405.1. Lineage (NCBI taxonomy): Eukaryota > Metazoa > Chordata > Actinopteri > Perciformes > Percidae > Perca > Perca schrenkii. The sequence continues at coordinate 7,801,291 of CM046804.1, forward strand.
CCACTATAGTCTCAATGCTTCAGTCTATTTGAAGGATCTGACCAGTTTTTTTGAATGTTTTATCCTATATACTACAAATCCTATTTTACTTTAGTATAACGTGCTTTTAGATGTTGATGTAGACATAATGGTCTATCAAGCACATTTTGCATTTTTGGAAGTTTCATGCTATACTGAAATGATCTGTGAGCAATAGCTGTCTGTAAAATATAACTAGCTACATCATTGTTGGTTGTTAACGGAGTAAAGATGCCCACAAGTCAGCATTTATACTTTTTTTCATGGTCATAGCTGCGGTAATTTGTGTGTGTGTGTGTGTGCGCATGCATATTTGCTGACATTTGTAGATTCATTGATAATGGAAATAACTGTTAAATGTATCTCTACTATTAAAATAACATACCCTTATTATTGTAGATGTGATATTTAAGCCATTGAAAATAGAACACTTCAGTTTCCAAAATTTTGCAGAAAATAAATCCACAAGCTTTTTAATAAAATTGATTAAATGTGTATGTTCAACTTTCTTAACTGTAAGGATTTACTGCCATTCTCTACTTGGTAATCATTGCAAATTCAATATATTTTGGTTTTAGACTATTGGTTTGTTGCCTTTTTAACTGTTTCACTGTATCTAAAAGTATGCAGTATCAAAGGACCTGTTATCACTGTTCATTGCATTACTTTTTTAGAGTCACCAGTCTTCAGTAACGTTAGTGATGATACTAACCAGGGACACTTTACCAGATGGGCTCATTGGTATTCTCCATTTCCTCCTGCCAGCAATTAATCACTGCAATAAATCCCAGAGCTTTTCCAAATCATGTCTAGAAAATGACACGCTACTTAAAATCCTATTTGGTAAATGGGAAACCCATGCGAACACCACTGGCTCTCAGTCCCTCATCCCCAGCCACAGCTATGACATTCTTCCTCCATCGGACTATCCCTCCTTTCCACATCACCTGACTGCCACACCCATCCACACACCTGTTCCCACTTCACTAATCAGCTCTGCCTGGCCTTCCCCGCCAACCTGCTCACCTGCATGTCATTCCCTCGTCAGTAGGAATGGGTATCGTTAGGATTTTATCGATACTGCTTATTAATACTAATTTTATCAATACTACTCTATAATTTGGTGCAAAAAATAAAGACATGAAAAGATTTGACCGCTATTTTACTTTTACTTGCAAAAATAAGTTAAATTGTTACTGTATATATAACGAGGAAGGAGCAATTGCTACAAATTCAATTCAATTGTATAGTCATTGACACAATGTGCAGGCATATACTGTATGTAACGAAACGTAGGTTGGTTGCTTCCAACAAACAGAGTGGGCGGTGGGCACATGTCTGTTCTAACAACTATAAGCAATACTAACATTGGGCCTCATTCACCAACCGTTCTTACGAAGAAATGTGTTCTTAAACCCTTCTTACGCATTTTTTTACGAAGATTCTGGCATTCACTAATGTTTTTCAAAAACGACACTAACACTGCAATTTACATCAGCAATTAAACTGATTAAATCCTGCGTTATTTGGTGATTGATCGCTATTTATAGGGACGAAATGCAGTGGTAGAATGTAACAAAGTACAAATTCTTCGTAACTGTACTTAAGTACATTTTTCACGTATCTGTACTTTACTTAAGTAGACTCAATAGTGCATAGCCTACTTTTGACTTTTACTTTGTTACATTTTGCAGCAATTATCTATACTTTCTACTCCACTAAATTTCTACAATGTTGCGTTTCATTTTCTGATCAGTTTCCCCCCTGCCAAAACGTCTTCCTGACCGTCACACGTTTGTCTCACCAGTGAAGTTTGGTTGCCGTAGATACTGTATATATGGGGCACCGCTGATCCAAGCCGGCTCCGGTGCTCCAGAGCCCGGGCGCAGCGCCGCTGACCCTCGGTAATACAGCCCCGGTAAAAGTGAAAAAGAAAACGTTTGTTTTTTTATTATTCCCGTTTTTAAATCAAAGTTGCCATCTATTTCTCTCCACAGCGTCGTTTACTCCTCCGCCAGGCTGTGTAAGACGCGTTCATATCTTATTTATTTGGCTGGACCTGTTCACATCTCCCCGTTTGCCCTGCTTCACACACTTTATTTGCTTACTTGCATGGTTAAAGAAAATTAAATACATCCATGAATAAAACCAACCGCATTCCGATTCTACGATAACATATTTCCGTTTCATAGTTAGGATAGGAACTTTTCTTAAAAGCCAGGCCTTGTTTGTGGTTGTGGACACCTTCTACTTTTACTAAAGTAAATATGTCTCTGGTTATTTGTACTTTTATTTAAGTACTGAGATTCAGTACTTCCTCCACCGTGGCTCCGACAAGCTCCGACAACCTGTCTCCCAGGAGGTGCACAGGAAGTGTCATGTCCTTATATGGGGATTTTTGGGGCGTTTTCTTATGCTAATTAGGAACAACTGGCACACGCTTTCAGTTACGAAGACGTGGGATTCATCAATCCTAAGAACACAGGTGCGAACAAATCTGCTGTTTAAGAACACGTCATGAATCCGGCGTAAACTTTTCTTAGAAACCTTCTTAAGAACATATTTAAGAGAAAACTTAGGAAGATATTGGTGAATGAGGCCCATTGTTTATCTGGTTGTCAGAACAGCTCACACTCAGTTCAGTTGAGCAGCTTGTCACTAAAATGAGAATAGCTGGTCCACCTTAAGGTCAGCTTGCGTTATTGAGCCTGGACTGCAATAGCTTGACGATAACATCGAGGCTAACTTCTTCTACTTACAGTAAGTCAGCTATAACTGCTCAATATTCACCACTGTCTCTCTCTCTCACACACACACACACACACACACACACACTGCACTGCTACATTCACAGCTAACTGCTAACTTCATACTAACCGTCACACACATGTTCTTTGTCTCTAAACACATTTTAGTTTAGAAAACCTTCTTAGATGCTTAGCCCCAGCGGGCGCCCAGCAGCGCTACACAAAAACCAATAGCATGATTGTTTGTCGATATTTCGGTACTGTCCAGTCCAGAACTGGTACCAGGTTAGTACGAGTTCTCGATACCCATCCCTACTCGTCAGCCACTCCCCACATATACTGGTCCACTTCTTTTGTCCCCTTGTCGGTTTATCATTGTTGCAATGTGGTTTCTTGCTGCGATCTGTTACCTGTCTGCCTCTTACCTGCCTATCAGATCTACTGCCTCACTTGGACTATTGATGAAGACTATCCACACTTGTTTCTTCAATAATCCACTGAATTCATTATGCTGCCTCCTCTACTATCTGCATTTGGTTCCAACCCCATGACAGATGTAATGTTGGAAAAACCCTGGGGCATAAATTTCCTTTCTCTCCACACCCTCTAAACCAACTGACACTAACTAATTGACTCGCAGCACAGCGTAATAAAACTAAAAGCAGGAAAAGCCATCTAGCCAACTCATTACAAATGCCTAATCCTTTATAGTTAATTTACTTCCTATGTATCAGACAAGGGGAAATTTACAATGCTGTCAAGGGTAGCAATCCCTTTCGCTGCCTTGTCCACCCGCTAGATTTGAAAATAATACGTTAAAGCTGTTTTTGGCCGAGAAACATATGCATGGGCTAAATCCTGTGTTCACTTGTTCTGAAATATTTACATGGTAGAGGACCATTAAACTGATTCTAGTGTTCAGAAATTTATAGAACATTCCCTTGCAGCAGTTTTCCCCTCATCAGAAATGCAGCTCTGGCATTTTACAAACAAATGAACAGTGTGCGTGGGTGGGCGAGTGTTTCTGTGTGGGAGATTTTGCACTATTGAGCATATGCCTTTGAACGTTGTGTGTTCATGTCTATATTTTCAACTGGTGAAAATCCTACAGATTTGACTCATGAATGGGCCTGCTGCAGATAGATTTGGAAGCTGCTTACGAATGCATGGTAGAGAGGACTCAGATATGAAGAGAAAGTAAAAGCCCATGTCTCTATTAGAGGAATCAAACCAAATTTGTATTTGTTTATTTTTAATTCTATGTCATGATGCTGAAAGACTGTGGTTTCCTGCTTTTCATGGTCAGCTTTTGAAGCTCGCTTTGGCTTATGTATCAAGTAGTGCTTCTTGCAGAGGATAATTTAAGGAACTGTTGACATATACAGTAAAAGGAGATTTTGGGGGGGATTTTTGCCTCTATTGAATAGTAGTGAGGCAAACAGAAAACTTGAAGAGAGAGAGGGGTATGACATGTAACAAAGGTCCCCAGCTGAAATCTAACTGGGGACATTGTGGGTATGTACCTGACCCAACCACCACCAGCCAGACCAACCCAGCTAGCGGAGCACCCAAATTATATTTGTTTTAAAGCAGTGTGATTTCCCTTTAGTGCTTGTTTGCACAATAATATTTTGTATATCCTCTGTTGATGCTGCTTGATAAAATTGTTTTTTTGTAATTTGAATATAGTGTGGCAGTTCAGTTCAATCTGCATCTACATACATTTAGTTTTAGGAATCTAAATTGATATTACTCAGTGGTACAAAAAAACGTTGCTTCTGAAATCATTCTGTGACATGAACCATTTCACTTCCTAGGAATGACTATATCATGCAAATAGAACCATTTTCCAGGCCATGTAATCTTTTGATGAACACAGTGCTAATACATCAGTGCAAACATAATTCTTACTGAGTTCTCTGTCTTTTCTACTAGGCCATGGAACCAAAGGGGTGTTCGAGCTGCTAGCAGGATGGAGGAGAACAAGGGAAAATCTCCCCTTCAAGGAACGTGTGGCGGACGCTTTTGCTGATGTGATGGTGTGCTACACCATGACCAGCTCACTTTACATCATCACCTTTGGCATGGGAGCTAGCCCTTTTACCAACATCGAGTCAGTGAAAATCTTCTGTCAGAGCATGTGCGTTGCCATCCTGGTCAACTACTTCTACGTTTTCTCTTTCTACGGCTCGTGCCTGGTCTTTGCCGGACAGCTGGAGCAGAACCGCTACCACAGTGTTTTCTGTTGTAAAATCCCCTCAGTGGAGTACCTGGACCGCCAGCCCACATGGTTTAAAACCATGATGAGTGACGGCCATGACTTGTCCACGCACCACGACAGCGTCCCCTACCAGAATCACTTCATCCAGCACTTCCTGCGTGAGCACTACACAGAATGGATTACCAACACCTATGTCAAACCCTTTGTGGTCATTCTATATCTCATCTATGCCTCTTTCTCATTCATGGGATGTTTACAAATCAGTGATGGATCAAACATTGTGAACCTGCTGGCTAGTAACTCTCCCAGTGTTTCGTATGCACTGACCCAGCAGAAATACTTCAGTAACTATAGTCCCGTGATTGGGTTTTACATTTACGAGCCCATTGAGTACTGGAACTCCACGGTGCAGGAGCACCTGAAGACTCTAAGTCATGGCTTCAACAAGATCTCTTGGATGGACAACTTTTTCCACTACCTGCGGGTGGTGAATGTGAGTGCTTCAACCAAGAGCGACTTCATCACCATCCTGAAGGGCTCCTTCCTGCGCAGCCCGGAATACCAGCACTTCACTGAGGACATCATATTCTCCAAGAACCGTGAGACCGATGAGTACGACATTATCGCCTCACGGATGTACTTGGTGGCACGGACGACAGAGAAGAAGCGGGAAGAGGTGGTAGAGCTTCTGGAAAAGCTTCGTCCGTTGATGCTGATCAACAGCATCAAGTTCATTGCCTTCAATCCTACGTTTGTGTTCATGGACCGCTACAGCTCCTCCGTCATCTCACCCATCCTGACCTCAGGCTTCAGCGTACTCACAATCCTCATCCTCACTTTCTTCCTGGTCATCAACCCCTTGGGGAACTTCTGGCTCATCCTCACGGTAACGTCCGTGGAGCTGGGCGTCTTGGGTTTGATGACCCTCTGGAACGTTGGCATGGACAGCATCTCAATCCTGTGCCTTATTTATACCCTCAACTTCGCCATGGATCACTGTGCGCCACACCTGTACACTTTTGTGCTAGCCACCGAGCACACTAGGACGCAGTGCATCAAGTTGGCACTGGAGGAGCACGGGGCAGCAATCCTGCAGAACGCATCCTGTTTTGTGATCGGGATCATGCCCCTGGTGTTTGTGCCTTCCAATCTGACCTATACACTGTTCAAGTGCTCCCTCCTCACTGCAGGCTGCACCGTGCTGCACTGTTTTGTCATCCTGCCTGTCTTCCTGACCTTCTTCCCGCCGTCCAAAAAGAGACACAAGAAAAAGAAACGGGCAAAGCGTAAAGAGCGGGAGAGGGAGAGGGAGCGGGAGAGGGAAAGAGAAAGGGAGGAGATAGAGTGCATCGAAGTCAGGGAGAATCCTGATCATGTGACAAATGTCTGAGTAGTTTGTAATTTTAGCAATGAGTATCAGTGGTTATCCGTCAGTTATTGGTGGATTAGAGGTATTCTCCAATGGTGAGTTGCCTCTTGAGGTGCAGGGGAGTCCGAAATGTCCCCTGAGGAGTGGGAACTGGTCATTCCCAACCAATAGCAGCTAGGCCGGCCAGAGTAGAGCGCAGCCCCACTGGTCAGTCATTCAGTCCTTGACAGTCTGGACAGTGTATCTCATTTGCACAAACTGCAATAAGCTCACGGTTCTAAACCTCTTTCCCAACTATTTGGTTTATGAAAACAAGTTAGTTCCCAGAACGTATGCTTGCTAAATCTGTAAGTAAATTCTAAACAAACACTATGTTAGTCCATTTAAATATTACCAATTTTATGTTCATCTCCCTAAGCCCATATTTCAAAAGAGGTGAGTGAGGATCATAGCAGTCTGTTAAGCCAAGGACATTCAAGTTGGTGAAAGTAGTTAGTGTGATCATACAAAAGTGTACAAATTAAACTGTGCAGGAGACAACTGTGCACACATCTTACTCACACCTGGATAGCAGCAACTTACCAATACCAAATTCTGTGGAAAGAGAGAAACTGTGGAAAGCACACCGCAAGCTTTTCTGTGACATTAAAAATAGCTGAACAGCTGAACTTGGCAGATGGCATACACTGTGTCCATTATGAAGAATTATCTTGCACATTGCATTGTGAGAATATAACTGTTGAGGTTTATATTAGCAGGAGACCCATATTTCTGCTTTATTCCAGAGATCATATAAGGTTGTACGCAATGGCAAAAGGAACTGCAGTGGGCTGCAGCTATGAAGAGGAAGTGATAAGTGACTGTTGTGCAGCAGTATTTGAAAATGCAGTAAGCCTGAGTATGACTTAAGTAACTGCTTTTGCACCAGACCAGTAAAACCAAAAGTGAAGAGTGTTTCAAAGGGTTGAAATATTTAATTTTCTAGCAGGTTGATAACAATGGACAGTTTCTGTGAGAGTATGAGTGTCTTTGTGATCCACTTACAAAAGCTTACTGGCATGGCACTGGTAATTGGAAGGTCTGAATGTGATTCAAGCTAGCAGTGGTGCCAAACAGTGTACAGATTTTTTGTTTGTTTGACAGTTCTATAACAACAACAAAAGGCTTGGTAAGTTTGAACTTTCATATAAATCAACCATTAATCATGAATTATTCAAGCTAATTTAAATTATTGCTATTTAATGTTGTTGAGGTTTGTTGAGCAGTTTGTAAAGCAGGCTTTAAATGAAGCAGTGAGGCACCTTTTGTTAAGTACACTGTGTCTGAATAGTTTTAATTGCCGAAGTGAAACTAGAACCTCCGGGTTTTGTTCCAGAAGTAAGAAAACAGCATTCAAAATGATTGCCATTTGTAATAAAACAAATTACTATAAATCCAGCCCTACAAGATAACCTGTTGTATTCGTTCACTCCATTTGTTTAGACATGGTTAGTACGTTTTAAAAGAAAAATGCATAATCATTGTTTATTTAATATTTCTGTTTTTACCAGCCTTTAAAGCTGCACTTATCAATATTTTTACGTTGACAATGGATCAAAAGACAAAGTGTAGATAAAGGTGTCGATCATTTTGACCAGGTCACAGAGAATTATTACCCAACTGCAGAGCATTTTAGCATCTTTTAGCTCATTATTTTGTGGCCAGCAACCTAACAGTATGGTTCAGTCTCCCTACTCTCATCAACCGCGTTTCCAGTAGCAGGCAGCTTTTTCCTGGGAAAAAGCTTTGATATGCCCTCTCTTCGCTATCGTCCCAGCAACAAACAGCAGACAGACAAAGTTGGTGGACACAGTGGAGCATTTAGAGGCTAAAGAGCCACATCCCTCAGGAGTCGGTGGAGACCAAAACAGAGCTTAAAGAAGTGTATATTGGACTTACATTGGTCAGGCTTTCAGAAACACAACGCCAAGTGATTGCTAATGTTGCTCTGTATCTGCCGGATGTGTAAATAAGCAATTGCTTGCTAATACATGCTAACCTTTTGAGGTGATCATTTGTCAAGATGTGTTTTTCAGCATGTTCCAAGGCCCCCACAAAAAGCTGCTTTATTGAACACCATTACCCCAAGCCTATGACCATCCAGGGTTAAATTAAACAGCTTGAGAGACTAGATATGACAGATACTATATAAGGAAGAAATAGTTATGATTATGTATAATGTGTGCAAGGCCATGATAGAAAAATGTCATAGTTTTGACAGTTTTTTAAAGATAATTCTAAAAGACCAACTGAACTATCCTGGCCACGACAGTTATTTAAATGTTAACAAATCAAATATTTTACTTATTGGACAGTAAACCTCATGAAGCAAATTTGGATTTCCTAAGACGGCGAAGGCATGGCCAGTCCTACTCTGCCTCTGATTGGCTAGTACAACTAGCCTTTGTTGGTTAGATTGGTTTAGGCATGAGGAGTGAGAATGGTTAGGGTAAGAATACCAGGGTAAGCCACCCTAAATGAGAGATTCTATTGAGTTATGAATGCGAGTGCCTAGTCTAGCCTGAAAGTGGCTCTCTATTGGGAAGATTGCAAAAGTGAAGGAGCTGACCACTACTGCCACCTATAGGCCTGAAGCTGGTTTTGTCCATGTAGTAAATGAGTCTATTTTTGCCCTAATACTTCAAATAACATCCCATTAAAAAATACTCCGCATACCATAATACCCTTTTTCAAAATTCAGTCTAGAAGTCTAAAATGGCTGCTGTCTCCCCAGAGAGTAAACAGTATTATCCATGTGTGCCAAGACCTGATAAGAATCTCTGTTGCAGTCCCAAAACAAACACGGTCAAGGTCAGCAGCTCTGACAGATACCAATCTCACGCTGACCTCTTGCAGGCAGATCTTAGCTGGTTGCATGTGATAGAGAGGCCCCATATGAGAGAGCAGATGTGGCTGATTGCAGATCAGTCAATACCTTGTTACAGGATTGTCATTGAGGGGACACTGCTGTCTTGCTTCTTTGTGGTGCCACTGAGGAAGTGAATGGCTCTCACAGAGGACAGCTAAACAGGCAGCTGGGGGTAGATTAGAATGTTCATATTGGACCAAACGTCAGTTAGAAATATGTGTTTGACAAAGAAGTGCGTGAGGGAAGATTAAATCCACTTCTTTTCTAAACTCATATCAGTAAACAAATAAGATGCAAATGTGTAAAAGAATCATTGTTTACCTGTCATACTTTACCACAAACACATTCCCTGCTTTTGTGGATTTGTGGAGAAAGTAAAGTCATATGATAAGAACCTTATAGATTTCATCAACCAAACATTGCCCTACTTAGAAGGGAGGAGTTTTTGGCTACTTTCCTGCAGCAGCTGCAGTGAATGTCACATTATGTATAAGCCATGTCATGTATGTATAGCAGGAAGGCATGAAATGTTTGAAACACGGGAAAGAAATCTTAAATAATTTACTTCCCAAAATGAACTGTTTGCATGGCACTGTACTGTATGTATGCATGTATTTAATTTTTCTGTATGAAGTCTACGTATTTTTATTTTTATTTTTGCTACGTTGTAGTGACCTATGTTTGTTGTTTCGATGCATATTCTGTAACACCATGCTGCAAAAGAACAAATTTAGTCATATCTGTTCCAAAACAAAAGCCAGAGGATATTTCTTGTGTAAAATAACTGTAAATTACTTTTTATATATTTGCTAAGAAAAAATATACTATAGAAAGATTTTTAATGACTGAATTTTCTTAAAAAAAAGAATAAAAAGGGAAAAAGTTAAACACAGTAGGCCAGTAATAAACAGTGGAATGTTACCAGTATACTAGATCGTATTCCTTGAACACTGCAGTGTCAATGTTTGTTGATGATTCACGTTTTTATATGGGAAACTGTGGCCACCATTTTCTTGTTTGTTTGTGTGTTTTGACTCCTTTTATATTCTCTACTTGGCCCTCAGATTTAAGAAAAACATTCATTCATTTCATCATTCCTAAATATACTGTCATTGCTGCCTAGAAAGCTATTGCTGTTACCTAGCTACATTAACCACTTTTAAGCTTTCTTACTATTAGCATCATTCCCAATGCTGAATGCCGTCTAATTAGGCTCCTGTGTATTTAAATAGCATCATTAGATATTATTAGAACATATTCTTCTAAGGCAACACACTGAATCTTACCAATGGGTTACTGAAACAGCATGTGATATTGATATTTACAACACTTTATAGTGTCTTCGGTCGTCTTTTGAGAAAAGCCCAGCTTAAAGTATGAGCTTGGCATTATTCAAATTGTTTTCCTTTTACCAACAAATCTCCTAAAAAAACCAAAACCAACAATGTGTTAGTCCGTCTCCCAATACTTTCCAACTTACCTATCACATTACCTACTCGATCTGTAGAATCCCAAGCCCACAAAAGCTTGGTTACCATTGGTTACACTGTAGTAGTTAACACATGCTACTCAAATAGGACTAGGAAATGTAGAACTATTTTCAGCTTCATATTAATATGCATTTGGTTTGCTACTCAGCAATGGAGCTCTATGGCACATTGGTGGTTTTGGTCTTTTCATTGGATTTGTTGACCGATAGATACAAAACATTGCCAGACTTATTCTTTAAAAGGTAAACTGGCCTGGTATGCTTTATAACTAAATTTGATGAAGGTACCAGATGCTCTTGAAGTTGACATGCTTTTGCTATAAAAAGCTAAGCTTTGTATGTTTTTTTGTTGTTACATATTTCCATCTGAGTACATCACTGTGTACAAATGTAGTTTGACATCTATACATTTGTAGTACAATTTCGTTGTTTGAGTCACATTTATTCACTTGCTTTATAATCATGTAAAAACTAACCATCCATAAATGCAGCATTTATTTTCAAAAAACAGACCATACCTCTTCAGTTTCATTGGATCCATTCTGTAAGCTCTTGCTATATGGTGTGTTTGTGTGTTACCCCTCTTTATCTTCTATGGCGATACCATAACTAAATTGTACTGTATGTGATACATTACAGCTAAATATCCATATGACAAATGGGCATCAATTGGTATGTTAGGTGAAGTTGCCTCCTAATAAGTACAATGCACGCTCATCAAAAAGCAAAAACCGAATTAAAATAGAAAAAAATCTGCAAAAATCTTTGCTGGTATTTTAAAAGTCAATGTTTGGGCAGGTAGATGGGTGTACTATCCTTTGTCCATGCACCAGCACATTTTCAGTTTGTACAACCAGGAACAGCACAATATTTCCACAATACCGGGCATCTTCAGCCTCAGAGGACAAATTACTTTTTTATTGCAACACATCTAACTTGTATGTCAACTAACTAAACCAAAAAAAAATAGGCTCATATTGCCCCCATTCATCAAACCTGTTATTAATGGATTCTACTTCAACATTTTTCATAAAGTTTCAAAACTGTGCAGAAGGTAACAAGCTCAAACTTAAGTAAGGTTATTTTAGTAACCTCAGTCCCATTTGAGTTCAAATCTATCTATCTATCTATCTATCTATCTATCTATCTATCTATCTATCTATCTATGTATTTATCCATCCATCCATCCATCCATCCACATGAAATCCATATAATTATTTGTTCACTTCACATCTGAAATAAGGATAAAATACACAAGTATAATGTGTCCATGTATGTCCATGGGAAGAGAATGCACGGTTGTTTGCTATTTATTTTGAGGAATCTGATCTATTTGACTTTGCCAAAGTCTAAGCCTTATATACTGTGTCTTAAAAGGATATACTGTACCACTCAGTTTAAAAAGGTACATATGCTATGTGGGCCAATGGAAAATTCAGTCCAGTTCTTATTAGCATGGTCAGCTTTCCCTCAAACCACAAAATACCCAGAAATAACAGTTGCTTATGGAAATGTTCTTGGAACGCATGTTGAGGTAAGAAGAATGCTCACATATGGTTACAAAGTAATGACTGTCAGTTATTAACAGGTGTAACTTTTAGAGTCCTAGCCTGTGGGAGGCAAACTTTTTAAGCTAACTTTGTAGGCTTGTAGACAACTACATCACATTACACCAATCTAAGGGCAGATTTAGGACTGGTTTAACCTTACAGACCAGTCTTAAACCAGCTACTGAATGTGATAATAGATGTAGTTCCTAGAACATTCTTTAAAGCAAGACTATGTGACTTGGAATAAAGGTAAATGCTAAAAGCAGCAAAGGTATAAAAGAGTGATCAAGTCAGTGAAATGGCTTAGTAATGCCAGTTATACAGCAAGAAACCTTTGAGGCTACTATATAAGAAGTTAAAGGCAGGGTTGGTAACTATTTCCAATATAGACTTTTTTTATACATTTTTAAAATGGTACTTATACCCGAAAGCAATAAATAACTTATGGGCTCTGAAAAAGGAGAGAAAAAGAAAAGAAAGTCTTCTGTAGCTAAGTAATCCTGTAAAAACTCCCAACAATCACTCGTGGTCTGCACCAATAAAATGCTTCCTTGCCCCACTGTACATACTCTACCCCTCCCCTGTACATTGGGCTGGGTACCATTACATTACATGCCATTTAGGGAGCAGCTATGGGTTAAGTGTCTTGCTTAGGGACACATTGGCTGATGTATTGCAGTGGGAATTGAACCCAGGTCTCCCACACCATAGGCATGCATCATATCCACTGCGCCACCCCCATACACAAATTTGATACTTTTTAGGCACCGACCGAATTGCCTCTAAAGTATCGAGTATCGAAAAATGCCTCGTCATTCAATACCCAATTTCGATACCTTAGGAGTAAATCTCATCAGCGTCAGTGAGCCAATAAGCATGCAGCCTGCTTCTACCAAGATCTAATAATGCTGGTGATTTGCCATCTAATGTTACACGTCGTAGAGACACTACGAAAAACTCTAGGTTATGCACAGAGACAGGGCTCATGTAGTAGGAGCTGAAAAATAAATAAATAAAGTTGTGCCATAATGTGTAATGTTGTAATTTATTTTTGTTTTATAAATTGGCATTGAAAAAAAGTATTGTTTAGGAACCGGTTTCAAAGTCACAGTAATGGTATCGAGACCAGTATTGAATATTTTTGAACGATACCCAGCCCTACCTGTACAAGCCTGAACTCAGTGTATGTTGTGGCCGCATTGCTAACAGAAGATATGTTTGTTTTCAACATTCGGTATGATATTAGGTTTTTGCTTACCGGTGAATGAGACATGGAGTAAAATTGCGTTCTTTCTCTGCTCTGCTTTGAAGCAGCGGTGCTCATGCACATCTGTGTATGGGGGGGAGGGGTTAGACAGAGCCCTGAGGAGATGCTACTTTCAAATCTTGCTAGCTTTTCAACCTTACCAACACTGCCTTTAATACAAGGGAACATTTTGTGCAGTATTAACCTCAGTGTAGAGAAATCAGATAAAACAATTTCATTCTACAGTTAATCTTAAAATGTAGTTCAGATTGGGCAACTCAGAGTCACTTTCTGGTTCTACTTAAATGCTGTTTTTTTGGTAGTCATCTGTTCTCTGTAGCCTACCTGACTTGAATGGTCTCTCAAAGTGAGTGGTAATCCTCTTGTAAGGGTTGTAACTGCCTGGTAGCTTCATAAATCTGTGCTCTTTATATTACCGGTGGCATTACCTTACATACTGTATGTTTTCCAATATTTAAATACAGATATTGATATATTTAAGGTGGAGTATTGTTCTTACATTGTGACTGAGAACCAGGTGCAGTAAAAATACACTGTGACGAGATGACAATTGTTCCACAAGTTGTTGGTTATTTGTGTGTTGTTTCTATAGGTGAGTGGAAGTGTATTAAAGGTGCACTACGAGTTCCTGCATGGTCACTTCTGTTGACGTTCCAAGTAAACAAAACAGAGCAAGCTCGCCCCTCCCCCCATGTTTCCGTAACTGTCATGACTAACTGTCACCAACCCCCACCCCCTCCCCCAACCATCTTGTTGGTGATTGGCTGGAGTGCTTTGTTGTATTTTGGTGCACAGCCTGTGCCCCTAGTGTTTGTTTGATGTTTACTACACCTGTGTTGTCTCCCGAGACCGGGCTTTTTGTATTTTTGGGGGGCTTTTTGTACTCAGTGTATTCAGGGGGCAGGCAGCTAGCAGATCAAGGAGAGATGCCTACGATTTGAGACAAAAATGAAATTGTGCTGAACCCATGCAGGAACTCATAGTGCACCTTGAAATTGGAGGGTAACTTGATATTTAATATTGTTACAATACTGTGAAATTTAGGTTACTAAATGCTGTTAAGTATTAATGCCTTTCTCATAATTGTACATCTTACAACAATCACTCACAATCATATGAATTTGTACATTGCTATGTTGTTGCTATGAAACAGAGAAGAGCATGCATGTTTGTTCCCAGAAATGATGGTTCACATGTCGGGATTTTCTTAAAGAATACATTTTAATCCTCTTTTCACCACCTTGAGTCACTGTTAAAATTCCCTATGCTGTGTAAATGCGATTGTCGATCACCTGTTAGACCAGTGTGCCAACAAGTTCTCCAAACCATAGTTTGTTTATTCCTAGCGGTGGCAAGAAATCTATATCCAAAGTAAAGTAAAAAAACTAGCTGTTTATGTTTATTTTCAAACGGGACACAAACCCTGTTCTCCTGGGTGAAAGTCCTGTTTGTTTGACCAATCCACCACCCCAACCTGCGTCCTTATGCGGAATCTGGCGCTCTTATACCTTACTTCCTGCTTTGCTCATGTAATAATTATGGGAGGCCACTAGAGGGCACCACCTCTATAAATGTAAATATGAGTCATAATTGGATTTATGGGAGTGTTTTCCGGAGAAGGACAGTAGTCTCCGGTGTACAGCTCTGCATGGCTTTGTATCGCATCCAAACAAACCCATGTGCACACATTTTGCTGAGGTATACTCTTCAAAAAAGAACGGTTAATTACCAATTTCGGTCTCTGGGTTGCTTGTTTTTCTGGTCGCCTTCCTAGGTGTTGGCAGAGCTTGAACTCTGTTTTGCGTGTCTTACCAAGCAGCAGGAAGATTTAACCTCATTTGACTGAAGTGACACAGGGAGAAATACAGAGGGAGAAATGAATGACAGGAAATGTAGGCAAGGACGAGAGAAGTGTTAGAGGGAGGAAGAGATAAAGATGAAAGCATGCCAGAAAAACAGGAGGTAAGCCCTTATTTGAATTTGAGAAGATTCCAGCAGTAGGGATGATTGGAAATTTTCTTGTGACGGCAGAGGGTGGATGAAGGGTGAGAAATGCACATGTGGAGTCCTTTGCTGATGTACAGTAATGGGTCTAAGAGGCTTATATTATTTAAAGCACGTCGAAAGTTGCTGTCTGTTGTCACAGATGCAGATTTGCTCGTTTCAGAGGAAAATAGTGTATATTCACGACCTTCAACTTCCGGGAATGCTCCGCTTTTGTTTGTGTTGGCATTTAAAACTGGTGGATTTATGAGGACTAAGTTTAACTGCTCCTCAGGTCTCTGCAGGGTAAATACAGACAGCTAGCTAGACTATCTGTCCAATCTGAGTTTTCTGTTGCACGACTGAAACAACCTTCGAACGTACACATGTTCCACCAATACAAGTTCCTTCCCGAGTATATTTTGCAGAGGCATCGGGGTTCTGTGACGATTGTGATTGGTTTAAAGAAATGCCAATTAACCAGGCCACATTTTGCACCCATCCCGGAATGCTGTGTGGACTAGCCAGACCCTCCTTTGCGGCGCTGTGGAGGAAGGTCTGGCAATGCGAGACTAGAGGAAAGTGACGATCTTAAAAAGAGCTGATTTCTCCCATACTCAGCCTTTCTGTTTTTTAATAATTCTAAAATCAAGTTCAGTTGAAGAAAATGGAATTACCTCAGAATTATCAGATTTTATAGTATGTTTAAAGGAAAGGGATATCCAGCATGTTAGTATTGCACTTCCAATAAGGTGGAGGAGTTGTGAGAGACAGATTTAAAAAACAAAAAAGAATATAGCCAAGGCCAAGATAGCCTGACAGAGCAAATAAACCACTATTTTTAACATTGCCCTGCCCAAGTTTTGCTATATGTCACTTATGTTGCCTGTCACATTTAATCATAATATGATTTCAGTTGTCGGGATGTTTTTTTTATGTTGCCAGACCACCTAGTCCTGATTAAGCAGTTTGTGATTGTAAAATAAACTATTTCTAAACATAAACTAAAAACGTTTTCTACCCAACATTAGCTCTGATTGTGGCTTATGTGGTCGTGAATTTTAAATGTCGTCGTATACACAAAATTAAGATTTAAAGAAAGTTTTTGGGGGTCTTTAAAGGGACAGGGGCCCTCCATATCTCCATATGATCAGGGCTTACTGGAAGTGCACCACGTTAGGGTCTTCAACCATTGCAGTTTTCAATAAAGAAAAAAACAACCAAAAAAGTAATGAATCAAATTATCAAAACGGAACTACTACACAGACAACCTGGTACTTTTAGGTGCCCGGCGGCAGTGGCTGGCTTTCCACAGTTGGTAAACCAGCCTAGCCAGTCTGGGTCAAGCACTGAAAACACTGGATGCTACACTCTCCTTTGCATCGTTCATTCAACCCTCAATGTCTAAATGGCCACATCTTTCACACTCTACTGGCTGTTTTCGCATAGTGAGTAGTGCTCCCCATGACAAGTAAACTGAACATAAACTGAATGTGTAAAATTGCCGGAGTGCCCCTGCCCCTTTTAATGATCAGTTTTTATTAAATGGATTTTTCTTTGTGCTATAGGGTGTCAGTCAAGTTGGGATTCATCTGTATAATGGAGGGCAGTGCTAGTCTAGTTTTTGTCCCATTTGATGTTATATTAACCAAACATTCTATGTTTTACAGGCAGTAGAGAAGGCAAATACTCTAGTGTGAGTCTAGGCTTCATACTGGAAGTTTTACTGTACACAGCAACATCAGAGTGGCTTTTTATAATGCCCCTAATGTTTTACTTCCTGAGCCGATGGAGACTGGCAGCAGGAGTGGCTGCTGTCGTGTTGTGCTCTGTTGCAGCGTTATTGCGCCAAGCTGCCTTGGCCGCGGATATTTTTGGCTTCCAGCGTCTTAATCCTGTCGTGATTCTCTGATGGATTATTCATGCTTCCTCTCTCCTCTCTTTCCATCCTGCTTATCCCACCTTCTTCCCCGCTGACCCCACCTCCTCCCCTTTGTCGCCTTCTCTCTCCTTTCCAATCAACTTCACCTGAGCGCCTTCATTTAACACCACCACCAGTCTTCCACTTTATATATCTGTGTCATCATTGTTGTGCATGCATGGGTGTCAGCTCCCATGCTATGTAACAATCAGTTGTGTATAATGTATTCATTTATCAGGTTACATAATATATCTGCAGTTCTCTCCCTCCAAATACATAAATAAATATGTCAATAAATGAATGATCTTGTTAGCACCAGTACCTTACCTTAATCCCTCCACTCTATCCCCTTCATTTAGATAGCTTTTATTCACGACCTATTAAAGAAGTCTGAATTCCCTGCCGAGGACTGCTGTGATAATTACTTCCATAGAATTCTATCTTTTGCTCCTTTTCTCTCCACCTTTAAAGAAATCCTAAAGACTTTTTGTGATAGAGATGAAGACCATACGAATATATATTTCACTAGAGACTGAACGACCATCAGCCTTTGCTGAATGCGAGAGAACAGTGAGTAAGCGTGCTCTGTGAAATCTGTATGTTATTTGATTTACAGTTTGTGAGTATCACTGTGCAATGTTCCTAACATATGATGGATTCGTAACAGGATTTTTTTTGTATACTGTGTTGAGAAAATATAACTCTAATTCTAATTATATATCTAGTTAATGAGTACGGACAAGTATTGCAACTTCATGACCATAGCATGCATCCGATCCACTTATTTTAGACCATGTCCACACTGAGCCAGCTAAATTTGAGGATGCACTCTCCATTTTGGCCTACCGATGGTACGTGTCCACAGTCGTGCACCTGATTGGACGAACACTTTGCTGTTTGCTTCCGAATTTCAGAATAGACCAACATTCCCGTTTGGAAACTTTCCCATATTTTCTGAAAATAGTTTAACCTAAATGTTTTATCTAAAAACATTTTATGTGATAATAAGCTATGCCATTGCTGAATCTGATGTAATTTTAGATCAACAACAGTCAGTTTAAAAGATTTTTTGGAGTTTGAGAGGCTGGACACACCTGATTTGCATGACGCAGCCTCAATTCAACTCTATGCAAATGAGGAGTTGGAAACTGGACGTCCCCTCTCTTGAAGGTCGCCACAATGCTACCAGAATGCATTGCCCGGCTGCTTACATATACAATGAATGGGATGCATGGAAAAGATGCTCCCGGTTAACGTACGTTAACGGTGTATCTACAAAGGTGGGGAAGGGCCATTCCAGTTGTTCCAGCGTTTTTCAGTCGTTGCAGGTGTCTGAATGTTTTAATTGTCACTTCCATTTCCTTCTGTTGTACGTGTGTAGCTACAGGGATTGTGTGTTGGGCTCTAAGTGCTGCCAAACCCACACTCATATTACCATATTTTCCGGACTATAAGTCGCTCCGGAGTATAAATTGCATCAGTCAAAAAATGTGTCATGAAGAGGAAAAAAAACATATAAATTGCACTGGACTATAAATTGCATTTATTTAGAAATTTATTTCACAAAATCCAAGAACAGACATTTAATCTGGAAAGGCAAGTTATTCAACTACACAATAGCACACAGAACAACAGGCTGAATAGGTGTCTGTTATGTTAACGTAACACATTAACAGTTATTCAACTATACAATAGCACACAGAACAACAGGCTGAATAGGTGTCCGGTATGTTAACGTAACACATTAGCGGTTATTCAGCTACACAATAGCATAAAGAACATACCTGGGAGGCTGAATAGGCTAAATTAACATAACAAGCCAGCGAGTCCGACAAGCAAGTTACCGGTAAGCAAGTTCACCAAGCTCCCAATCTAATTCCACGTCACTGAATCCATTGAATTCTTCATCCTCTGTGTCGCTTCTGAACAACTCCACCAACTCCGGAGGAAGATGAAGGGGGGGCTGTTGTCAGACTACCAGGGCGTGGAGACGTAACTGCACCGTTGACAAGCCTTTCCCGGCAGCACGTTGTTCAAGCACCCATCTGTGGACTCGTTCCTCCAGCTCTGGCCATCTTGTTTTCAGCCCGCAATTAGCTTTCTTTGTTTTCTTCATTGCAGTAAGAGTAACCTCTGCTTTTCGCCAGTCCCTCACAAGTTTCTTACTCACTCCAAACTTTCTTTCTGCTGCTCGATTACCGTTTTCGGCTGCATATTTTACTACCTGCAGTTTGTAATCTGCAGATTAGGATTTTCTTTTTGGGGGCATTTTGTTTGTGTTCAGTCTTTCTCAGTTGTCTTTAAGTTAACATTTCAGTTAGTTATGAATCAGTCAGTATGAATTAACATTTAAAAACATGTTAAATTATATATATTTTGATATATAAGTTGCACCTGACTATAAGTCGCAGGACCAGCCAAAGTATGAAAAAAGTGCGATTTATAGTCCGGAAAATACGGTAATTGTCACAGAACGGCAGTGCTTAATTTGTAAAGTGGAAGGTCCCGGAGCGCAGCCTACGTAGGTTCTCTGACTAAATAAAACTAAACAACACTGTGTGTACATCAGGGCAATGTTTATTTTTATTTTAGAACATGCAATGCATCGGTGAGAAATGTAAAAAAATAAAATAAATACACTGCAACAATCGTTTTCACAAGCAGCAATTATCCATCGGACTATTAAATTAACCAAAACAAACACCGTGGTCTCCACATTCTTGATCGGCAGAAATTTTTTTGCTTGTTTGGGATCCGACTTGCCAGCGTATTTGAAAAAGTTAAGCAAACTTTGTTGTTTTTTTGACATTTACCCCCTAAGTTAAATGAGGCTGTAACAGCAATCTCAACCAGCACAAGCGCATGTGTCACTATGTAAACATAGCCGATTAATGGGGAATGGTTCTAATGGAATAATAATATTTAAAGGGAAAGATATTTACTATGAGTCAGGTTATGTTCATGGGAATAATAAGACTTCTGACATGGACCTACAGAATAATGTAGAGGGTTAGATTAGATTACACTGTGCAGGTCCTATTGAATCATACATTCAGTGCATGTCAGGGGGTGTGTTTTGAGATATACACTGCCAGAAGTTTGGAATCACCTGTTATATTGAGGTTTTTCTTCTTTCCTTCAATTATGGCTTTTTTAACATTGATAAAAAACTTATATTTCAGGCATCAAACAAGGAAGAACGAATGAATGAATGAAATGACTAAAACTTCAAACTTAGTCACTGTAAATGGACTGTTTTTATATAGCGCTTTTCTAGTCTTAACAACCACTCAAAGTGCTTTTACATAGTACAGGAACCATTCACCATTCACACACATTCACACACTGTGGCCGAGGCTGCCGTACAAGGTGCACACACATTTACATTCAATGTCCCCATAGTGTTGCATGATAGGGCAAAATACTGTCGGAACCATTTTTTCTCCAAACTACCCTTCAATTTTGAATTTCTTTTCCAGTCCAGAAAAGCGTAAGTGACCCTAGATCATTATTAAACCACCACTGGGCTCTAAATATTTTTGGAACCGTTTTTTTCCTTTGGGTCCTCGCAGTCAGGGGCTAGATTGAAAAGGTTTAAACTGTGATTTGTCAGTCCATAGTAATAGTTCAGCTGATATTTCCTGATCCAGATCCAAAACTGCTAACCCTACACTAGACTAACCTTCTAAATATAATATATATATATATATCACTTGATACTAAAACAGGAACCTGTTTCGATTTAAATCTACACACGTTTTGATGCTTAGTTTCTAGTTTAATTTACCAATGACTGCTGATTTCTTTATTCCTTATTCATACTGTTGCTCAGAGGGATCTTTGTCTCGTTCTGGCCTTTCAGTTGTCAGTCTGGTTGAACCATCGTACAGCATCGTATATCCATGTGTAAAGATTACTTTCTACAACCTAAAAGCATAAAAGACCATTCAAAAAGATCAGTAGTCCTCTCAGCCATCTTACTGTGGCCAATCAAGCTTTTGTGCCAGGCGATTACTTCTGAATGGCAGTATTGTAATGTAACTTGTGCTGTCCATCACAGAGGAATTGTACAATGGTGACGTGATTGTTTTCAGTCTATTAAGTACAACATATGGGACATTGTAGTATTTTCAGTATATTTTCAGGCCAAGGAGCCCTAACCTGAGAGAGAGACAAGCAGGTACCCCCTACTACATATATTGTATAACATTGAGCTAAGTTGAATACTTAGCTATAATAATAATAATTATTTACATATTCAAATATCATTATGTTTTATTGTCAAACATGTGGAAGGCACAGTGAATCCATAAGCTTACCTGTATCTGTGGATGGCTACCATAGTGGCTACCTTACCTATAGGCCAGTAAGCCTATCATCAATGTTGTTGGAGGTCGTTGCTTTCTACGAATAGGCCGATTTATCTTTGCTAATAATATGTTGGATTCATGTTCATGTATATTTTCCTACATATTTTTATTTTTTGGGGGGAAATAACAATTTGTTGGCCCCTCTGCAGTGACTCTGATGACCCCTTAGGGGTCGAGGACCCCCTGTTGAAGATCTCTGCTCAAAAATAAAGAAATAGCACAGAGTCTGCCAAAAAATGTAAATAGAAAAGAGAACTAACTGTGCACACCTTATTTAAATTCACCCAAATCTTACATTGCAGTTCAAAACTTACAGTTTTGATTAAAATGTGAGCCAGCATTATCCCACTGCAACTGCTTATATAATACAAGCATTAGCAACATACTGTATGCTATGATATAGCTGCAACACCAACAGTATGTCAATACACTGCTATGTATTGGCCCTGGAATAGAAGTTGAACAAAGTAGAACACCCATGATATCCAGTGAGGATTAGATGAAATTATGTAAGCTTGTGTATATTTTTGTGATGTTTGTGCCCTGTCCTGTCTCAGATGTCTCATCAGCGAAAATGCGAAGAAACACAAATGGCAAATCAGCAGCAAATGAACAAGCAGTCTTCCATAAAATGCACTCATCTAGGTGATAAATTACTAGCAGAAAAGACATCCTAGCTTAGACATCTCAGCTGACAAAAAAAAGAAGAAAAGAAACAAAAATATATCAGATGTGTGAGACTGAAATCACATTGTGTCAAAATATTATCCCACATGCTTTTTCTACAGATTTTCACAGTAATTGATTGAGCTCATCCAGAACATTACAGCATCTTCCTAATAGCCCAGCTCTGGCACTGCTCTGGACCAATTTGAGCCCAGGCTTGCACACTGTATACATTTGTCTTGTAGCGAGGAGCTAACCAACCACCGATCAGACCAGCCAAAAGTAGAATCATAGTGAGTCGATGATGTACAGGAATGTCTCAGTGTCAAGTTATAAGAAGACGTATGCTTTTGAATGCTCTGGATATTTTAAATGTAAACTCTTTTTCTACTGCCTGCTATGTTAAAGCTATAAATAGTATGCATATGATCAATCTTTTTTACTTGACAGAAAAGTACATGATTTTCATTAAAAGAGCTTTTGTCTATGAAACATGTGAGTGACTTTTTTGTTCGATTTCATTGTAATTGCACGAGTACATTTCATTTTATCATTATCTTGAGAAATCAATGTAATTATGCAATTGTAACAAATACAGACTTTATTGTTTTTTTAACCCTTGTGTCGTCTTTCCGTTGACAAGTGCAACTTTTAGTTTTTTTGTTGATCTTTCTTTCAAGATTTTGTTGTTCTTTTTTGACATTTTTGCTATTTTTTAAACATTCTTTTGTCATTTTTTTCTTCAAATGCTATAAAATTGAATAAAACACCCACATTCAATAAAAGTAGTGAACTGATCATTTGTGGCATGCAACCAAAGTCTGGATCTGGCGACTCACACAATCTGATATCACCAAGTAATTAACAGGCCAGTAGAGCCGCGGGAACATATTTTGAATTGGGGGTGCTGACAAATTTTCCAGAGTGAGGTTTTCAGCCAAAGTCAACGACCACACACCAAACTGCATCCATCACAATTTATTGAACTGTATAGAGATTACATTTTTTTTTTTAATAAATGGCCTTTCCAAGACAATAATTAGCCTGTCATAGGCTACTGATCCCGAAACGCCAGAAAATAGACCTTTGTCGTTATTCAAACAAGTTAAATTTCTTTCATACCCATACTGTCAAGATTAAGACAAAATATCTCTATTTATTAAAACAAAGGCACTTTGTGGTGTCAAAACAGTACTAAGGCTTTGGTAATAAAACTGTTCCAGTTTAATACACGCAGGTACAAGCTCCAAAAGCAAAAAAACTAAAACAAGAATAAAGTCCAAAATCCAAGACAGAACAAACTAGGCACGGGTAACGCAGGATATAGGCACAAAGCTACGACAACGGTACAGAATATGCCTACTACAAGCTCAAAAAACGGAGCCACAAAACACAAGGGTATAAAACACAGAACTGAATTATATTAAATCAAATCAAAGATAAGCAAGCCGGTCTGTGGCTGCCCTGGTGCTGCTAGCTTGGCTTACAAGATTAGCTCCCTCGTCGTCTGTTGCTAGCAGGGTCGTTCTGGGAGTGACAGGTGTAGAGGTGCTGCTGATACTTCTTTCGGTTACAATTGCTGAGTTTTCTGCCCCCGGTCTATTAGGCTTTTTAGCCCGTGGTTGATTTATAAAGAAATCCAAGATGCGCTTTTGTGCCATGGATAGCTAACTTCTGTACTGTTGACCAGCTGGGAAAGTTTCCACAACTATCTTCACTCATAGTGTTCTCATGCAGCCAAGTTTCGGTCTGGCAGATGGCAGGGCAGTCCCTAAAATCCCGTTGGAAATGAATGCAGGCAGTGAGCTCATCCTTCTTGTTTGATAACAAGAGAACGTTGGAGAGAATAAGGCTCGGTAGGGCTAGCCGGTGCCCCCGGTGTGTTAGCCGAACGAGTGCTCTTGCCTCTCTTCCTTGGCCGGTGTTTTGGGCACCCCTGCGGGAGATCAGGGTGTAGATCCGGCACAAATGACTGTGAAACCTGAACATTGTCTCGGAGTTCGGCTCTGTCATACCGAATGAGTCCATTGCAGGATTCCAGAAACAAACAAAACAGTAGAAAAACGAAACAAATCGAGAGCAACAATTAGTGTAGCACGATCTGATATCACCAAGTTATTAACAGGCCAGGCTCAATGACAAAGTTGTTTGCCCTGGATTAACATTACAACCAACCAATCAGTGGCACATTTTGATTGTGATGTCATTAATAGTGCGACGTGAAGGTAAATTAAAAAAAATTAAAAAAAACAACCAGAACTGGTGTACGGACACCAGACCTCTGCAACTGCTCGCCGGACCTGTAGTATCTCACAGTTAAGTGCATCCCCTTTTACCTACCAAGAGAAATCTCCTCCGTTATCCTGTGCGTAGTCTACATTCCACCGAGTGCTGCAACGGCGACAGCGACACACCAACTGGCTGACCACATCTCCGCTGTAGAAAACTCCAACCTGGAATCGGCTGTCCTGGTGCTGGGAGACTTCACCACCTCTCCATGAAGAAAGCTCTTCCCAGATACAAGCCTCAGATTCATATTCCCACCAGGCTGGATAAACACTGGACCAGTGTTACTCCTCCATCCCGGACGCGTATCAAGCTCTAATCAGAGCTTTGAACGGTGAGTCTGTGTGTATCCCCACCAAAACTGTCACCAGCTACAGTAACAACAAGCCTTGGTTCAACAAGGAAGCAAGGCGCCTACACGGGGAAAAATGCTGCATTTAAATGCGGTGACAAAGTACAATACAGACTCATTAAATACCAACTTCAAACGGCAGTTAAAACAGCTAAAGCCACTTATAGAGTAAAACTTGAAAACAAGCTCCAAGTCCATGAAATTAAGGGAGTTTGGCAGGGCCTGCAGATAATCACTAACTACAAGACCAAGCATCATGTTCTAGACTGTGACCCCTCCTTTCCTGAGAGGCTTAATGATTTTTGTGTAGATTTGAGTCCAGTGAAGCTCAGACAAGCTCTCTCAGTCTCTAACACCCGGGGTTGTTTGGTCACCCCCCTTTTTCAATCTCAGAGCATGACGTCAGAAGGCTGCTCTACCGTCAAAATATCAGCAAAGCGGCAGGGCATGACGGCATGACGCCAGCCACGCTGAGGAGCTGTGCAGACCAACTTACTCCCATACTCACTTACATGTTCAATTGGTCTCTCACCACATCAATAGTAACTGCTTGTTTTAAATCAGCCATGAGCATCCCAGTGCCTAAGAAAATAACATCACCTGCCTCAATGACTACAGGCCTGTTGCACACTCGTCATGAAGGTGCTTGAGTGCCTAGTCTGTAGGATCTTAGAGCACTAGATCCTCATCAGTTTGCCTACAGGGCAAATAGGGGAGTGGATGATGCAGTGTCACTATGTACACATTTAATTCTCCAACACCTTGAGGCCAAATCCACATATGCAAGTGTTCTGTTCCTTGATTTTAGCTCAGCTTTTAATTCCATTATCCCTGTCAGGTTGTACAACTCTCTCATAGCCATACTTGTTAATGCTGTACTGTGTCAATGGATCTTGAACTTCTTTTCCTGTAGGAAACAATATGTCAAAATTCATAATCATGCGTCATCAACCAGGGTTCTTAACACTAGCGCCTCAAAAGGGTGTGTCCTGTCTCCTCTTTTATATTGTCTTTATACCAACAACAGTATATCCCACTCAACATCACTTAAACTGTTAAAATTTGCAGATGATATGTCTGGTGGTGATGAATCTGTTTACCGGGGTGAAGTAGTACAGCTGGGGAAGTGGTGTGAGGACAATAACCTAGTCCTCAATACATCTAAAACCAAAGAGCTGATAGTTGACTTAAGAAAGAAGGCAGCCCAGCACCTTCCCCTCTCCATCAATGGCCAGGTTGTTGAGAGGGTCCCCTCCTTCCACTTCTTAGGCACCACCATACACCAGTCTCTCTCATGGGACCTGAACGTCAGTCCCATTATAAGCAAAGCCCATCAGAGGCTCTACTTCCCCCGTCAGCTGAGGAAATTTGGGGTTAGCCAGAAAGGCATGACTCATTTCTACAGAGCCGTCTTGGAAAGCACGCTGACCTTCTCTATCCTGTCCTGGTACGGTAACGCGACCAGCCAGGATAAGCAACAGCTAAAGAAAGTAGTCACTGTAGTCTGCCTACCATAGCCTCACACTATGACACCAGAATAATCAGAAAGGCTATTATTAAAGGTTTATTTAGATAGGGACAGATGCAAAAAACATAGATAAGCTTCAACAGTCATCTGATGTATGTATCATAGTGTTTTTAGCCGAAGCTAATTCACGACACATAGGGCTTACAGATATACATTAAAAATAAGACAAGATGAAATAAAATGGAGAGAGCACATTGTAAAAACTAAATATGAGAGCAAGATTGTTCCCGAATTAGCCACAATTTGGTATTTCTTTTGAAAGTAGCTAATATTGGGATACATTTCAAGCGGTCTGGCATAGAGTTCCATAATTGTGCCCCTTTTACTGGGGTTGGGGGGAAGCAGCGGTATTTAGGCATTTGAAGACCAATTTAACAAAATGCAGGGAGATAAAATTAGCAAAACTTTCTCTTCTTGTCCAGGACTTTCAAGGCTCAATTATAAAGACACTCTATGGTCTTAACTGATGTCTGGTGAGCTTGAGACCATGTGGTTAAGCCATACGATATGTGTGAAAGACTCATAGAATTTAAAAAAATAAAAGCACAGTCAAGAGTCAGGCAGTTTTTTATCATCATAAAACAGCCCAAGTTGGCCTTAATGGTTTTACAGATTTTCTTGATATGACTTTTGAAATTCAACTGATAGTTTATAATTATTCCCAGATACTTCACTTCAGGTACTTGTTCAATAAGCTCCCCATTAATTAGTACATTCAAGAGTTGTGTTAGAGGTAGTTTTTTAATGGAAAAGCAGACAAAAAGCAGAGTTTGTTTTCTTAGTGTTTAAAGTTAAACAAGATGAGCCCAGCCAAGATGATATGTTGTCTTTAGCTTGTCAGCCACAGAAGTACAGGTATTACCAGATGCATACACCACTGTGTCATCTGCATACATCTGTAGACCTATATCTGGACATACATCTGACAAATCATTAACGTAGAGGCTGAAGAGTATGGGTCCCAAGACAGTGCCCTGAGGGATCCCTGTTTCAATTTTGAGAAAGGTGCATCTCACATTATTAATTATAACACACTGTTCACGGCCTTTTAAATATTCAAACCAGGACAATGACTGTTTGGATAAATTGAACTATTTTCGGTTTGATACAAGTTGCGAATTCTGTTGAATGATTGTGCCTAAATCCAAATTGCAGAGGACTCAGATAATGGCTTGTCTCAAGGTAGTGCATCAGTTGTTTTCTTCTCCAGGACTTTAGAAAAAACTGGAAGAAGACTAATAGGTCTATAATTACAAGACATTTTATCATCTCCAGATTTAAAAAGAGGTATTACCAAAGCATTTTTCCACCCATCTGGGGATTGCCCGGATTTAATGGAAATATTAATAAGATTGGTGAGAGGCTGGACCAGAATGCTACTATATATTTTTTTTAAGAAGAGCTGTATCTAAATTATAAATATATTTTTAGAAGGTGCTGTTTAGGTCCTGTATAGTTTTCAGAACAGCTGTCTGACTGACCTCCCTGAGCTGAAATGACTTGTCTTGATCTTCAAGCAGGTCTATTATTGTTGGGCCTAAATCATTCCTGCTTGGAAAGCTTGATGCAAGGTTGTTAACAGATTGTATGAAGAAGTTATTGAATTCATCAGCAACTTGTGCACTATGAGTGATGATGTTTTACCCATTCTAAGTTCATATTTGTTTTGGGTGGCTGTTTTAGTTGCTTCCAAATTATTTTGCCATTCCCTTTGGCCTCTGATAGAGCTTGAATGTAATGATTTGATATGGACCTTCAAACCTTTAAATAGTTTCAAATCAATGTCGCTTCGAGTCTTGATAAAGGTTTTCAGGGCATGGTCCCTCCTTTTCATTCATTTTCTAATATCATTCATCCATGGTAGCTGGAATTTTCTCTGGGATTCTTTTCGCTTTTTAATGTATTTATCAACAATACTCCCAAAAGTGGACATGAGCTTATTACAGCAGTCGTTTACTTGGTCATATTGTTGGAGCTTCTCCCAGTTAACACCCTTTAACTCGTTCTCAAATTCAGTCCGTTTTTTACGAGGGATTTCAAGTTTAAATGAATTCTGATTTCGATTTATAAACCTAGCCAGTCTTTTCTTTGTCAGTTTTCTTGCAATTAAAATCATATTATGGTCAGATAGACCAATGACTAAATTATATGTTTTTATGAGGTTTGTTCGTGAAAATTAAATCTATCAGTGTTTGAGTATTCCTGGTGGTACGTGTAGGGGCTTCAATCATTTGACTGAAGTCATGTTTGGATGTGAGATTTTTCAGTTTTTTCCTGAGTTTGTCTATCCAATTTGTATTAAAATCTCCGAAGAGAAAGTTCTTAAACAGCGCATCCAGGTTTTCGCTTAAGTGTTGCAGTGCACGCCAAGGGAGGATTATATTAACCTGACTCCGCCAGATGGATTGCTTCACATTTGCTCGGCATATCCATCTGGGAACTTTCCGTTGGAGAACTTTTGGGAAGGGGCGAAAATACTGGTTAGCTGATTGGATGAACCATCTGTCTATCACCTATGTTGGTGATAGACGGGCCAAATCAACCCATTTAGATCCACGAAGCGTATGAAAATACAACCACAAGCCAGGCTACCCCTGCAGTTGCAGGCAAAGCATAGCTCGTTAGCTCAGCAAGCAAGCAACATGTCGGTAAAGGATATTTGCCGTTTGTGTAACAAGAATTTAGGAATAAAAGACACCATTTCAGGTTCCCTGTCTGAAAATACTGGTTAGCTGATTGGATAAACCATCTGTCTATCACCACCTAACCCCCCTCAAAACCAACGCTGATTGGCCCGGTCGTTTGGCGAGCGGCTCCAAATTTTCTCTATCTCAAGATGCCAGACTGATCTGCGAGTGGAAAACTGGAGCTTGCGAGATCAGGACGGTCTTACGAGGCTAGGATTATATACCACTAAAATATAAAATTGCATGTTTTGTGATAATATTACATTAATACATAGACATTCAGCAGTTGGAAAAAATTTCTTTGCATTAAATGAGTCCTTAATGTATATCAGTACAAACCCACTCCTGCCCACAGTCCGGTCCATTTTAAAACATGTATATCCCAGAACATCAATTATGCTGGTAGGAATTTTATCATGTAGCCAAGTTTCACTAATACAGAGAAAATCGATGTTGGACTCAAACAACAATATCATGATCTCTTCTTGCTTGGGAAATAAGCTTTGGATGTTTAAATGACCTCCCAAAATACCTTTAGGTTTTACTGTAGGATCCCAAACCACTTTGGCATGATTAAAAGTTTGAAAGAATAGAGTCTGTCTCTGTTTGGTCAGTGCTTGTGTTTGGAGTGGTCTCACTTTGGCGAGGACAGCAGTTCTTCGCCCACCAGCACTGTCAGCTGAGCGGTCCAGGGTACTGGTTAGGCCTAGTTTGTTGTCCATTGCCGTCCCGGCCTCCATCAACCTTTCAACCGCACAGGCTGGCCTCTCTGCACGTTCAGATCCCCGTGCAAGGCCCCGTCTTCACTGGTCGATAGAGTCCGGAAACCTGCGGGCACTCCGGGTGGTGTGGAGCCGATCTGACCGGCGGCATCCAGGGCAGGAAACTGCACTCGCTGGCGAGGAAGGAAGCCCGTCGCGCCGTCAACAGGTGTATCCACAGGCCTGGGCCTGGATTGAGCTGCACATCTCCCGCGAGTAAGACCAGGAGGAAAAGGTATGATACCGCATAAGATTTGTTTGCTTTGATGTGGTTGGAGTGACATGTTGTTGTGCGGTTGGAGTGACATGTTGTTGTACGCCTTGGACCGAAGATTAAAAATTAGCGGTAAATGGTGAGTTGCAGATGAAGTTTGTTGGGGACAGAGCGTAGTGTTTAAATATTTCTTACAGACTTTCGTCAGGTTCTGGGTTTTACAGTTTTTTCCGACTGCTTACACACGTTTTCAAAACTGTCTCCTTTTTTCAAAACTGCACACACAAAATGCAAAATGCCTCACATCTCCTTCAAAATGAAACAATGCATTCAAAATACCATGAACACATCTCAAAATGAAGCATTTGCATCAAATGGCAAACACTTTTTTTATAATAGTAAATTTTTGGATATACCATGTACACACTGTTGTTCTTAATCTAAAGCTCTTTTGTCTTTCATAGGCTTATACTTACATTTACAATGTTCTAGAGAGAAAGTCATCTGCTGAGAGTGGTTGAAAAGTGCACTGTAAAAAACAATGTAATGTTACATTACGTTTGTAAGAGTAGCACAGTGTTGTTTACAGTAGTATGAAGCAAGAAAACAAAAGTACAAACATATGAAAACCAAAGGTATCATTTTTAGAATAAAGAATATGTGTGTTTCTGTGTGTGTGTGTGTGTGTGTGTGTGTGTGTGTGTGTGTGTGTGTGTGTTTGTGCGTGCGTGCTTGTGTGAAGGGGGGTGGGGAGAGATTGTATGCACTTTGTGCAAAACAAAGTCTGATTGATTTGTAATGCTGAAATAGTCATTAGATAGTTGCATGCAGTATGGACCCCACTGTAAAGTTACTCAATATGGGCTTCTCTCATTGGTCAATCCGTGGTTGATCACATGATGAATAAGTGTGGCCCTGATCTCATCAAAGATGGCTCTCCTTCCTCTTCTTCCCTCCTCCTCCTCCTCGTTGTTGTCCCCTGTCTCTCCCGCCTACTCCCCTTGCTCTCTGTCTATTGTTGGCATCCATTGTTCAAAACAGGTAATCTGACCTTTGACCTATGTATAAGCCTATACTAAAGCAGTGATTGGTTAGTGTTCAGTTATGACATAATGTGTTTGCAAATGTGAGGAATGTGTGCCCTGGTAATTAAGTGTAGCATTTGACTGGTTGTGTTTAGAAATGGAAAGCAAGTCACACCTGTTAGATTTTTGTGTCTTAGGTAGAGAATTGTGTGTAATGTTTTGAAAAAAGTGTTTATGCAATTGAAAACTGAGTGAAAAGCTGAGAAATAGCTTACTTTTTGAGATTTGCTGTATAGTTTTGCACTTTGAGTGAGAGGTTTCAAAAATCGCGTGACATGAAAAGATTTTGTGTGTAAGCAGTTGGAAAAAACTGTAAGGATCCAACTATAGAGGCAAAAAATACTGCTGTAGCGCAGATGAACAGCAAGTAGAGACTCAGGTGGCATTGTTTGTTTGTGTGCTGTCTCTGGCGTTGTTTCTGTTAAGACGTGCACATATGCTATGTTTTTTGCCAAATAGCAGCAATAATTGCCTTGGTTTTCAGAATCAGAATCAGAATCAGAAAAGCTTTATTGCCAAGTACATTTTTTACACATACAAGGAATTTGTTTTGGTGTCGTAGGTGCATGTCACACATTATCTAAAATAAGTTAAACAAACAGGTTAACAGAACAGACAATATAAGTATAAATATATAAATATATGTGTATATGTACACACACAGGATGTAACATAATAAAATAAGAGTAACAGTTAAGATAAAAAAGAGCAGATTAAGTACAGTGGCATGTAGAGCCAGAGGTGGGTGTGGAGAGAGTCAGGGTGGGTTCCGGGCCTTGTTAATAAGGCTAGTGGCGGAGGAAAAAGCTGTCCTTGTGACGTGAGGTCTTGGTCCTGATGGACCTCAGCCTCCTGCCAGAGGGGAGTAGCTCAAAGAGTTTGTGTCCGGGGTGGGAGGGGTCAGCCACAAACTTTCCAGCACGCTTCAGAGTCCTGGTGGCGTAAAGGTCCTGGAGCGGTGGGAGATTGCAGCCAATCACCTTCTCAGCTGACCGAATGACACGCTGCAGTCTGCCGTTGTCCTTGGCAGTGGCAGCAGCGTACCAGATGGTGATGGAGGATGTGAGGATGGACTCAATGATGGCTGTGTAGAAGTGCACCATCATTGTCTTTGGCAGGCTGAATTTCTTCAGCTGCCGCAGGAAGTACATCCTCTGTTGTGCTTTCTTGACGAGGGAGCTGATGTTCAGCTCCCACTTGAGGTCTTGGGAGATGGTAGTTCCCAGGAAGCGGAAAGACTCCACAATGTTAATTGTGGAGTCACTGAGTGTGATAGGGGCAGGTGGGGCAGAATTCTTCCTGAAGTCCACAACCATCTCCACTGTCTTTAGAGCGTTGAGCTCTAGGTTGTTTTGCTTGCACCAGGTCACCAGGTGGTCAGCCTCCGACCTGTAGGCGGACTCGTCTCCATCAGAGATGAGTCCGATGAGGGAGGTGTCGTCCGCGAACTTTAGAAGCTTGACAGACTGGTGACTGGAAGTGCAGCTGTTGGTGTACAGGGAGAAAGCTTGATCAACCGATATTTGAGATGCGTGGAGAAATGAGTTAATCCGATAAAAAGTGCAACAAGCGCAGCAAACAAGGAGCCCCACCAACCGTGTACGCGCGCCGTCGCCATTTTAAAAGTTCCCCCTCTAGGCTAGAAACATCACCACAGACACCTACCACCCAGCACATCACCTGTTCACCATTTTGCCATCAGGGAAGAGGTATAGAAGCATCACCAGCAGAACATCACGCTTCAGAGATAGCACCTACCTACCTCCAAGCTATACGACACTTAAACATGGCTTAACGTTTTAACATTTTTCCCTTTTATGTACTTGTGGACTCTCCTCTCTGCACTATGGCTCTCTGCACTGTTGAAACGACTAATAAATTTAAACTTGAAACTTGATTCATTTTACTTGTGAAGCGCGTTGAATGGAAACATCCACTTTATTTTCTTTGACAATTTAGTTGGAATACACCCAAATTTCTGATATAGATTATTTTTTTAAATGGGTCAAACTTGACTTGAGGACAACAGGAGAGTTCACATTGTACTTAAAGCTACAATGGGCAATATGTTGTGGATTACCCTATATAAGTAATCGAAAGGAATCTAATGTTTTTAGATCTGAATACAGTATGAGCCGTAAAGTAGGCAGTAAAATGCTATTACTCTGCTAATCTTATTTTGAGATGTATGGAAATGAATCCGAGCAATAAGGAGATGTCTAAGCCAGAGGACATTGCTTTGTTGTGTCAATCAATCCTAGCCAACTAAAGATAGAGCAAGGCATGTCATTTTTACAGGGTGTTTAAACCAAAACCAAAAGATGACACGGTCCCTGTTCCCTTTCTGCAGTAAAAAGTGAAATTACATAATTTATTGTACTAGTGCAGTGCCCGTTGAAAATGTGCCTGTTTGGAACGGGCGAATACTTGGCCTTTGGTATTGCTGCTTTTAGCTTGTAGTTCATCAAAACCAAATTGTAGCCTATCCCAAAATTACTTACAGAAGGACCCCAAACCACTTCAAATGCAACTCCCCTGTATACCCTACTACTAACTTACTGATTTAACTGACAGAGAATGTTGCAGATTCAGAATTTAATCATAAAATATCACAATGAAAATGTGGAGTATTCAGACATTAGCATCATGGACTCATGGCAGTGCGCTACCCACCGGCCCGTTATGAGCGCTAAATAGCACATATGCGTTAATCACCACCAGAACCGGAGTGTGTGTGTGTGTGCGCAGAGAGAGAGAGACCCGAGGTGGTACTCGTAACTTACAGATTTACCTGACAGAGAACATTGCAGATTCAGAATTTAATCACAACATATCACAATGAAAATGTGGAGTAATCAGACATTAGTGTCATGGATTGATGAGTGTCTGCATTCATCAACCACCAGAACCGGTGTGTGTGTGTGCGCGCGCGCAGAGAGAGAGAGAGACGGTGTAGTCTTGTGTCATATGAGCGCTAAACAGCACATATCTGCGTTCATCAACCACCAGAACCTGTGTGTGTGTGTGTGTGTGTGTGTGTGTGTGTGCGTGCAGAGAGAGCGAGACAAACAGGTGCTCAGTCAGTGTTTGCATGCAGTGTGAGAGGGGGAATGGCCAACGGCTACAGCAGCAAAAGCCAATGTGTGCTTCATTTACCTATATATTTAACGATATCTTTTGCGTTTGACACTTGTCAAGTTTGAAATCCATCGGACTAACAGTTTGAGAGATATGCGCTTAACACCCACACACACACACACACACACACACACACAGACAGACATTCCTGCAATTTATAGATAGATGTTACAAAGTAATCCAGGAAGGTGTGCTCTTTTGCATATTTGATTGGCCAATAAATTGTATTGCTGGGTTACGTCACATTGCTCTACGGCAAGTGTTCAGCCCGGTTTCGATGTGTGTGTTTATTTGCATGTGTGTTTTGACGTTTGACAAAAAGGAATGATGTTCCCACATCTGCTTTTTAACTTATTACATTACAGGGAAGCTCATCAGTACTAATTACAAAAGCCAATCACATGATGAAAACAGTCCATCTGGCACGGCGGGAGGAAGGAGAAAAAAAAGGCAGTCCCAGGCAGACGAGTGGAGTGAGAAAGGAGAGGAGACAGAGATAGCAGCGGAATTCTTTTCCTCAATCTGCCACTTTCTATAACTCCTTCTCCCCCTCTCCTGCCTGCTTGCATCTTTCCAGAAATGAAATATTCATGGAAGCAGAGGCTTGGGATTTTATCTGCTGCTTATCTTGCTGCCAGCCCTCCTGCTCTGCTACGACTGCTGTGATCGTTACTAGTTTGCAGTGAACATTAATATGGTTTGATAGTCTGTTTTGGTATTATTGAACAAACACTTCATATTCATAGTTATTGATATGGTAATCCCAGTTTTTGGAAAATCCAAATCGCATAATATTGTAAAAATACCATATTCGATCACCATGAAAGAAAAATTTATTAATTTATTAAATATAAGGCAGCAGCAAGGCCACCGCTGCCGCCTGCATCCCCAACCGTTGTCTACTGCGAGTTCACACCGCTTCTTTGGAAAGATCCTGCATATGTGCAAAGGCCATCTCCAGTTGCAGTTTCTTCTTCCCACTCACACAGGGAGACAAGAAGAAGAGCAACATGGTGAAATGTAAAATGCGGGAGAGAGGGTGGTTTTTGGGTGCAGATATCTCAGAACAGGCTGTTCTCATGAACCTTTCTTACGTATGGCGACGAGTAATGCACTGTAATTTGTATTTATTCAACATATTCATTGCTGTATGCAGCACAGTAATTGCTTTTGTATGAGAGCGCTCTGGTCCAAATAGGGAGGAGGTTATGGTGGATGGATGGGGCATAAAACACAGCGCTTTCAAGCTGGGTTTGTGACCCGGGGAAAACACAAGACTTTCACCCAGGAAACGTGTATAGTGTTTCAAGAGTATTTAAAAGGACCGCTGTGGGCGCCCGGATAGCTCCGTTGGTATATAGATGTTTAGCCTACTCCTCGATGCAGCGGGCCCGGGTTTGACTCCAACCTGCGGCCCTTTGCTGCATGTCATTCCCTCCTCTCTCCCCTTTCATTTCTTCAGCTGTCCTGTCAATAAAGGCCTAAAAATGCCCCAAAAATAATAATAATTAAAAAAAGGACCGTTGTTTTAAAAAAGAGTGACATACTGCGGAATTCCGGCAGCATCTGAGCAATCCCGGAAGTGGAACATCATGGATATACACTATGTGACACATGACCAGCTAGCGGTGACCTAATTTCATAGGGTATCTTACGAATAGGTGTGCACGATATTATTCGTACGATATACAAAAACGTTCATGAGAATGCATTGCAAAGAAATGGAAAGGAGGGAGGAGATAAGTAAGAAGAAATAAGTGTGAAAGGGAAGGAATAAATGAATGAAGATGGGAAGATACAGTGCAGCTTCGTGCACTGGGAAGAGCACTATGCCTGGGATATTTCCTAATGGCACAAAATCTCCTGAAATGCTAGTAGCTCGTGACTTTTTCCCCTAGAGAGTAAAATATGGAAAAATATTCTATGTCAGTGGAAAGGAATCAACAAGAACTGACTCCATTTTCAGAGCGTAGAAAATAAATTTAGAGATTTGCTATCCATCATCATGCTTTTGGTGCTGAAGCTGCAGCCTGTGTGCCTCAGCAGCTTTGGAATGTCACAGAAAGAGCAATTGCTCCCCCTAGAGGCTGTTTGATTGTTCTTTTTTGTTTAGTACTCAAACTGAACACTTCATCTGGCTTGCTGTGGTGAGGAAAGAAAGAAAGAAAGGTGTTTACAGTTTAGGATGACACAATTTAGGGTATGATTAATCTGTTAATGATATAAATGTTTTATTTTCAATATTTTGTTTATATTAATATATATTTTGTATTATTCATATTTTCTTTCTTTATTTTCCTTTCTTTCTTAATTTAAAAATAGATGTTTTCATTTCTTATACTTATACTTTATTTTTATATTTTACATTTCTGATGTTTTGCAGTTCATAGTTTATATCCTTGACGTTCCACTTCCAGGATTTCACTCATTTAGGCCGGATATCTGTTGCCTTGGGCTTCCTTTGTGTTGGCATTTTAAATTTTGGTCGATTTATGAGGACTATGGTTAACCTTTTCTCAGATCTCTGTAGGGTAAATTAAGACCGCTAGCTAGACTATCTGTCCAATCTGAGTATGATGTTGCACGACTAAAACAACTTTTAAACATACACATGTTCCACCAATTTTTGCAGCGGCACCGTGGCTTTTCTCTGGTGCTTAGTACCGCCCAAGACGATTGTGATTGGTTTAAAGAAATGCCAATAAACCAGAGCACGTTTTCCTCCCATTCCCGAATGCTATGTGGAGTAGCCAGACTCTCCTCCAGCGCGCTTTGGCGCGAGACTATGCAGCTCATTACTTTGTATGTGGTGCTGCCCAAATGTAGGGGTGTTCAAAGGTCAGTACCACGAAGCAACACATGCAGGATATCTTTTGGTTATCTGGCTTTGCTAACCCTAACATCCTACAGTCACACTACTAGTCACATGACGTTGGCCTGTCAACCCAGGGTTTCCCCATGACTCATCGGCGAGATGAGTCACTACTTTGTAGTACAGGCCCCAGGTCAGCTCTACCCTGAAATAAAAAATGCAATGGCACAATAAGATCACATTTACTTACCATCAGTTGGCTGCTGCTGCATGCCACTGCCTCTGCATTTATGAAAACTGGTTTGTTATTCATACAATTGGCCACTAGAGGGCAATGTACATTGTTTGTAATTGGATTCTCAGTCACCGATGATCATGCATGATTACGTCACCTAGTGATGTGACGTCTAGTTGCCTTCCAACCATGTCTATATTGTTTTGAGTCCCTGAGGATCCAGACCTATTTGATGTCTTGTCTATAGACATTTTTCACGGCACACATGTTGACATGTCATAGTAGGAAAAGCACAGGTGTATTCAAAACTATTAATGATGGCTGCATTCCACGTAGGAGAGGCCCTGGTATTGTGCATTCTGACTCACTGAAATAGCTTACTGGGACACTTGATGGAATTGAGCCATCGTTAAGGTTATCAATTTCAGCTGTGCTTTTCCTACTATGACAAGTCAACATGTCTGCTGTGAAAAAGATCCATCATTTTCTATGTATCCTCATTTTGTGTACTAACGCAGAGAACAGTAGTAACGAGTGTTGGAGCCATAATAAGTCTATTGGTATGTATTCATTTCATTGTAAAAACAAACAAGATGATTTGTATTTACTTTATTTTTCTATTTCATCTCTAAATTTTATACATCTGGAGAAATAACTTATAATAATTGCTAGAATACGGCAACCCCTGCTCCTCCTCTTAATTAGGTCACCTTCGCAGGTATAAGGAGGTGCTGGGTGACAGCTTGAGGAGTTCTCTTGTTTGAGTAAGACAGGTGGACAGAAAACAGTTTAGTGACTGTAGAGTACACATTGTGATCACTGATTAGTAAACGTTTAAGTTTCTGTTGAAAGTCAACCACAGAGATTTTATTTTATTTTTTCTTGAAGTAATAAATCTTGCATTATTTTAAAGAAACACGCCGACTTATTGGGAAATTAGCTTATTCACCGTAACCCCCAGAGTAAGTCAAGTCGATACATACCCTTCTCATCTCCGTGCGTGCTGTAACGCTGTCTGACGGTTCCAGCATTAGCTTAGCCTAGCACAGATCCTGCAGGTAACTGGTTCCAACTAGCCTACTGCTCTGAATTGTGACAAAAGTGACAAAATAACGCCAACATGTTCCTATTTACATGTTGTGATTTGTATAGTCACAGTGTGTACAAAAAACAACGTAACATGAGACACAGCCATCTTCTAACAGTAAACAAACCGGGAACTATATTCTCAGACAGGCTTTCTGCAAGCATATCACTCCGCCCGAGTACTATATTCTTCCGCCTGAGAATATAGTTCCCGGTTTGTTTACAGTTAGAAGACGGCTGTGTTTCATGTTACATTGTTTTTTGTACACGCTGTGACTCTAAAAATCACAACATGTAAACAGGAACATGTTGGCGTTATTTTGTCACTTATTCGGAGCAGTAGGATTGCTGGAACCATTCACCTGCATGTTCTGTGCTGGCCTGATGCCGCTGGAGCCGTCAGACAGCATTACAGCACGCACGGAGATGAGAAGGATATGTATCGACTTGTATAACTCTGGGGGTTACGGTGAATAAGCTAAATTCCCAATAAGTCGGTGTGTTCCTTTAACAAAACGTAAGGATCTCCGCGAGTGCTTATTTACCATGCGAGTCACAATCCTCCTCAAAAAAGGCGACAATGGAAAATAAGATGAGTGAAATCGCCACAACAACGAGCATTCTATTCTTTTTGATTCTTACTGTATTTTTAATGTAGTTTTTTTCCCATATGAGACTTGTGTATCTGATGTTGACTGTGATTGTATTTTTTATTTGACCTTTCCGTATTCTCTATTAATACATATGTACCAAATTTTTTTTTGTTTTTTTTTAAAATAACTTTGCCTTATCATTTTGTGACCTTGAAATGTTGAATCTAATTAGTGTATGTATAGCTCAGATGTAGATTTGTATTTTGTTGATTCCTTCCATAATTTATGTATGTAGTTTGTTGCTGCTGCTTATTAAATATTTGGACACATTTATGTTGCAGGCTTTTCTTGGTTATGAATGGCCTTGGTTGAGACTCCTTTAAGTTGATGAGCTCTGACTTTCTAAACACCAGTTACTATAGATGTCAGACATGTGACTGCTGGATTTGATCCTAAGGAAGGCAGTGTGCTGGAACATTGATCTAGAGAATGTGTAATATAAGATTGATTTGGAGTTATGAGCGCAAGATGCAATTTTCATCTTCTTTCCTTGATAGTTACATTTCATTACCTGACACTGATCATTTTTGTAGACAAAGCTAAAGTGAAGCTTATCTCAGAAGCTACTGTATGGTATGGAAACATCAGACAGGTTTGAAAATGACTCATCCTCAACATTTGTTCTGGTTTCCGAACAATGAAGACAGTTGGATACAGAGGAAACAATCTTTTCCTCTGCAACTTTCAGGTTTTTCCCAAATGATGTACTGATTTTCAGGCATTCTATTATCAAATGGCTTGAAAAATAGTGCATATAGCTGCCGGGGTCAGAAGCCAAAAAGGTTGGGAACAAATTGTTTAATTTTAACAAAATTGTACTCAGGTACAGTACTTAAGTAAATGCAGTTAGTTACTCATCACCACTGATTTTACTCCAGTAATACTAAAGTATCTCTCTCTGTAATCAGAATGCAGAGAGCATGTTTGTGAGTTTATCTCTTGTCTAAATGATGCCATACCAGTGAAAACATGCTCATATTTTTCATGCTTCAGTTATTATTTATGATCTGTGTTTTCATTTAATTCTACCACATTAAATTGTAATGATTGTAAAAATGTTCCTTATATTTAGTCAATTGTCAGATGTTTTGACCCACCACTAGGTGCTGCAGCAGGACAAGACTGAGACTGACCAGCATCTGAAAGTCCATCCTGAACCCAAATTCACATTGACACCCCAACAATCTCATGTTCCAGTGACATCCAGCACTGGCTCATAATGCCTGTAATGGGTCTTACATCCCTCAGTTACAGCAGGATATTTTAAAACAACTTTAACATAATTAAAATGTTCTAAACAGCATTACTTGGTAATTGGTGTGACGGGGCTGAGGGTAATTAGTCTGCATTGCACAGTCTCCAGAGGCCTGGAGGACTATTGTTCAGCCAGACCAATTACTCAAGCAGTGAGACTGGTTTTTGGAAGTGTAGCACGACAGTCGGCTCACAGACATTGGGCCTCATGCAAAAAAATAATCTTATTTTTCCTTGTTTATTTGATCTTGCACAAAGCTTATGTAGAATGTAAAATAATCCTATGTAGGATTCATCACAGAGTATGTTGATGTTGCGTTTGATTTTAAATTGGATACATGTGCCATTTGTCAATTTGAAATTAGTGTAGGGAACGCCCCAATAAACCCATATAAGGGCGGCAGACTCGTGTGCAAACAGAAAAGGAAATAGCTAATAAGAATAAGAAATACCTAAGGGCAGTGAAAGGAAAAAACCTTTCTTCTGACAAAATATAAACCATAGAAGAAAAGACGCCATTTGTAAACTTTTTTTTTTTTCCAGTGGCCCATGATCAATTCCCCTGCACCTCCCTTGTCTACAGCTGTCCTATCAATTAAAAGCAAAAAAACACACAAAAATAGTAATAAAAAAACCCAACAGCGTCTGTGGGCAGGTCCCACAAAATCACCCACGTCTTCAGGTGGTGGCGTGGGGTATACCGTGCGGTGGAGTAACACTGTGGTGCATTGCAATATTGTGCATACCACAGCAGGCCATGGTTATTTTGCACACTTTCTCAGGTGTGTATAAAAGCTTGCCAGCACTGCTATCGGCCTTTAATTGTGTGTCTATATGAATTTTAGTTTCTGGTTATCACCTAAATTAAAAGCTGGACTTATGTCGAAAGGTAATAATGCAGACTTGTGAAAATTCTATCATATAATAACACTTACAGTTTCTCTGAATTGCCAAAACACTAAACCCCATTTTCTGAACCAACTGCTTAGTTGTCTAAACCCATTTGTCTAATCAATCACTCTTTTGGCAAAACTCCAAACGCATTTTCACTCGCTAAAACACATTTCACACTGTGATGCACTTGCGTTGCAAAAATGGTAAACACGGGCAGCAAAAGTTAAAGACAACTACAACACAGTTGTCATCGTTTACACACAACAACTCAAAATTGTACTCACGTTTCTACTGAGGTGATCAAACCAAATAGAGAATATAAGCCAGTTCAGAGAGCACAGGGGGCACAGGAGCATTGAATGTTGATGTTTGATTTTGCGGTTTCACAAAATTTTTTTGTGTACTGTCATGTGCTTTTTATTAATGGAAAACATTACAGCCAATTATATTCGTTGTTATATACAGGGCTCCAGGTCCGTATTCTGAATTTTTATCTGAATTCTCAGAGTTTTTTTATCATGTTTAGTCCTTAAATCAGACAAAGTACTTATTGTAGGGGATTTTAATACCCATGTGGACGTTGACAATGATAGCCTTAGTACTGCTTTCAACTCATTATTAGATTCAATTGGTTTCAGTCAGAGTGTGCACAAAGTGACGCACTGTTTTAACCACACCCTCGACCTTGTGCTGGCATATGGTATTGAAATTGAGGATTTAATAATATTTCCGCAGAATTCGGTATTATCAGATCATTCTTTAATTACTTTCGAATTCTTACTACCTGACTATACTAAATTAGATAAAAGCTTAGCCTATCTGACAGTGCTATAGCTAAATTTAAGGAAGATATTCCAACAGCATTTGACTCTATGTCATGCCTTAACATAACAGAGGACCTCTATGTTAACCTCAGTCCCTCTCAAATTGATACATTTGTAGACGGTGCTACAACCTGCCTACGGACAACTTAAGACTCTGTTGCTCCCCTCAAAAAGAAGACAATAAAGTAAAGGAAACTAGCACTTTGGTATAACTCCCAAACTCGCAAATTAAAACAAATCTCGCGAAACCTCGAAAGTAAATGGCGTTCCACCAAAGTGGAAGAATCTCGTTTGGATTGGCAAGAAAGTCTCAAAACCTATAGGAAGGCCCTAAGAAAGGCCAGATCAGACTATATTACTCATCACTAATAGAAGAAAATAAGAACAACCGAAGGTTTCTTTTCAGCACTGTAGCCAGGCTGACAGAGAGTCCCAGCTCTACTGAACCATCTATTCCTCTAGCTCTGAGTAGTGATAACTTCATGAGCTTCTTTAATGATAAAATTATAACAATGAGAGATAAAATCTATCACCTTTTGCCCTCAACTTCTAACGGTTCACCTTTAAACGCAGGACCGCTAAAGACCGCTAAAGAACGACTATTCCCCACATATACTTAGACTGCTTTTGTCCTATAGACCTTCAACAATTAATGTTAAAGATATCCTCAGCTAAGCCATCTACCTGTCTCTTAGACCCCATCCCAACGAGACTACTCAAAGAAGCGTTGCCTGTGGTTAACACTTCATTACTAGATATGATCAATATGTCCTTATTAACAGGTTATTTACCGCTGTGATAAAACCTCTT
Organism: Perca schrenkii; assembly: GCA_025617405.1. Classification (NCBI taxonomy): domain Eukaryota; kingdom Metazoa; phylum Chordata; class Actinopteri; order Perciformes; family Percidae; genus Perca; species Perca schrenkii. The sequence goes on from CM046804.1 coordinate 7,844,419, forward strand.
CTGAAAAAACCCACCCTCGATCCTGAGGTCTTAGCAAACTATAGACCTACAGTATATCTAACCTTCCCTTTCCCTATCCAAGATCCTTGAGAAGGTAGTTGCTAATCAGTTATGTGATTTTCTACATAGCAATAGTTTATTGATGACTTTCAATCAGGATTTAGAAAGAATCATAGCACAGAGACGGCACTGATGAAAATTACTAAGGACCTTCTAACTGCTGCAGACAAAGGACTTGATTCTTGTTTTACTAGATCTTAGTGCTGCATTTGACACTATTGACCATACCATTCTGTTACAGAGATTGGAACATTTAGTTGGCATTAAAGGAATCGCTCTAAGCTGGTTTAAGTCCTATTTCTCTGATTGATCTCAATTTGTTAATGTTAACAATAAATCCTCCAAGTACGCTAAAGTTAGCCATGGCGTTCCACAAGGCTCAGTGCTTGGACCAATTCTATTATCCTTATATATGCTTCCTCTTGGTAATATTATTAGGAAACACTCAATTAACTTTCACTGTTATGCGAATGACACCCACTATACTTGTCAATCAAACCAGACGAAAACCAGTCAGCTAGCTAAACTTCAAGCGTGCATTAAAGATATAAAATCCTGGATGACCTATAATTTTCTGATGTTAAACTCTAACAAAACTGAAGTTATTGTGCTGGGCACTAAACACCTCCGAACCTCATTATCTAAAGACATAGCTACTCTGGATGGTATTGCCCTGGCCTCCAGCACTACTGTCAGAAATCTAGGGGTTATTTTTGATCAGGATATATCCTTTAACGCCCATCTAAAACAAACCTCAAGAACAGCCTTTTTTCATCTTCGTAACATTGCCAAAATTAGGAATATCCTGTCTCAAAACGATGCTGAAAAACTAGTCCATGCATTCGTTACTTCCAGGCTGGACTATTGTAATTCCCTACTGTCAGGTTGCTCAAATAAGTCCCTTAAGACTCTCCAGCTGATCCAGAATGCTGCATTGTGTGTTCTCACAAGAACTAAGAAAAGAGATCATATTTCTCCTGTATTAGCTTCTCTGCATTGGCTTCCTGTAAAATCCAGGATTGAATTTAAAATCCTTCTCCTGACCTACAAAGCTCTAAATGGTCAAGCACCATCATATCTAGAAGAGCTCCTAATACCTTATTGTCCCACTAGAGCACTGCGCTCCCAGAATGCAGAGTTACTTGTGGTACCTAGAGTCTCTAAAAGCAGAATGGGAGCCAGAGCCTTCAGTTATCAGGCTCCTCTCCTATGGAACCAGCTCCCAATCTGGGTTCGGGGGGCAGAAACTGTCACCACATTTAAGAATGAACTTAAAACTCTCCTATTTGATAAAGCTTATAGTTAGGGAGTGAGGAGTTGCAGCGTCCGCCTAACCTGGCCCACTTGCTTCTCTTCATAGTCGTCAGATTAATACAGTTTTTCTCAATTGCTTACACACTATAACCAGGCTTTTGAACTAAAATTTCAAAACCATAACGCCATTTTTCAAAAAGCACACCCATTTCACTAAACTATAAACACTATTCCCTGGTTTTGACACATGAGTCAGATTTGTTGAACTGTTACTGCAAAACTCTACACACAAATCCCTTAATTTCTCATTGCCTACACCATGTTGTCATTTAGAAAGCACAGCATTCAATATTGCTCACTCAAGTCAGCACAGCTGAAGCTCAATTAGCACACAATTACCCAGGTGGAAACACTACGAGTCAAAATTGATCATACACCAATCAGAACTTTCAATAGAAAGATAAAATGGCCAGAGTCAGTTCATAGAGTTTTGGAACAATGGATCCACAGAGAAATGACAGTCGAGGAGGGAGAGGGAGAGGGAGAGGGAGAGGGAAAGGGAGAGGAAGAGGACATGGTCGAGGAGGAGGAGAAGGAGGAGGATGTGGTGAAGGAGAAGGAGGAGGACAAGGACGTGGTGAAGGAGGAAGGCGAGGAGGGAGAGGAGGAAGACGTGGTGAAGGACGAGGTAGAAGAGGAGGACGTGGTGAAAGACGAGGTGGAGGAGGAGTAAGGGCAAGGAGACAAGCAGTCTCAGATGAAATTCGTGCCACTTTAGTGGACCATGTTCTTGTCCATGGTATGACCATGAGGGAGGCTGGGCAACGAGTCCAGCCTACTTTGAGTCGCTTCACCATTGCCTCCATCATCAGAACCTTCAGGGAGGAAAACAGGTAGGTGTACTTACAGTAGGACTGCTCTGTACAGTAACTTTTGAGTGCTGTACTCTGTGCTTTGACATCACATGCACTGTTGTACTATGCTTCTGTAATACTAAATAAATCCATCAAATTTACAGTAATGCGTGCTTCTATTTTTGTAGGATACAGAGACGACCATCTGGTGGTGGGAGGATAAGGCTTTTGTCAGAGGAGCAAGAGAGGGAGCTTGTAAACATGGTCATTGCCAATAATGTAATCCGCCTGCGAGAGATTCAAAGGAAAGTGATTGAGGATAATAATCATTTTCAAGGAATAAATTCCATCAGCCTTTCCACAATTGATCGCATCCTCCGAAAGCATCGGTTCCGGATGAAACAGGTGTACCGCGTCCCTTTTGAACAAAACTCTGATAGGGTAAAAGACCAACGAGTGGAATATGTTCAGGTATGACTTTTGATATTGTATAAAGTATTGTGCACCATCACAGTATAGCAGTTTATGCTGCCATTTGTGCCCTCTTGAACTGTGCTTCAGGGTAGTGATATACTCTATTGTGTTTTGATGTGTTTTGCAGAGAATCTTTGAGATTGAAGGCTGGCCTGTTCCACCTGAAATTATCTTTGTGGATGAGGCTGGTTTCAACCTCACCAAAAGAAGGAGAAGGGGGAGGAATATAATCGGCCATCGGGCTATTGTAAATGTACCTGGTCAGCGTGGAGGGAATGTCACGATGTTCGCAGCCATCAGCCAACGAGGGTTACTCCACCGCCATGCCAGTCTAGGACCCTATAATACTATGCTCCTTCTTGCATTCCTTGACGGTCTAAGAGAGCATATGTTCCAGCTGGACCACAGGGAACCAGCACAACCAGAGCACCCTCACTTTGTTGTTGTTTGGGATAACGTCAGCTTCCATCGCGCTGCTCTGGTTCGTGACTGGTTTACCGATAACCCAATATTTTCCAACCTCTTTCTGCCTGCATACTCTCCATTTCTTAACCCAATAGAGGAGTTTTTTTCGGCATGGCGGTGGAAAGTGTATGACCGAGAACCTTATATGCGTGTTCACCTCCTTCAGGCCATGGAAGAAGCCTGCCTAGACATATCAGTAGATGCGTGCCAGGGGTGGATCAGGCATGCAAGAGGATTTTACCCCCGCTGCCTGGCTAGGGCCAATATATCCTGTGATGTGAACGAGATTTTCTGGCCTGACCCAGAGCAAAGACGGGATGCTGATGCAGAATAATTTTTGTTTTTTTTACTGTGTAGTACTGTAATACAGTAATGAATAAAATTTTCCAATGTAACCATTGGTTGTGTCTTGTGTTCATCTGAAAAGGTTTGTGGCAACATAACTTAACAGTTTTGGAAATGTTGTTTTGAATTTATTACACCAGTGTGTAAAATTAAGTTTTAGTGTGTATGCTGTGATGGCTTGTGTGTCCCGTCTGAGGTCAAAGTTTGGTTTTTCAGCAAGAGTTAATGGTTTTGAAATAGTGCTTCATTTTGACCTGAAAATAGGATGTTTGGTGAATTGGGTGAGACGTTATGGATTTGTGTTTACTGTTTTGAGAATACGAGGCATAGTTTCAAGTAATGTGTTTAAGCAATCGAGAAAAACTGTAATATAAGAAAAGTAGAGGGAGGCAGGCCATCACAGCCCGATCTGGCAGGGGAGAGTTCCACGCCCGAACAGGGTACCTCTCCTTTTGACCTGTCTCTCAGTTACGCTGTTATAGTTCTAGACTGCCGGGGGACTTCCTTCCTTTGACACACTGAGCTTCTCTCTTCTCTCCCTTTCTATTACCATTTGTGTAATGCTTGTTACTAATCCTAGCTTCTGGGGAGTTTACTCCCGGAGTCCTTATTGTTTTTTCACCCAGCATATTTCCTTGGAGAACGTTGGCACCAAGATCCTGGTTGCAGCTGTCGCCGTGGTCCTGCTGCACTTCCTGCTAAGCTCTCCGGTGCCCTGCATAGTCATGCTGCGTCCTGCTGAACCCTGCTGCTTCCTGCTACGTCCATCCATGCTCTGCTGGGCCACGCTACATCCTGTAACGCCCTGCAGCGCCCTGATATGACATGAACTACTACGACTACCATTTGAAGTCACTGTTCCATTATTAATGTGACTATTATTGCCACTGTTCATCACATCCCCAACCGGCACCGTCAGACACCGCCTACCAAGACCCTGGGTCTGTCACAAGGTTTCTTCCCAAGAGGGAGTTTTTCCTCGCCACTGTCGCACTGCTTGCTCTTGAGGGTATTCCTATAATTGTTGGGGCTTTGTAAATTATAGAGTGTGGTCTAGACCTACTCTATCTGTAAAGTGTCTCGAGATAACTCGTGTTATGATTTGATACTATAAATAAAATTGAATTGAATTCAAATTGAATTTCATTTCATTTCATTTTCTTTGTTATTTTAGCCTTTTGCAGTTGGACTACTGTATTGTAAGCCACCCATCTCCTGCAACACCTTCATCCAACTGCATTACTGACCCAACTGTTGCAGTATGCGGTATGTAAAGGAATACTTTTGTGATGTTACAGTACTGTGTACAGTTTCAAAGTAAAGTATGTGAAAAAGAACTTAACCAATTACATCTTGTGGTGGCATTTTATACAGAATGGTTGGATGACCTTAAAGGTGGAAGGGAACGGCTCTTCACTCAACAACAAGAGCTTGCCATCATTGAAATGATGGGAGAAAATAATGCAATCCGACTTCGTGAGTTGCAACAACGCATAACTGCAAATAGAAATGTATTCAACAATATCAACAGGGTCAGCATTTCTACACCAAGTCGCATCCTATAGAAAAATAACTTCAGAAGGAAGCAGCTGTACAGGGTGACATTTGAGAGGAACAGTGTCAGGGTCAAGGATCTGTACCATGATTATGTGCAGGTATGTGTCACTTTACTTTACATACTATATATTGTGATGTGTGAATGAGGGTTTATGCTGCCACCTGCCCTGCCTGTAGCTTGTAGTTTTTTGTCTATACTAACCCAACCCAGCCCCTACTTGAAAATATAGAAATTGTAGTTACTGTATGTGTTTTCAGCAACACTATTCAATATTTTCTGTTACAGAGAGTTCTGGATTTTGATGCCGCCGAACTGCCACATGAGTTCCTTTATGTGGATGAGGCAGGCTTCAATCTGGCCAAAACCAGGCGTCGGGGCCGTAACAAAGTTGGACAAATTGCCGTTGTAAATGTCCCTGGGCAACGTGGGGAAAATATCACCTTGTGTGCTGCAATTAGTGTCCAAGGAGTCCTGCATCACCATGCCACTATAGGTCCTTACAATACAGGACAGATCATTGCATTTCTAGATGCACTACATGCAGTTGTGCAGGACAGACCAGAGCGGCCCAGGTTTGTTGTCATCTGGGATAATGGTAGTTTCCACATGACAATAAAAATAGAAACACAAAGACTGCAATGTTTTATATAAAGCCCATCAGTGTGTTGCTGGTGATATGAAAGAGTAATTCAAATGGTGCTTGTGTGTATGGTTTTGTTGCAAGAATTTCATTTTTAGAAAGGAGTGTTACATTTTGATTGCAGTGTTTTATTTTGGCATAGATGTGAGTTGTTAATCTCCAAGTGCTATGTCTGATTGGCTTGTGTGTAGAGTTTTAACATAATGAGCCAAATTCTGCAAAAAGTGTGTAAGCAATAGGCAAAAACTGTAAAACAGAACCAAGCACAGGTAGCGTTTTTCCATGTGTGATTTCAGCATGCCATCATTCTGGAAGCAACAGCATCGCTGCTAAATATTACCAGCCGTATCCTCCAAGTCTTTAGCACAGCCCTTTTTAAAAAAAATCTGACTTTAATGTCATACTTTTACACAGCTGTATATAATTCCTGCTAATGGCTTTTTGGAATTTAATCCATTACCTTTTAAAACTAATCTATTATTAGCTTACTATATCTGCCTATATGATGGAATGTGATGAAACAGAATGAGCAGAGGAACTTGTAACATTTGGCTTTGAGACCCAAACTTTGTCAAAGTCAGGCTGCATTTGAGTCAGATACAGAGTAATTATGGTCATGTTGTATTATGGACAACAATCTTACTCTTGTCACTTCAAAAAAATGAGAAATCTTGTATTATAATGTTGTTAGTGATACTTATCGATGACACAATAAGTAATGCAGCCCTCTATGTGGTAATTGTATTGACCTGGAGATCATTAAGTGGATTATTGAGGAAAGGAAAACATGGAACAAGCTATTAAATCACATTCAAGCACAATCTGCGCTATGTGTGGTTGCAGGGAAATTAAAGTCTAAAAAAAGATCCTTCCCGGGAGCCTGGGTAGCTCACCTTGTAAAGCGCGGGCCCATACACAGAGGTTTACTCCTCGACGTAACGGCCGCGGGTTAGACTACAACCTGTGGCCCTTTGCTGCATGTCATTCCCCCTCTCTCTCCCGTTTCATGTCTTTAGCTGTCTTATAAATAAAGGCCTAAAATGCCCTCCCCAAAAAAATCTTCCAGTTGTTTTTTAATGGTACACATCAAAGACTGTACTGTCTCTGTTCAGATACATGTATTCCTCACATTTATCTTTCCTGTATCCAAACTTTGATATTTTACATGTATTGCTTGAAACTAACACACTTGATTGTGTTTTCTGCTCTAATTTTTCATGCAGAACTTTCTTGAAGAATAGTTAAAACTATCTCTGATTAGGAATTTTCCAAAAGCAAAACTGAAGCAGACATTTAAGTGTCTTCAGAGTGAAGAAAAAACCTCTAGCCTTGCTTTAACAGTTTTAAAGTTTAACAATATAAGGCTCACGTGGTTAATGTGTAATTTTACTTTTGATACATTTTGCTGACAATACTTAAACAAATTAAATCATCTGTAGTATGGAAGAGGAGGCCTAAATGTCTACATTAATGCACAAACTACTACTACTACTACTACAAAAAAAGTATCAATGGAGGACTGAGACTGAGATAAGGTTGTATTTAAGTATTATCTATTTATAAAGTCCTTTTAGTATTTACAATTCCCAAAGTGCTTTACGACGACTTAAAAAGAGAACATGATCCAAATTATAAACACAATTCAATTACATAATTACAATTACATAATATATAAAGTGCAGACAGGTCAACCAAACGCCTGTCTTTATCTGATTTTTTAAAAAGTCCACAGAAACAGTAGCTTAGAAATCTACATGCACCCTATCGGCAGCAAATGTAATTTGCAGCCAGGGGGTCTAGCAAATCTCCGTTGGCTTGTGAACTGGAAAAGCCAAACTCTAGCCGGGCCAATCACATCGTGTATAGAGTCGGTGGGCGGGCTTAACATAATGACGGCAGAGTTGCGACGGTTCCACGTGAATTCCCCGCTACTTGAAAACAAACGAACAGCGGTCTTTCGAATCGGCTTTGGCCGCAACTCTGGAGACTTTAGTTAAGTTGTAGCGCTATCCTACTGCGTGCAGAGGGAATTTGAAAGACAACCATTTATCCTGCCCCTCGGATTGAGCCCTGCCAATGGTGAGTTCCCAGACCCAACATCTTGATGTGGGTCTGGCTTGTCAGGCTACAGAAACAGAAGACCGTAAGCAGAGACGGTTTAGAACCGAGTCGCCACAACTCAGAGTAGTTTCCTGTATCTGTGTCAAGTGGGCTCCATCACTGCCACACCTCTTTAGGAGACTAGCAGCTGGTCCAAGTGTATTGATTCTAATGGGAAAAGTGAACATGAACACAGATTTTGAGCGATTATTTTGCCCCATAGTCACCAAAGTAGATATTGGACCCATTTTTCCCAAGCTCCTAAACATTCGGACACTAACTGTTTTTTCAGATGGACACATCAGGAGAAAATTTACTTTGTTTGAGACCTGTTTCTGTCTCAGGACAAAACTCTCACGATATCTGGCAACACAGATAAGCTAACATCAGCTAACGTTCGTGAACGCCCTAATAAAACTAATCTCTGTGATGCTATATATGTCTCATTAAGCTGGCATCTACCTTCCACTCTAAGCACTCCTGCAATTAAACTCCATGTCTTCTCTTTTTTGGTGTTGTCCTTATTTATAAAAGGATCTGTGATGTTTATTATGTTTTTCCACCTCCAACATAAATCTCTCATCATCCACAGTGTTGTAGAGAAGACGTATACGATATTGGGGGTTGTCTTTTGGTAAATTGACTGGATACTCTCGCTGTTTCACTTCCTGCCTGGCTGTCTGAACGCCAATGGGGTATCCAAAGTGTCAAATATCACCAAGGATGGGATTACATTGGAATTAGTTGAAAGCCCCCAGCATCTGACTGAGATGCTAATAAACACTTTTTGCGTCAGTAACTAACTGCAAAGTACGGAAGCCCTGAAAGGCAAGGTGGAAAAAAGTTTAGCTATAAATGCAATAAAACCATGGTGAGTAAGCCAATACTTTGGCTACACCTGTTCAACAGGCATAAATATGTAGAAAAACAGTGATATTGTCTGCTCTCATCCGCTGCCGCTGTGTTACATAGCACAAACAGCGAATTACAAACAAATTCACACTGTTTAACCCAAGTCAGCACCTACACACAGTTCCATTATGTTTTAAAGTAGACATTTGTTAACTCAGAAGGTAAACCTTTTGTTTATGCTGCATTTGGCTGAACATTCAATTCCCTTTGTATCACATATTTGGAACAAACTCCCAGAAACCTGTAGGTCCGCTGCAACTCTGTTCTTTTAAATCTAAGCTAAAGACCTATCTTTTTGATGTTGCTTTTCTTTAAATAATCTATTTTATTAACTTTAATTTCTTATACTGCACTGTAACTTTTATTCTTATACTGCACTATCAATTTTATTCTTGTCTTTTAATGTTTTTAATTTGTTTATTCGTTTTTAAATTGTTTTTAATCGTCTTCTAACTGCTCTTTAATGTTTTATGTAAAGCACTTTGAATTGCCCTGTTGCTGAAATGTGCTATACAAATAAAGCTGCCTGCCTGCCTTGCCTTGCCTTGCTTCAGCTTTCTCGCCTTCAAAACAGCCTACAAGTAATTTAAAAGTAAAAGTACGTCTCGTACGTACAAGATAAACTTAGACTTTCAGGGCTTCTGCACCAAATACACATTTGATATGCTGGGTCAGAGACTGTGTTGTAGTTCATAATAATATGAAAAAGACAAATTTATGTAAATAAAAAGCCACTTTATTAAAGACTAGAGACACCAATTTACATTAAGAAAGTGAATTACAAAGGACAATTTGAATTATCACACCAGTGAGTTGTGATATTAAAATGAAAAAAGTTTATATTTACAGTTAGCATTGCTGTCCACATATTAAAACATATGTTTGATTCAGTTAATCAAAGATCAATAACAAAAATTAAATATTAGGTAAATATTAGTTGGGCTGAATCACCCAACAGAAATACTCAACTGAACACTAAATTAAAGCTATAGTGCATAGTTTCTGTCTCTCCCATGAGGAATTCTAAGTAATGACAACAAACCTGTTAGTGCGTCCACATGATACAAGTCTCACGTGATCGTGCACTGCCTCCACCTCTCGCCCACGCAGGTGCTAATAGCCACAGAGGACATAGAGGATAAAAAAAAACACAATGGACTCTTAAGAGGTAATTATCTTCACTTGGGTTTCTGCATGCAAAAGTCACTGGACGACACAATCTTCTGAACACAGCAATACTGAGAAATAAGAGTTTTGTGGAGCTGCTAGTCTTAATTAACTTTGTAGCAATTAATATGGCAATGGCTTGAATGTAACATTAATATCAGAGATGGCAAAAGTACTCACTTCCCATACTCAAGAAGAAGTACAGATACTTGTGTTGAAAAAATACTCTGGTAGAAGTACTTATTTACTGTCAGTTTTTTTGCGGCTTGAACCCAAAAGCAGACAGAACAGACAGTTCGGAGATTTTGAACAGTTTATTCGAAAACTGGGAAAAAAAACAACAACAAAAAAACTCCTCTCAGGCGACAGAGCAGGCAGTAGACACATGCTGCGTTCATGCCACCTCGGAATAACAGGCACCGCCCACTGGTTACGTTGTTTTTCCGACTGGCAGCGTTCACATGGTCGGGATGCGTGTTCTTCTTCTTCTGTTATATTGGCGTTTGGCATAACAACTTTTTGCATGACTGCCACCAACGGTTGGCCGTAGCCTAGAGCATCAGGTGTGTGAAAACATGGAGGCCACAATAACAGAAGATTCTCTGCTGTTTTCTTATGCAAGCATCCAAACAGCACATCGCTAGGTGTTTTTTTGTGTTATCTGCAGGACAACGAATGGGAAAAGACACGGATAATGTGTTGTTTTTTTATACATAGGCTTATTTATGAATAATTTTAAACATATGTCTGTGTATGTTTATTGGCAGAGGAATTTGTCCACAATAAACAGTTTATTATCATTGAAATATGTTCAGTGAACCAAAGTCGCCTCCATCAAACGTCAGTTGTCAACAACGCGTCACCAACTGGGGAACTTGGTTATCAAAATCCAGCCCGATTTTCCCACCTCTGATTCCCACAGGACGTTACGTGAATGGTGACGTTTTCACTCGGAAAAACGTTTTTCCGATGTCCATGAACGCACGGACAGGCAGGGATGACGTGGCATGAATGGCAGGATTGGAAGCTGAAGTGTGGCGTCAGCAGGCAGGTCCATAACACAGCGAAAAAAAAAACAGGAGATTCCTTCAGAGTACAAAAGACAGGATTAAAGCAGGTAAGACAAAAACAGAGGTTCTCAAAAACACGGAGACAAAAACTAGCTGGTTGTTGTATCACCGCACGAGATGACTTAACAATACAGCGGCGAACAGGAAACAGGTGAGTAATTAGGAATTGCCTGCAGCTGCGCGTCATCCCAGGAGAGGCCGGCCCATACACTGCACTGTGAGGGAAAAACAAGAGGAGCAGAGGAGAGGAGCAGAGGAGAGAGAGAGAGAGAGAGAGAGAGCGAGCGAGAAAGAAAGAAAGACATCCAAAAACCCCATTCACCCACAGTCTTGTCACTTCCCCACTTGTGGCTTCGTGACATTTAACTTCTTTACCCAAGTAAAAGTAACAAAGTACAGGCTTGGAAATGTACTTAAAGTATAAAAGACACTGAAATTAAATATACAAGACAAAAAATCCAGTTGGCATTGGCATATATTTATTTCCACTTCAAAAAATCTTTTCCACAATGTAATGTAAAAGTAAGACAAACAAACATACTCACAGGTAGACTAAATTTGGGGAGCCATTAGTGGCAAAACATTTCTTAATGTATGTTGTTTTTTATTTGTCAAAGCACATAATTCTGTTTTGTTACAGTATCTTTATTTATACTTGTTATTGTATATTGACTTGACTCAAGTGAACTCAAACACTTTCAGGTGATAGCGATGTACAAACAACCTAAATGATGTAAAAATTATATAATTATAAAATATAAAACAACAAATCCAGCAGCACATTATATTTACTTACGTCAGGGTGTTCATGTATTTTGGTAAAGTGTAGTGATTGACAACATCAAAAAGAAGTAATGTACAAAGACAAAACAATGGGTATTTATATGTGTAAAGATGGAAAACAGCAGTAATTTACATTATAAATTCTGAAAACAGTATTCATGTGCAACATATTTTTGCCAGAAATATAACTCCATACACCCTCATTGACCAACAGACTACACGCAGACCAGAACAACTAACAACCAATACCTGAGATTCAGTTTTATGCCAAACAAGGGCATCATTGCAGTCTCCATCATCTAACAACAGGCCCGGCCGCTTTACCCTCAGTTCAGGATGATAGTATTCTGTGAAACCTTTAGGCTTGAATTCATGCTTATGATTAATAATGGAACTTAAAAAAAGGAGAAAAAAGAATTTGACATTTGAACTGAGAAAAAACACACCCCAACCTGTGTTATAATGCTTTCTATATGCAAAACATTAGTTGTATTACAGTAGTTCTCAATCAATGTACAAAGTACAGTGTGCTTACTGAAAAACTAAACATCAGTTTCCTTTTTGCTTCTACGCTGACATCAACCTCATAAACACAAATCCCATTTGAGCCACCAAAATAGGAAATAAGGAACAAAACAATACTCTTACAAAAATATTCTATCAATTAGCACATCACATATTATTGACAAAGCATTTAGAGGCAAGCAGCAAGTCATGAGGGGCAAGTAGACTAGAACTATTGGGACAATGCAGACAGTACAGAACTAAAGCAAAATTAGTTGGTGTTAAATGTTTGGTGCAGCAGTTTTTTTTACATTTAGTGGATTTTGTGCAAAGAACATGGAGACCAAGGACTGGATCTACAAGGAGACATGCTTATTAGCTTGACTAGCAGACATTTTTTAGTGGCTAAAATTTTTTAATATATTGTTAAATGCTGCTTTTATGTAATATCATGTAAAATCAATACAATGCAAACCACTAAGTTAAATGTACAAACTGTGGCGTCATTTTAACCATCATCTCTATTTCATGGGATTGTACATCAGAATGTACAAGTGGACGTAATATTCTCCTGACAGTCAAACTTCATATAAAATACATACAATCATCCTGAATTGACAGAACATGCTGTATTTTCTTCGATTGCAATTGACCAATCTGTGTAGTTACTCTTTATATTGTGGCATTCCCTCTGACATTTTTTTTAAACACTTTAGATTATCCATCTGATGATAGGTCAAGTTCTTTTGGGTATTTAACTTTCATTTATGAAATATGCTTGTTTATATGTGCAACTCCCTAGAATTGACTGACCCTTAGTTTTGTATGGGGTGTCAAGTGTGCCACATTGGAAGAAAAATTGATTGACAGTCTAGCAGTAGTCAGCAAAGACAGGTATTTCCTGTTATGGCATGTTGACAATATATTAACCTCTTAGCAATCTGCCCCCATTTTAAGAGGGGTGGGGGGACCTGGAGTGTTCAGGAGCAGATAAAAGTCAACAGTATATGCCACATACAAGTGGTCTACATCATCTGAAAGCTGGGAACCTGAAGAGTAATGTGAGATGCAGCTCAGCACACTCTTGAACAAAATCTTAAGACATTGCAAGACATTGGGGAAACATTGCAAGTTTTCCGCATTTCTCGCTAGTGGATCATACTAGCGCGAAATGCGAAAAAAACTTGCAATGTTCCCCTGGTCTTAAGATTTTGTTCAAGAGTGTACAGTGTATGTGTGTGTATATGTGTATATATATATATATATATATATATATATATATATATATATATATATATATATATATATATGTATATATATGTATATATATGTATATGTACAGTGGGGAGAACAAGTATTTGATACACTGCTGATTTTGTAGGTTTTCCTACTTACAAAGCATGTAGAGGTCTGTACACTTCAACTGTGAGAGACAGAATCTAAAAAAAAAATCCAGAAAATCACATTGTATGATTTTTAAATAATTAATTTGCTTTTTATTGCATGACATAAATATTTGATCACCTACCAACCAGTAAGAATTCCAGCTCTCACAGACTTGTTAGTTTTTCTTTAAGAAGCCCTCCTGTTCTCCACTCATTACCTGTATAAACTGCACCTGTTTGAACTTGTTACCTGTAGAAAAGACACCTGTCCACACACAGACTCCAACCTCTCCACAATTGCCAAGACCAGAGACCTGTGTAAGGACATCACGGATAAAATTGTAGATCTGCACAAGGCTGGGATGGGCTACAGGACAATAGGCAAGCAGCTTGGTGAGAAGGCAACAACTGTTGGCGCAATTATTAGAAAATGGAAGAAGTTCAAGATGAAGGTCAATCTCCCTCGGTCTGGGGCACCATGCAAGATATCACTTCGTGGGGCATCAATGATCAGGAGGAAGGCAAGTGATCAGCCCAGAACTACACGGCAGGACCTGGTTAATGACCTGAAGAGAGCTGGGACCACAGTCTCAAAGAAAACCATTAGTAACACAATACGCCGTCATGGATTAAAATCCTGCAGCGCACGCAAGGTCCCCCTGCTCAAGCCAGCGCATGTCCAGGCCCGTCTGAAGTTTGCCAATGACCATCTTGATGATCCAGAGGAGGAATGGGAGAAGGTCATGTGGTCTGATGAGACAAAAATAGAGCTTTTTGGTCTAAACTCCACTCGCCGTGTTTGGAGGAAGAAGAAGGATGAGTACAACCCCAAGAAAACCATCCCAGCCGTGAAGCATGGAGGTGGAAACATCATTCTTTGGGGATGCTTTTCTGCAAAGGACGACTGCACCGTATTGAGGGGAGGATGGATGGGGCCATGTATCGTGAGACCTTGGCCAACAACCTCCTTCCCTCAGTAAGAGCATTGAAGATGGGTCGTGGGTGGGTCTTCCAGCATGACAACGACCCGAAACACACAGCCAGGGCAACTAAAGAGTGGCTCCGTCAGAAGCATCTCAAGGTCCTGGAGTGGCAGAGCCAGTCTCCAGACCTGAACCCAATAGAAAATCTTTGGAGGGAGCTGAAAGTCTGTATTGCCCAGTGACAGCCCCGAAACCTGAAGGATCTGGAGAAGGTCTGTATGGAGGAGTGGGCCAAAATCCCTGCAGCAGTGTGTGCAAACCTGGTCAAGAACTACAGGAAACGTTTGATCTCCGTAATTGCAAACAAAGGTTTCTGTACCAAATATGAAGTTCTGCTTTTCTGATGTATCAAATAATTATGTCATGCAATAAAATGCTATGGATTTTTGTTTTAGATTCCGTCACACACAGTTGAAGAGTACCTGCAAAATCAAATAAAATCATTGTTCTCCCACTATATATATATATATATATATATATATATATATATATATATATATATATATATATATACACGGTGGTTGCCAAATTGCGTGAGCAACCTGTCTGAAAAGTTTTAGTCTTCTGGTAGATTTAGGTATATGCGTAGGTATATGTAAGGACATAACATAGGCACAGGGTAATTATTGCTAACTAAAATGCTAGTTAACATTATTAATTAAACTTAAACAGCTAATGTTAGTCAAAACTGCCAGCGAGCTTCTCTTAACTATACGGTAATTTCTCTACTGTGCGACAGAAAGTCGCATGGTTATGACACAATCGTTAGCCTATTTTTACAAAAACTGCTGCTATGGGGCCATAATGTGAGATACAAGGTAATGGAGCCTTTTGTACATTGTCGTGTTTCTTTAGCAATAAACAATGGACAAATAAAGTCTGTAAACGCTTCAGATGTAAAGTTATTTGCTGTCAAAGTGAACAAAATGGAATGCTAACGGCAGGTGATGGCTTGTTAGCCTAAGAGTCTCCCCATAGGAGGTATGTTTTACGGATGCTCGCTTACCCCCTGCAGTTTAGACAGTCTTGGCCCACAAAGAATGTATAAACTGCAGTCTTTGAGTCTTTGCTGAGGTGGGTCTGGCGAGAGACAGTTTCTTTGGTCTGGCTGTGTGCTCACATTCTGTCACTAAAGAAGCTGGTATTCAAGAGAATGTTCATCATTTGTTTGCTTGTTGCTTTTAAGGGCATTATGTAGTCTTTGTTGCAGGAATGAATTACAGTTACACTAACACTATGTTGTTATAATGCTAACAGTTAACTGATGTTTTTGCTAGGCTAGCAAGCTACAGAAATGTTAACATCAATCAACCAATGCTAGAAGCTAGTTGTTCTACCAGTGCTATGTGTTGATTATAAAGCCAAGGTGCTACTGTATGGTTATCATCACTGACTAGCACGGGAGGACTTACCCACATTTGTTTTGCTTCCGCAGCCACGGCGAGACTACGTGCGCCTTAACTCTAACCACATCTTAATATAATTTATTTGCCATAAACGGCATTTGGCAGTATTCCAGCAGGATTCTATTTTACAGTACGCACAAGAACCGCCCGCCCGCCAAAGCGGTTTACTGCGTCAGAAATCAGCAGAGAGCAGAACAGAGCTGCTGTCGGCTGCTGCTCCTGTGGGAATTTACACATTGTTATCGTTAGATGCGTTGTATGTCTCACAGAATTTTTTTTACGAACCATGCGTACAGGATTATTGCTGCCGGCGCCACTGGTAGCTGCCATTTGCAAACATAGTAGAAAGCAAGAATGAAAAAAAAAATTCACTGGACTGGAAGGAAAACCTGTTTGAATCCGAAGTTTTGCAGAACCATCTAATATTGATGTTTGAGTGTTGAACAGCTGATTTGAGTGTCTGAGTCTTGATAAACTTGCATAGTTCAGAGGCTCTACAGTGGTTGAACGAAAACTTGATGAGGAAATGTTCATGACCCTTAGGTCTTCACTTGACATATGAGCTTTACAGGCTAAAGTATCTCAAGCATGATTATCAAACCCCAACATTTTTGTTTTCATTTTCTAATTGTGATTGTGATTCTCTAGCTTCATACATAACACACAGACACTAGTGGTATCAATCTTCTCATCTAACTCCAGGCAATAAACCCAATAGGATTATTTACCAAAATGTCAAACTATTGAAAATATGCTGTTCTTTCTGGCTATGGCCAAAAAACAAACCAACAATAAATATATATTTAAACATGGTCCCTGAATCAACTATAAGTGTAACCATGGCCACAACTGTAGGTTTGGTAGTTGGTTAGTTAAAGAATGACATTTCAATCGTTCAAAGAAACAACTTCTGGAGTTGTTTCCTTGGATGAATATTGTGTGTCTTCTTCTCTTCAGCAATTCCATATATATATATATATATATATGTGTGTGTGTGTGTGTGTAAAACACCAAACTGTTATCAATGCTGAATGGCTTTGTAAATAAAGTGCACAATTTCACTGAATACAGCCACATAACATATCTTCATGTGCAAATTTACAGCTGATGAAAAACTAAGCTGGTGTGATTTAGTGCTTTTTGAGATATTTCAACTGTATACAAGCTACAGCTGTATACAAGTCACAGGTGTAGGGGGTACAAAATACAACAGCCTGTACAAACAGTAAAAAATACAACTTTGAGCTTGACAGTTACACCTCAATCTGTTTTTGACATAGCTCAAGTCAGATTATTTTGCTTAAATTTGCAGTTCTGTTTTAGAAACATTTGAAAATATATTTACATTTTTATAGAAATTTTTACGATTCTGTAAGATTTGGATTCACAAAAAGTTATGGCTTCAGTTTTCACTTGAATTTACTTGCAAACGTGTCAAGTTTTCAAACCTCAGTCGAGCCGTAGTATGACAACACCGTGGTGAGTCAATCAGTAACATAGCATTGAAAGACAGCGTGTCTGTAACACTTAAAAACTAAGTCAAGAAGGTCAAACAACAAGTCACTTGTATGCTGTATCCACTGGTAAGACAACGCAACTCCATAGAATAAGCAAAACCTTGTGGGAAAGACGTGTTTCAGAGTAAGGGGAGGCGTGGGTGTAAAAACAAGCCGGAACTCAGGAGCCATCGGCAACAAAGGTGAGCTGTAGATAATATCATAACAGGTGACAGGCAGCATGTGATTGGGTATGTGTAGGGCACAGAGGGCAGGAAACAAGGCATACTGTCCAAAGTAGAAGAGGTAGACACAGTCACATCTCGATTTCAGCTTCATTAGCTGATGGATTGTCCTTTAATGAGCCAGCGATGGTGTAGAACCTGCAGGGACATCAAAAGAGGAGAAAAAAAGAACATCAGTAAGAAACCTTTTGAACACTAAAAAAAATTGACTCTAACTTTCTACATTTTATTTTATTATAAGGCCGGCGACAGACTGGATGCATCGCGTGAGCGTGGCGTTTCTGTTGCGTGTCAGCTGCGTGGATTTTTCTATGTCTTTACACACCAGAAACGTGTCTGACGAGGCGCTGCAGCTGCTAGCCTTGTCTGGACACATGTATGTTTCCCATTGATTTACTGCACTCAAGCAGTAGTATACTTCATGTTAAACATACATATATACTCATTTGATTACAGCAAAGACAACGTCAGCAGTATTGACGGCAAAATAGGCTACAGAATATTTCGTTCTGTATTGACAGGTGCAATATTTGAAAGACATTAATGTAAAAACACTCCATTACAACGAAACCTTCTGTATTCAAAACCAGCAGACAGTATTTCTGTCATAAATGCCTCAGAAATCTGAAGTTTGATTTTGACAGAGCGCTAAAAGAATCCAACAGCAGTCTGCCTGTCTGTGTTGGTTTTACTGTTGTTTTTTATGTATTTATGTGATGGTTTGCTTTAATTGTCAGCTTTTAACCATCTAGGTTGCTGCCAAAGTCCGCCGGTGCACACAGCAATGTGTTCTATTAATACCCTATCTGGTTCAAATATCAATGTATGCTATTTGCACCCCTGTGCATTTACAGTACCTTGGCATATATTTACACACAGTTATCCATACTACTCATGTATTACACCTTTTTGGAATATTATCGCCCTGACATTCTTACCCTAACCATAACCAATCCCACTCCTCTTGCCTAAACCTAACCAACCCAACCAGAGCAGGCATATTCATGAGTCATCCCCTACCACCCTGCAAAAAAAAATTCAGGTTCGCGTCCTGACTTGCGCAATTGCATGCAAATTATCCAATCCAAATTTTAAAAAATAAGCTCACCACACAGGGGAATTGAACTCCAAACTCCCATACAAAAGGTAAGCGTACTAACCACTCACCTAGCAGTTCTTCCAGGAAGTTGAACAACTGTTTACCACTTGGTTTCTTCAAGCCTCGGTTGCTAGGTAACCATACTGTATACAAAAAAATAGGTACTAACTAACAAACTAACGGTTGTATGCTTTCACTGAAGACAGAAAGTGCAACTGTAGTATCCATTTGCCGCTAGAAATTCAATTGTTTAAAAAACTTTAGAGACAAAACTTCCCTAATATGCCAGTTTCTGCGGTCATGGAAGATGAACGTCCGCCATGATTTCGGTGCACGCGAGCAACGTTTTTTTGTTGTTACGTCACAGGGTGTAAATAGCTCAGCTGTGTGGCCGAGGCTATTCGTACCGGGGGTGCAAATAGACACTCCGTAATAAGAAATTCAACACATGAACTGGTTGCTATGGACTCGTCACTAGGCTTCCTCAGTCATTGTATATTTTAGCATAGGTAAAGTTGCCGAAGCTGAACATTATCCAAAACTCCATTTCTCAGACGAGTGTCAATTTGGGAGCTAGATAGGATTGGAGTAAAGCTGGGAAATATATCGATATATCGTGATATGAGACTAGATATCGTCTTAGATTTTGGATATCGTAATATTGTGATATGACATAAGTGTTGTCTTTTCCTGTTTTAAAGGCTGCATTATAGTAAAGTGATTTACTTTTCTGAACTTACCAGACTGTTCTAGCTGTTGTATTATTTGCCCTTTCCCCACATAGAAATTGTGTCCACATTACTGATGATTATTTATCTAAAGTGTGAAGATATTTTGTGAAAGCACCACTTGTCAAGCCTAGAATATCGCTGCAATATTGATATTGAGGTATTTGGTCAAGAATATCGTGATATCTGATTTTCTCCCTATCGCCCAGCCCTAGATTGGAGATGAGAAGTTTAAATGACACGTAACCGCAATCAGCGCTCACACCCTCCACTTAGCAACAACTGCAATGTTTCATTTTAAATGAATGTAGCCTACTGGCAGTCTGGCACACGTGGATGCTCAGTATTTTTTGTGGGTGCTCGAGCTCGAGGCAACGTGAAACCTTTCAGTTAGTCAGGTTCATTGTATTCCATCTTCATGTCAGTGACGATACTTTGACAATAGGTGGGGCAGTTATATAGGCTTGCATTCTCAAAGAAAGCAACTCCAAACTCGTGTTGCTGTCATGTTGCGATTTTTTGTTGGGTCACACCCATCTGCTAGCGATGGGGGGCTGAGACTGAGATCAACATGGAAAGGTATGCACCAAACAAGCGACTTTGACATTTTTCTGTTTTCATGAATACAAAAGTTGGGTGACCCTCCCCCTAGACCTAAAAAACTGTGGGTGACCCTCCCCTCAACAAAATAAAAAGACATGACCCTCCCCTATTTTGCTCCAGTGGTCCATTCCATAAATACCATAAATATAACAGTCCCTTATGCATGTACTGTACGTGGCTGCTGGTCCATGTTTGCTTTAGTGTTTTTATGCACCTGTGACTACCTGTTTGTCTGCTTCAATTTTTAGTTTGTATGCCTATTTTATAGTGTTTTACCATGTGTGTCATTTCCTAAAGCCTAAGCGGGGACAAGGACCGCACATTAGCTTATGGCTAGAAGTCCCATATACATTGCATTGGTTGCACTTTAGATGTAACAATGCCTATATGTATTGTCCCTGACAAATAAACTGATAACATAAAAAAACAAGGATTCCTCCTTAATAGTTACATTCTTACACATTAGATCTTAGTTAAAAGAATACCAACCGTGCTGTGGCAGCAAGCACAATGGGAGTATTACTGGAGAAACAGAGAAAAATTTAAGATGCACCCCTGAATTAAGTAAGGGTTAATGCCTGATGAGATGTCAATTATCAGGTAGCCTAAGCCAGAACTGTATAAGGGACCTTATATAGACCTTAGATGCGACTTGCCACCATTGGCAATGGGAAATATTTCGAGTCCGCTCAGCTCATAGAACCCTTCAGCTGAGACAGCTATGAGCCAGAAAGCTAACATTATGCTAGCAAGATTCCAAGTCAATACAATAATTGTGTACGGCTGAAAATCAGTAAATAAAATCTGTTCAACAACAAGACAAGCTAGCTATCCAACCATGTCATTGTCCCCAAATCAAAAAAGACTTTCAAGAACAAATGATACGCCATGTGTAATGTTGGCCGGGCCCTGAAGTAGCAGGCTGACCAGCAACAACGAGAAAAGAGAGGATCGCTGTGAAACAAAGTCAGTTCAGAAGGGCAAAGTGACTTGTGGTGTTCAGCGGACGAGGCACTGAAGGACTACAGTCAGTTGTAAATTACATTTACAAATTTAGATGATCTTTTTCATGTAATGTAGCACATTGATTTAGAACGGTAAACAGTCAGTTTCACCAGAACTCATACAGGTGTTCTGTATCCCCTTTTAATGGACACCTTTACAGCCAATCAGAATTAAGTATTCACCAGAGACCATAATATGTGGTATCTAGTCAGATGGTAGTCACACAACTAGTGAATGAGCTAGTGACCATGAAGCATAAATGAAACAACTAATTCCAGCTAATGCTATGTTATGCTTAATCAACAGTGTCACTGGAATAAAGACTAGAAATATAACACACTCTGTTTTACCTTGACTTTCTAAAATTCCTGCGTTTCTTCAGGACCTTGAAACAGGAGGATATCCTGCAGTAACGTCTCAGGTTCACCACCTGGTAGATGATGGGGTTGTACATGGCTGAAGACTTGGCCAGCAGCGTGGGAATGACAGACACAGGGATGGGCACAGAGTCCGGCTCACCAAACGCTGACACCACTGACACCACTGCATAAGGGATCCAGGCTATCAAGAAGCCTGCACAGATCAGCATTGCCACCTGGGAGAGGATACAAAGCAATATTCAAATATTTAACAAAATGTCTCTATGAGTATACCGAAATGTCTTCTTTTCTCTACTTAGAACCCTTTCCTCTAACCTTTCACCCACCTTTGTCAGTTTTATCTCAAGGCTGTGGCTGTTTTTGATGCGGGCGTCAAAGTTTGAAATCTCCTTTGCAGAGGACTTGACTTTGAAGATAATCATGACGTAAGAGAAGACGATGATGCCTGTGGGAAGGATGAGACAGAAGAACAGGATGGCCAGGACGAAGCTTTGGCCGGACACAGAGGCCTGGGCCAGCCACCAGTCCAATGTGCAGGAGGTCCCGAAGGGCTCTGGGGCATAGTTTCCCCAACCAGTCAGGGGCATGGTGGCCCAGAAAGCTGCATACACCCACACAAAGACCAGGCACAGGAAGACATGGTGGCGTTGAAGCCATGTGCCTAAGAGTGAAAAAATGGAAGAATGATGGACAAGTGGTGAGAGACAATAGAAACCTAATTTAACATAAATTACATCTGTTGAATGCTGCGTTTAATTCAATTAGGCTGGTTGACAATGTACAACCATTTTTAAGGGGGGGTTTCAGTTTTGTGTGCCTGTTTCTGCTGCTTTTGTTGAGTGCAGTTGCATGAGAATGGTGTGTCTCTGAGCTATAAACAATTTCAGTAAACTTGTTAGATGTTGGGATTACTCACTCGTGCAAGAGATCATTTCTGCTGAACAGGAGTCAAACTGAAATTAAAATGTATTTCGTGTAATTTTGTCAAAATTGTAATTAGCAAAACTAATGTATCTTTTGACAGCCCTACAATAATGTTGTTATTTTGATTGGTGCAATATCTGGGCAAAAGCACTATATAATATCACTTTAATACTAACCGCCACACTGGTAGTTAACCAGCTAGAGGAGCGAAGTCATTAGCTGTTGCTAAGTCCCATCTGGGATTTGAAGTACTTCTTTGTTACTCTGTGTTGTGATCTGAATCATACAGTAATTTAAGAAGTGCTGTGGTTACAGAACTACTTGTTGGTGTGAGTTTTAAAAGTCTGGTCATTTGCAGTTAACACAACTGGACCCATAAAAGTGGGAAAAATATTATTAAACTCAAAGATTAAAATATTTTAAATTATAAATACTGTCTGAGTTACTTGCCCTTGAGGTTAAGAAAATAAATATACACATACCATTAAAAGTTAGTAATAAGTGCTATATTTAAAAGTGCTTTAAGAAGTAAAAAGTGCCACACAATAAATAACCATAAATAATTTAAAATACATCATAGAATAAAACCACACTGTTAGTAAAAATGCATCAAACCAATGGCCTGTGTATCATTATGTTAAAATCTTGAGGCAAGCAATTCAATTTATAATAAGAATAAAACACTAATAATAATAATAATATTAGTAAGAGACACAAGTACAATCAAATTATTAAAGTATAGGTAAGGCAGAATAAAAGGACCACCAAGGCATCTTATATTTATATCTTAAATATTTATTAAAAATAATTATTAAAATAAACACATTAAAATATTAAGTAGGACTTCCTCTGCAGGTAGAGATTTAAACCCCGAAAGGAAAGAATAGTAAAATCAGAGAAACATGCTATAAAAGACATACATATGAAAATATTGCAACAAATTATTATTAATCATAAATATAGATTAAAACAATGAAAGGTCATTTAAAATAGAAAAGGATGGAAAAAACAAGGAAAAGAAAAAAAGGGGTTGGGTATGATGCGCTGCAGAGGAGGTCCAGATAAAACCTAAGGAGAGAGGAGACCAGAGCAGTGGGAGGAAGTATTTCTAAAAATACCCTGTAAAACTTAGATTAAAAAGAGACGTGGATCCATTTTAGTATTTTTCATTTAGACCTTTAGGGTCTATGGTTTTTAAAAGATGGATCCACTTCATCTCCGCTGCCCGACGCTGAGCCGTCGTCCAGGCTCTGTTGCTCTCGAGGCCCATGCTCTGAACATTTTGAGAACCATGGAGCTTAAAATGTGCATACAAAACAGTTGTGCCATCGCCTTTGTTCAAAATATACTGGTGTTGCTTGATTCTTAGATATAGTGCATTTCTTGTCTCCCCCACATACAATTTGTGGCAGGCCCTGCACCTAATTGCATAAACCACATTAAGGGTTGTGTGCTGCAGGACCTGCCCCGGGTTAAAACCAACTCTGCTGTAAGGGTTAAAAATGTGTGGGAGACTCATAAAACCAACATCCGAGCCTCAAAGTGCTTCCCTAGGGTCAGTATTCTTATTTAAGTTCGTGTGAATTCAAATATCCTTTAGATCTGTATTCCTCCTTTAGGCGGAGATCATACCGATGACCTCCGCCTTTATACCTCTAAGGAAGCGCCTCGATTAACCCCTCAACCTCATCGCACTAAAAAGTGTACTAGTGGCCTCCTCCACATGCTCCAGGAAGGTGCAAATTCTGTGGAAACGTATCAGCTGGGACTTAATGAGGCCTCTGTACGTGTGTTTGGGGTGATAGCTGGTCTTATGGAGAAGTGCATGGCGGTCGGTGTCCTTGAAATACACTTTGGTGGCTAGTGTTTTCGTCTGGTCGTCGGAGGTGCGGAAGAAGACCTGTGTGTCCAGGAACTCCACTGTAACGGGTTGTAGGTTATGTTTGAGTTTTATTTTAGGGTGATGTGAGTTCGGGATGTCCTCCTGTGAGTTTAAAAAGCAATTACTGCTTTAAAAAAAGTTTAAAATCCAAGTAAAAAGATTTCCATCAAAGGTTTTTAAAAAGAAGTTTTAAAAGCTGAGCTCTGTACGTTTCGCCATCCAAAATGGCTTCCTCAGGAGAGAAAGGGTTAAGTTTAAGGTTAGGGTTAGGTGCCTTGAAGGCAGCGGTCGCAGCGCTGCCTGGAAGGAGCAGTTGGGGGCAAAAAACACCATTGAGCATCTGTGACAGCCACATACCGACCGTTGGGACGTGCCAGGCAGACCACCTCAGTAAAATAAATTTTTTAGCTAGAAATAAAAGAATTATCAACAGATATTTGGTGTCCGTGTCAAACAGATTTTCCAAAGTTAGATAAAATGCTGGGGATAATGTAAACTGTTTGCTGATAACCTCCTGGACCACAGAATGATCTCCCCAAAATGTCTGAATGCGATCACATGCCAGGTGAATAAATGTACCCTTGTGTGTTTTACATTTATAACAAAGATTTCAACTGTGGGGAAACATTTTCTGGAGGCAAACAGGTGTAAAATAAGTGCTATGGAAAAACTTAAAATTCTGTTCATGTACAGAAATAGAAGTACATTTTGGGAAGATTCCATTACAAATTTTGGTCCAATCGGCAAAGCTAAATGTGACCTCCAGATCACGTTCCCACAGCGGCTTCAGTGAGTCATGAAGCTCAACGCAAATTCAAATTGCTCTAATAAGTGCGGACATATTTCCCATTTACCTTCATTAGCTCCGCCCAACCGGAAGGCGGCCATTTTTAATTATGCATTTTTTAGGTGTTTTACATTCTTTCGAACTCGTCCTAGGCCGTGATTTCAATCTTCTTGAATCTTTGCAGGTAGTATCTGTTGACCCTCATGACGAAAATTTATCCAGAGAATTTTGATAGTTGAAAAAATGCGCAAGTTATAGCAACTTCCTGTCTAAACAGGAAGTTGCCTTATCGTGGCAACAATTATTTGCATTGCCCCGAAACTTGACAAGGTTGTTCCTCATGGCCGTTTTAGCATCTGTGCCAAAGTTGGTGGCAATCGGCCATTAGATGGCACTGTTTACATTTTTTTTTATTAATCAGCAAAATATTGATATATGGGAAACATACTCTGTCTAACTACTCCTGGGGCGTGAGTCCGATTGGCACGAAAACTTGCTTATAGACTCGGTGGACCCTCGTGACAAAAAGTTATCAAAAGAATAATGATAGCTAAGACAATGCGCAAGTTACAGAGGACCAACTTCCTGTAGGTGGGTGTCGAAACAAGAACGGTTGTATCTTGCAAACGGCTATTCCGATGGACACAAAACTTAAGACAGTTGTTCCTCATATGCCAATGAGGCTGTGTGCCAAATATGGTGTCAATCGGCCTTTAGATGGCACTGTTTTCATTTTTTTAATTAATTAGCAATTTTGCTTTATGCGAAACCTCCTTTTTTTAACTCCTCTGAGAGCGTGAGTCTCATCTGCATAAAAATTTGCACGTAGACTCGGTGGACCCTCATGACAAAAACATATCAAAAGAATTTTGATAGCTAACACAATGCACAAGTTACAGAGGACCAACTTCCTGAAGGGGGCTGTCGAAACAGGAAGTTGCGTATCTTACCAAGACTTATTCCGATTGCCACCAAGCATGACAAAGTTGTTCCGCATAGGGGCTTGAGCATCCATGCCAAATATCCATGCCAAATTTAGAGAGAATCGGCCATTAGATGGCGCTGTTAGAATTTTTTTAATTAATTATTCACATTGCGATATATGGGAAACATACTTTGTCTAACTCCTCCCGGGCCGTGAGTCCAATCTGTAAGAAAACTTGGATATAGACTCTGTGGACCCTCGTGACCAAAACTTATCAAAATAATTTTGATAGCTAACACAATGCGCAAGTTATGGAGGAACAACTTCCTGTAGGTTTGTATCGAAACATGAACGGTTCTATCTTGGCAAAAGTTATTCCGATTTACATGAAACTTAGAATGTGTGGTCAACATGTGATGTTGCATTTGCCAGTACCCCCCGGGGCAAGAAGCGAGGGCCCGTCATCGCTGCTTGCAGCTTTAATATTTTCTATATTTGGTCTTATGGCCCCACAGAGCCAGCACAATAGGAGCCAAGGCCTTTCATTATAATACCTCAACAGACAGGGAGTCCTTTTTCTTCAGAGCCTCAATTTTTGGTCTGTACTGTACTGTATGTTACTTTAAGTACAAATATTAACTTAAAAGTAAAGCATTCTTGGTTTTTATCATGTTGCAATAGTCTGTTTACACTGATTATATACCAAAATCAAAGCTGATACTGTATGCTGATAGATAAAGGAGTCATAATAACATTGCATGCTTTGAATTTCTTATATATAGCTATGCAGTGTTCTAAGCAGCCTGGATGGGTCACTGTACGTGATGCAACACTTATTATAACCACAAGAGACTTGAGACTTGACTTGGACTCTAGCTCAGAGACTTGAGACTTGACTTGGACTCTAGCTCAAAGACTTGAGACTTGACTTGGACTCTAGCTCAAAGACTTGATACTTGACTTGGACTCTAGCTCAGAGACTTGTGAGCATCTCTGGGCTGATGCTCTTTCTCGTTTTCATTTTCAGGCCTTTCGGCGCCTGTGCCCCACCGCCAGCCCCTTCCCTGTCACTCTGCCTTCTCTCCAGGAGCTGGCGCTGTATTGAACCTATCGCCCCTGCATCATTATCTAGATTCCTCTCGGGAGTATATGAGACAAGGCTTGGCTGCGTCTTCTTTGAAAACCTATGATTTTTCTTGGCGTACCTTCTGTTTCTTTTGTGTTTGTATTTCTGTTCCTCTTAAACCCGTTCTTACAAGCAGCATTTGTGCATTCATTTGTTATTGTACTGACACTCGCAATTTTAAGTTGCAGTATACTCGAGGTTTGCTCGCCGGCGTTCAGTTTCACATCCGCTGTTACGACCCGTCGTTTCCGAGCATTTTTTCTAATCAGGCCGTTAAATTGCTGCTGAAGGGCATTTCCAAGTCCCATCCTTCTCCCCCCGATCCGAGGCAGCCTATCACTCTTTGTATTTTGCACGCTATGGTCTCGGTTCTTCGGGCGGGGGTGGTTTCTCCCTACGTTAACTCCTTACTGGAGTCCGTGTTTTTGCTGGCTTTTTATGCCTTTCTCAGATGCGGCGAATTTCCTACCCCTTCTAAATCTTTTAACCCTGATAGTGATGTCACTTTCTGATTTGGCTTTTTATCCTGGTCATTATCGCTTATCTCTCAAACATTCTAAACGCGGTGGCGCTTGCTCGGTCCTCGTCGCCCGCACTGATACTTGTTTTTGTCCCTTCAAATCCATGCTAAACTATTTACTGTTGCGGCCTCGCACTGGCTCCTTAGCGCCTCTGTTCCTCGTCCCCGGGGGATTTCCCCTGTCGAGAGCTGGGTTTGGGCTTCATCTAAAGCTTGTTCTCCTTAGAGCTTATATGTCCCCTCAGCATTATTCGGGCCATTCGTTTAGGATCGGGGCTGCGACGACTGCAGCTAACCAGGGCATATCTTGTGCTTCCCTGCAACTGCTGGGTCGCTGGTCATCTGCTGCTTACTCCTCATACATTCGTCCCGACGTCGACGACCTTCTCACCATCCAAAGATCATTGAAGCCTTGATTCTGGTGAGCATGCATATAACTGGTGGTGGTGTGTTTTCACGTCTCTGTTATTGTGTCTCATTTAGGATGTTGTCCTGCTTGTGTCACATTTATTCTTTGCTTGTCGTGGTTCATGGCCTGCATTGCACTGCCGGTCATCGTGCCGTGGTTCTTCAGACTGGTTAGGGTTTTACTTTGTTTGGCCAGTATCGCCATTCCGGTCTCCGCGCCGAGCTTAATAAAATCAGTTAGGCTTTATTTGGTTTTGGCCAGTGTTGCATTCCAGCCACATACCAAGGTTACTAAACATACTTGGGACTTTATTTTGCTTGTTGCTGGCCTGAATTGCCACCCCGGCAGGTGTGCCGTGATTCGTCCTGCTGGTGCAAGGTGTGGCAGTGGAGTTAATTCCTATATGTAGTGGTAGGGCTCAGGGTTTCGTATTGCTTATGTTTGAGTAATTGCTAGAAATGTGTTTTCAATGTTTAGTCAGTTGATCATTACTTATTTCTGTTGCACGTTTCTTTGTTACATATTTTCTTGTTTTCATATACCTCCGAACGCGGTGGTGTTGTTGTTGTAGGTGCCCAGTTACGTACCACTCGGGTAGGTCCTCAGTCTTGGTCCTGCTGTTGTCTGATAGGAGTGATTCCCCTCCATATACCAGGCCCTCGCGGTGCACGGGCCTGACTTGCCTCTCCGGCGGGCATGCCGTGCTTGTCTTGCCGTACCGGCAGATATGCCTGCCTGTGCTGCGTCCCAGGGGAGATGCCGTCGGTATGGCGGCCTGAGTTGCCGATGCCGGCCTGTCCAAGATGTATTTTGCCTGCTGTATTAGGGATGGATCATTGCATTTGTTTTCTACTTCCAGATCCATGGAGGTGCTGTGTTATGCCGGCCTGAATTGCCGATGCCGGCCTGAATTGCCGATGCCGGCTGGTGCGGCCGATGCCGGCCTGTCTTGCCGATGACTGACTTCCAAGATGTATTTTGCTTGCTGTATTAGGGATGGATCATTGCATTTGTTTTCTACTTCCAGATCCATGGAGGTGCTGTGTTATGCCGGCCTGAATTGCCGATGCCGGCCTGAATTGCCGATGCCGGCCTGTCTTGCCGATGCCGGCTGGTGCGGCCGATGCCGGCCTGTCTTGCCGATGACTGACTTCCAAGATGTATTTTGCCTGCTGTATTAGGGATGGATCATTGCATTTGTTTTCTACTTCCAGATCCATGGAGGTGCTGTGTTATGCCGGCCTGAATTGCCGATGCCGGCCTGAATTGCCGATGCCGGCCTGTCTTGCCGATGCCGGCTGGTGCGGCCGATGCCGGCCTGTCTTGCCGATGACTGACTTCCAAGATGTATTTTGCCTGCTGTATTAGGGATGGATCATTGCATTTGTTTTCTACT
This sequence comes from Perca schrenkii, assembly GCA_025617405.1. Taxonomy (NCBI): domain Eukaryota; kingdom Metazoa; phylum Chordata; class Actinopteri; order Perciformes; family Percidae; genus Perca; species Perca schrenkii. Next base: position 7,873,904 of record CM046804.1, read on the forward strand.
TCCAGATCCATGGAGGTGCTGTGTTATGCCGGCCTGAATTACCAATGCCGGCTGGTGTTGCCGATGCTGTCCTGAATTGCCGATGCCGGCTGGTGCGGCCGATGCCGGCCTGTCTTGCCGATGCCGGCTGGTGCGGCGGATGCTGGCTGGTGTTGCCGATGACTGGCTTCCAAGATGTATTTTGCCTGCTGTGTTAGGGATGGATCATTACATTTGTTTTCTACTTCCAGATCCATGGAGGTGCTGTGTTATGCCGGCCTGATTTGCCGATGCCGGCTGCTGGGGCCGATGCCGGCCTGAATTGCCGATGCCGGCTGGTGCGGCCGATGCCGGCCTGTCTTGCTGATGACTGACTTCCAAGATGTATTTTGCCTGCTGTATTAGGGATGGATCATTGCATTTGTTTTCTACTTCCAGATCCATGGAGGTGCTGTGTTATGCCGGCCTGAATTGCCGATGCCGGCCTGAATTGCCGATGCCGGCCTGTCTTGCCGATGCCGGCTGGTGCGGCCGATGCCGGCCTGTCTTGCCGATGACTGACTTCCAAGATGTATTTTGCCTGCTGTATTAGGGATGGATCATTGCATTTGTTTTCTACTTCCAGATCCATGGAGGTGCTGTGTTATGCCGGCCTGAATTACCAATGCCGGCTGGTGTTGCCGATGCTGTCCTGAATTGCCGATGCCGGCTGGTGCGGCCGATGCCGGCCTGTCTTGCCGATGCCGGCTGGTGCGGCGGATGCTGGCTGGTGTTGCCGATGACTGGCTTCCAAGATGTATTTTGCCTGCTGTGTTAGGGATGGATCATTACATTTGTTTTCTACTTCCAGATCCATGGAGGTGCTGTGTTATGCCGGCCTGATTTGCCGATGCCGGCTGCTGGGGCCGATGCCGGCCTGAATTGCCGATGCCGGCTGGTGCGGCCGATGCCGGCCTGTCTTGCTGATGCCGGCTGGTGCGGCCGGTGTGGCTGGTGCGGTCAATGTCTGCTTGAGTGGCCGATGCCAGCCCGAATTGCCGCATGCAAGAGGTATGTATTAAAGTGTCTATGCTAGTTTGTATATAGCCTATACCTTTAAGAATGCATGTTACAGTCTACATATTAAATGTTTTATATCTATAATCTATAATTCCCGTCACATTTTTTGGGGTTTATGTTCCTATTCCCTACCCCTTTAAGAAGATTATTTCGATGGAGTCCAATCTACAAAAGACTTTGTACATTCAATATCATATAGTTGTACAATAAATATCTTTGCTTATCTGCAAACGACGTTTCTCCTGATTGAAATGAAGCTCAGCGCAAATTCTTTCAGGAAGACGTCATTACCCCAATCACTACTCATTCTTAAATCAATCAGCTGTTCAAGAAGTGACGTGTCAGTTAAACAAATCAGACTTGGCCACGAGATTCAAGGGCCAATCACAGCCTTACAACTCTGCTTTAAATCTGTTCTCTTCTTGTGCTGTCAGCTGTCGTTTCAGGCAAAGCGCTCGTCCCTCCTCCTCCCCTGACTCCTCCGGTAGTTGTGTTTCTCCGGCTGTCCGCTCCGTTGCCTCTTCGGTCTGGTCTCTGGTCTCTTCACCGCCGCCGCCAGTGTCTGGGCTCCATCGGGGGGTTATGTTCCTATTCCCTACCCCTTTAAGAAGATTATTTCAATGGAGTCCAATCTCCAAAAGACTTTGTACATTCAATATCATATAGTTGTACAATAAATATCTTTGCATATCTGCAAACGACGTCTCTCCTGATTGAAATAGGCTGAAGATTCAGAGTACACCAGTAAAGAATGAATCTTTGAAATCAGCCCTTTAAGAGATTTGGCCGAGACCATAGCACTTTCCAACTCTGATAGCTCTAAGTGTATCCTGTTCTTCCTAACAAGAGATTCCACAAAGTGGCAAATTTGGAGATATTTGAAAAAGACCTTACGAGGAATGTCAAAATCCTTTCTAATTTGCTCAAACGGCTTTACAGAGTTGGAAATCAACAGGCCTGCGACATCTGATAGGCCCTTGGAAGCTCACTCCAGTAAACCAATACTCCTGATCTGCAACGGAAGGTCAGGATTCAGTGCTAGGGGGGACCAAGCAGAGATAGCAGAGGGAATATTTAAATATTTTCTCACATCCCTCCAGGCCTGCAGTGTGTTGTAAATAATATTATTTTTTAGAGAGTTCATCTGGTCCATATCATTAATAAAGGGGATGGATTCAAGCCTTTTAGGATGACATGCCAGAGACTCAAGACTAATCCATAAAGAATCCCTCCTCTTTATAAACCAATTTGTCATAATTTTGAGTCGAGCCGACCAATAATAAAGTTGTAGGTTTGGAAGGGATAAACCTCCCAGTTCCTTCGGTTTGGTAAGTTTAGAAAACCGAAACCTCTGATGTTTGTTATTCCAAATATATTGAGAAATATAGGAGTTTAGCGACTTAAAACGCGCTGGGGTCAAGTAGCACGGAAGATTTTGAAATAAGTAGTTTAACCGAGGGAGGATGTTAATTTTTATAGTGTTTATTTTCCCGAAGAAGGAAGTCGACAGGGAGGTCCACTTCTTCAAATTGTTTCTAATTTTTCGATTCAGAGGGGAATAATTAGTCTCAAATAGATTGTTCAAATCAGGAGTGACAAAAATACCCAAATATTTTTAAGCCATTCTTCGATACCTGGAAAGGAGATTGTATGGTCATATTCTGGGGAATATTGAAAGCCAGCGCGACAGAACCTAGGTTAATTTTATAACCTGACACAGCACTAAATGAGGCTATAGAGTCCAGAACTGCTGGAACTGATTTCTCAGGATTATTTAAATACAGGAGGACATCATCAACAAATAAAGAAATAACATGGTTCTTTTCACCTGCTGTAATACCGGTTATGTCCAGATTAGTCCTGATGGCCTCGGCCAGGGGCTCAATAAACAGTGTATACAATAAAGGTGTCTACAGCCTCTGTGCACTGCGAAATCCTCCAACATCAGACCATTTGTATTAACACTTGCTATTGGGTCAGAGTAAAGAGTTTTAATCACATTGATACAACTGGAACCTAAACCAAACTTTTCTAAGACTGAGAACAAAAAAGGCCATTCTACACGGTCAAATTCAAATTTTCCTTTTCGGCATCCAACGAAGTTGTAAATGCTGGGATTTTATGGGTATTAAGATAGTGAATGACATTAAGTGCTCAACGTAAATTGTCTGTGCCATATCTTGATTTCACAAATCCTGCCTGATCAGGATTAATAATTTTAGGAAGAACCTTTTCAAGCCAGTACTTTTGCAACTATTTTGTAGTCCACATTAAGTAGGCTAATAGGTCTGCATGATGAACAGTCCAAAGGATTTTTGTCTTTTTTTAAGAGTAGGCTAATTGAGGCGTATCTCCAGGAGGGAGGAATATCACAGAATCTTCAGAATACTATTGATAGCAGGCATAAGAATGGACTGCATGTTTGTACTCTTCCACTTCGCCTGAAAACTCTTCTCCAAAACAAATAGCTCTGTGAGCTCAGCCCATAGATTCACAGGACACGTAATTTAACTGTGTGTAGTGTTAACTACGTTAACTAACCGTGTGTTGTGAACCGCGTGTAGTGATTAAAAAAAAAAACAGACAACAGCTGTGTCTCAAAGACCGGGCAACAGCCAGGACGTTGAGAATCCAGGCGCGAGAGATGATGCATAGTTCCAGTCACTTCGTCATGTATTCACTTCATTGAAACAAGAGAAGAAAGCCTCACTGATGTGAAGAACAGGACAGAGATACATAAATGCTCTCTGCCTGCCATATGCCAACGCGCCGGTAAGTCCATCACCCCGTCTCTGCCCGGGCATGCCCCAGCTGCCCGCACATTTGTTGACAAACTCTGACGCGCACGCGGCGGTGAAATGGCGATTTATCCCTTTAAATGTGAATAAACGACAGTTACACTCACTCACTCGAATGCTCTTTCCGTTGTGATTGGTGGTATCTTGACAACTTGCCGTTACCTTGTTTTCCTGCGACTGTGTTGATGCAACTTGTACATTACAGCCACTCAAACAGGACAGAGTAACACGGCAGATATTTTAAATTTCTTTTGAAGACTTAATTAAGGCAGCAGACGCGTGTTGTTAAGGAAACTGGAAACTGCTGCGGGAAACCCTGGGCGGTCAATCAGAGTTTGGAGCATAAACATTAAGAACAGTTATGTGTTGTTTAAGAATTGAGCCTGTAATTAGAATGAATCTCCTCTCTGGGTCTTTTTCTTCGTGTTCTAAAATGAAAGGGCTGTTCTTATGTATGAGAATGGCTGTACCTCTTTTATTCTGCGAGTGGGAGGAGAAGTAGACTTGACCCACCCAATCTCTCCTAAGCTTCAAGTGTTCTGCATCAGATAATTTAGTTTCTTGAAGTAGTACTATGTCGGTTTTTTCAGATGCGTTAAAATCTTCTTCCTCTTTATTACGTGGCCAATCCCCTGGACGTTCCAAGTAACAAGTTTAAGTGACCCAGACATACAAATTGTTAAGTTGAAAATAAATAAAAATAGGTAAATAGGTAATACAAGCTGAATTAGGAAAAGCTGAATACAGTACATGACGGGAACCTAAAGCTCGTATGGCATAACGGAAAAACTAAAGTTAAACAGTAAACCAAGACTGCAGTGTTTACCCTCCCCTATCCTGTTCCCAAACGACAGGGTAACCCCAAATGAAGTCACCACACTAAGCTTAAAGGGCCCATATTATGAAAAAAATAACTTTTTCTGGGATTTGGGGTGTTATTTTTTGTCTCTGGTGCTTCCACATGCATACAAACTTTGAAAAAAATCCATCCATGCTGTTTTGAGTGAGATACGGTTTCTGAATGTGTCCTGCCTTCAGTCTCCGGGTGAGCTGTTCAAAATATGCATGGCTTTTTACGTCACTAGCCGAAACGAGCTGGCCACAATTTTCCAAGTTGTCAACTTTCAGCTGTAGCAACTCCACTGTCTTCTCCATGGCCTTTAAGTGGCTGCTATAGTTGCCGCTTTTATCTTCTGTAGCGGAGACATTACTTTCGGCCTCCTGCATACGTTTTTCTAAGTCGGTCACTCAGCTAGAAAGAGTGAAGAAAGAGCTCTCGACTGAGGTGACAGACATTTTAATTTCACTCAGGGCTTCATCAATAACATCAAGGCAAGCACCGACTGATTCATCCATGTCATTCACACGGGAGGCCAAAGACTTTATTTTCAGCCAAAATCTGCTCCATAGTTGTCGAGGCAGTCAGCACTGAGGCCCTAGCTTCATCACGGTTGTCCTCATTAGCACTAGCAACTAGCTGTCTGTTGATTCACTTTTCTCCTACCAGAGTGAGGGCCAGTCGATGAAAAAATAGAAAAGTCTTTGTTGTTCTGCTTGCTAAGCCTCTCTACAATGGATTCCTGCCCGGTATTTTCAAGTTTGCTTGGAGAATGTTACTACTTTGTTTTAACATGGAGACGGAGAGAAATCTCAATCGGCCATTTGTGACGTCCCCCCCTCTGATACTTTATTAATTACTGGAAGGTAATTCAAATTAAACCTGTCTTCCATTCTTCTAGGGATGAACAAACTCAAGTATTTAATAACATTTTTAGACCAATTCCAATTGAATTAATTATTGAGTAGAGTACACTCCAAATTGGAAATTGGCATTATCTCAGTTTTTGTCCAATTTAACTTTGTAACCTGATAACTTCCCAACATTTTCAAACAAAGATAACAAAAATGGAATTGAATTCACTGGGTCATGAAGGTACAACAAAATATTGTCTGCATACAAAGATATGAGGTGCTCCTCCATCCCAATTTCAACACCATGATATGATCATGAGCTCTAATTGATGCAGCTAAAGACTCAATAACAATAGCAAACAATGCAGGTGACAGTGGGCAACGCTGTCTCGTGCCTCTTGAAAGTACAAAGGGTTTAGAGTAGTTGAAATTAGTTTTAAAGGTCCCATGACATAGTGCTCTGAGTGCTTTTGTATAGACCTTAGTGGTCCCCTAATTTATTATTTCTTTATTTGAAAGGGGACAGTGAACATTAATCAACATTAAAACAATGTAAATGTGGCCGAGTTAGCTTAAAAGTGCTAATTTTCATCGGTAGTACTGCATCTGAAGTCTCTTTTATATTGGCCTTAGTGGTCCCCTAATACTGTATCTGAAATTCAGCCTTGGTGCAGAAATTACAGTCACTACAGCCAGTCCCACAATTAGCTTTCCTTAGTGTGTGCTATTTCTGTGTCTGTAGCTATTGAGGAGGAGAGAGGGGGGGCAAGGTGGAGCGTGGGGGTGTGGCATTGACCAACTGCCACTTTGCTAAATTAAAAGCCATGATGGCAATGATCTCTCTCATGGGTGGGCCAAATCATCTTGGCAGGCAAAGCAGAGAAAGATGAGGTAACCTTTCTCCTTATGACCTCATAAGGAGCAGATTCCAGATTGGCCCATCTGAGCTTTCATTTTCTCAAAGGCAGAGCAGGATACCCAGGGCTCGGTTTACACCTATCGCCATTTCTAGCCACTGGGGGACCATAGGCAGGCTGGGGGAACGCATATTAATTTTTAAAAAAACATGTCAAAAATGTTCATGCCATGGGACCTTTAACAACCGCCATAGGGCACTGTAAAGAATGTGTATCCAATGACAGAACTTAAAACCAAAATTAAATCTTCTGAGAACAAACTTAAGATATTCCCATTCAACCCTGTCGAATGCTTTCTCTGCATCGACAGAGAGTATTACATTCGGAGAATTAAGGTCGTTAGTATGATAAAGAATATTGAAGTACCTGTGTAAATTATCAATAGAAGTGTGACCAAGAACAAAACCAGTTTGGTCTAAGTGAATAAGACTAGGTAAAACATTTTCAAGGCGCAGTGCTAGGAATTTGGCAATCATTTTGTAATCAGCATTTAGAATTGATTTTGGCCTATAAGAAGAACATTGGAAAGGATCTTTACGCTTCTTTCGGAGTAAGATTATCAAGGCCAAGTATAAGGACTGAGGAAACTGACCTTTATTAAAGCAAGCATTAATCATAGAAAGAAACAGCGGCAATAGATAACTTGAAATGTGTCTATCAAACTTAATTGGCAGTCCATCCAAACCTGGAGCTTTACCGCTTTTAAGTGTGGCCATGGCAGACTGCAGCTCCACCAAAGGAGACATCCCTATCTAAAAATAATCTATCTTCTTGTTCTAAGGTAGGCAATAAAATGTTATCTAAAAAGGATCTGCATCTTCCTGGGTCACACTGTGAAGTAGATGTATATAGTTCACTGTAGTATGATTTAAAAACATCATTGATCTGAAGCTGGTCCATTTGAGTGCCTCCATCTTGTTTTTTGATTTTAAGAATTGTTCTGTCTTCCAATTCTTTTTGATCTGCATAGCTAATAGTTTGCCTGCCATTTCAACTTGTTCTACATAGGATAATTTGGATTTTATGAATGCCAATTCACATGCATGAGTATTAATAGAATTATACTTCAACTTATGTTTATCTATCTGCAATAAAATATTGCAGTCATTACTTACATAGTGTTGCTTCTCCAGGTTAATTATATCATTTTCAATGCATTTCAACTAATAATTTGTTTTCTTTTTCAATGATGATGAAAAGGCTATCACACACCCTCTTATATAGGCCTTAAGCGTGTCCCATTATCAATGGACACTGAGCTATTTTGATGTACCTCAATGAACGTTTCTAAATTCATATAAGACGTAAATTCCTCTTTTGAGAGTAACATAATATTAAATCTCCATGGCTTGGAATTAGGTGCTAGCTTTTCAAATTCTATTTCACAAATCAGAGCAGAGAGGTCTGAAAAAATCCTAGCGTAGTAACAGCAGTTCATAATTTTTGAAAGATAAGTAACTGGGATGAATAAAAAATCTATTCTTGAATAAGAATCATGCTCATGAGAGTAGAAAGAGAACACTTTGTCCTCTGGGTGAAGCGTTCTCCATAATAAGCCACCCCAAACTATTAGAATTTCATACTAGAGTAACATAATTTGAAGATCATTAATGCATTTGGGATCATCATAATTAGGACTATATGAATTCAATAGAATAACATCTTCATGGGCTAAAAAGCCTGTAACAAATATATATATATATATATATATATATATATATATATATATATATATGTATATATATATCTACCATATGGGTCAGATTTAGCTTCTTCTAGGGAGAAAGGTATATTTTTACAGATAACGCTATATATTCCCTTTACATGTCCCCTTCAATGCAATGAAAGAGGTGCTGCATGGTAAACAGTCAGCTCCACCTCAATTACATGAGACTTAAATATCAGTATTTCTCAGAAAGTTGTGCATGAAGGCAGTCGGTTTTCCTCCTTTGGCGCCGCTAGGGATCCCGATGATGCGAACATTACATTTACGGCTGTGGTCTTCGGTTTGTTGGATCTTTTCTCTCAATGAGATGTTTTCTAAGTGTAGATTGGCATATTTCTTCTCCATTTCAGTCAGCTGATGGTCGTTATCTGTAACTGCTTCCTCTACCACCCACAGTTTGGAGGAATGGTCCTTTATAACTTCTTGTAAAGTCTAGTGATTGCTTTATCGGCTGCAGTTTTTAATCAAATGCCATACCAATCTCCTCTCTAATAACATCTCTTATAATCACGGTGAGCTCTGTGCGATCCGTGACTGAGTATATGGCAGAATTGCTCCGCAAACTGCGATCTTTCCCCAACACATATTTCAAAAATTGCAATTCAGGACATTGTGTAGTCTTGATTAAAGGGAGAGTCAAAAGTACAAACTTTTATCAGAGGATGGAGCGACCGAGACATGTTCACTTCATGCCGCCGGAACAGAAGTCGTTTTTTGTTGCTAATTTTTATTGAAATGAAAAAAAATCAACCCACACATTTCCATACATTGTCACATACATGGAATTCAAATTTTTAGGGGGAAATAAAGGAATAATCCTGAGACCCTGACGTACCGTATCTGAGATGGCAGATCTTGAGGTACCGGTCCAGACTGACCACGGTCATCGTGATGAGGCTCCCACAACCAAAAAAGAAGCCTGCCCAGCCATAGAAGCGACAACCTTCCCAGCCGAACAACCAGCGGTGGGACAAACTAGACACAATGAAAAAGGGTTTTCCTGTCACTGCAGGGAGAGAGAAGGGGAAGCATGCAATGAGATGAGAAGGAAGAAGATAAAAGAACAAGAAGCATGAAACAGGAATGAGAAGGAAAGGAATGGAAGTGGGTGGAAGTAGGGTTGGAATAAGAGAAAGGGGAAGACAGAGAAAAGAGAGTAAACAGAAAAATTATTAGATGATGTCAGGGTGAGCAGTGTGCCCTTTTAGTAGGCTTTAGTACTTCCTTCTTTTGTTTTGGCTGGCTGGTAGTGGGCAGGGCTTAACAATTAACCGCAGGTAAGAAGACTAAGTCTCAACAAGCTGAGAAGAGACTCTTGTCGCGGAATCATCAATGTTCTGTGTAGCTTTTGACACTAAAGAGACATTTGATTTTGGAGCACCTTTGACTGTGGCCTTAAAGCCCGAACACCTTTTATTACCCGAGTTTTCTTTTCGACCAAACACTAATAACAAAACTTGAACGAGACACCATCAACAGCCGAAGACGGAGGTGGTCACTTGTGTGGAGCTGCTGGCGGAGTTACCTGAGGTCGTGGTTCCAGGTAAGCCCTACTCAAACCACTGCCAGCAAGCCTTCCCTTTACTAGCACACTTTATTTTAGGGAATGACTTGTTAGCCTAGACATCTTAAGAGCTGTTTTGAGTCGTTCCCATAACAATCATAAAATTAAATGCTTATTCTTTATCTTTTACCATGTCCATTTCTCTACCACAGAACCATACAGGGCCAACATTTACTCTGTTATGCGTAGTTTGTTTGCAGCTAGTAAAACTGATAAGAATTAATGGAATTTTGATTATTGCATTCTTAATCATAATCAATATTTCATCTTGCCTTCTCCCCTCAGTCTAGAGACAAAGTTAGCCAACAAAAATAAATCAAAATTGAACAACCATTCCAATTTTTTAACATCTGTACCACAGTTGATGAAAACTTGATACTCTTAAGTAGTCCATCCATCATTAATTGGGAGTCCCTTCCTAAATCTCCCAAATAACGCAGCTATGTTTTCCTTTCTCGACAGTGTTACTAAAGGCTTCTACTAAACATATATTTCAAGTCCATAATTGTGTTTAATATGTTTTGACGAAAAATGTCAAACAATTTTTTTTCTTTACATTCAACACTTAGAATATATATATATATATATATATATATATATATATATATATATATATATATATATATATATATGTATATATATGTATATATAAATATAGTCAGAACTATGACTGAATGGAGTCAATGTGTAGTAGTGTAGACAACAAATCCCAGTATATTCAAAGGATAAAAAGCAGGAATACATGTGACAGCTGCTGTGACACCATAAAAGGCAAACAAAATACAACCCATTCTTCAGAATCTCCGCCCCCAACATTCATCGTGTCTGCTGACTAAACGAAATATGGCAGACTCGATGTTAGGTTGTGGATTAGCAAACTGATGCTACAGTTGTAAAATCAACCAGTTGGAAGCAGCCATTACAAACAATAGCAAAGGTTAAAGTGACCTATTGAAAACAGTGAAAGAGCAAAGCTAACATTACTCATCCTCCTCATCGGTTTTCATTCCTTTGAGTTCCCGGAGTTTTCTCTAGCGTTGAAAGCCTACCCGATGTTAACAAGGCTCTTCCTCCTTTCTTCTTTTTTAATTAGTATTCTTCTTTAATTAGTATTCTTCTTCAGACTTTTTCCACTCTTCTTCTTGATAACTTCTGGCCGGCTGGCGCACATTCACATGCTACCTCCCCCCCGCCCCCAGCATTTGCTTGCACGAGCAAGTGGCCCCACCTGTTCCTGATTGGCTGGAATAGTGTTTTGTGGCTTGTGCGCTCCTGTTTGTTTTCCATTTATAGAGGCAGGGCTGTGTAGGAACACCAGATTTTAACCACACACAAAAAATAAGAGAGCTAGTTGATCGTGAGGAGATAATCGCTGAATTTGACAAAAAGTGTATTGGATTAACATTGCTTACTCCACCTTAAAGTGTGAATGCTTTGGTAGCTATGGTATTTTTTTATGGGACTTGTAATAACCTTATCCTTTAAGTTGGGAATACCCTTTAGACACAACACAGGTTAATGAGTTCAGAACAAGGTCTGAGTGTAGCTACCTCTTATTGCAGCAAACCACAAGTAACTCCCTAGCCCCTTTTACACAGAGATTCCACAATACTGCCATAAAGAAGATTGGCATTACACAGGCTTTGCTTTTATTACACTGAACTAACCAACATCTGCATATTCTATATCGACAACGTTCCACTTCTGGGATTGTTCAGGTGCCGCTGGAAATTCTGCCAGATGTCCCTCTTTTTAGGCCAGATGTCCCTAACCTTCCGCTTTCTTTGTGTTGGCATTCTAAAATCCGGTCGATTAATGAGGACTACGGTTAACTGCTCCTCAGATCTCTGCAGGGTAAATCCAGACAGCTTGATCTGTCCAATCTGAGTTTTCTGTTGCACAAGTAAAACAACTTTTGAAGCTACAAATGTTCCACCAAAACAAGTTCTATCCCAAGAGTATTTTGCAGAGGCATCGTCATTGTGTCCAGGGCTAAGCGCTTCCCAAGACTATTGTGATTGGTTTAAAGAAATGCCAATAAAGCAGAGCATGTTTTTTCTGTCCTGGAAATGCCGGCTCTATATTTACACAGGCGTCGTTTTGGCTCTGGTACTACCTCTGCTGCAGGCTTAACGGCAGAGCAAATGAGTCCCCCCCCATTCCGTGTTCATACTTTTTAAAACGACAAGGCAGAATAGCGGCGCAACATTCCTGAACAGGCTTTGTTAAAGGGGCTCCTGATTGTTGTAGTGTGCAACAGATGATGGCCTTCTCTCTAGAGAGCTGGATAAGCTATGATCCATGTGGCAAGCCATGGCCAAGAGGCACAAAAGAGATAAACATCAAAACCTCTCGAGGCAAGATGACAGCATGAGACATTATGACTTCTTGGAATCACTGAAAACCGAGTGGGGTAAGGACACACAGTTGCTCACATGTTCGGAGGCTTGATCAGTCATGGTAATAACAGCAAATAAACTTTCAGCTCTACAAATCAGGCAGTTGTTTAGTTTGCCCTGTGGCCAGCCGCCTGGTTTGGCAACCAACATTTTTGGTCTTCCAGCTCACGTGGAAAGGATTATTGCGTAAATGGAAATTATGTACAGAGATGAATTTTGGCATCTATTATAGGCTCTGAACCTATCACTCCCAGCAAACATGCACCGTTTGTTTGGGGAGTTTGGTGTATTCTTCCTCCTCACATTACTTAGGGGTTGCTCCATTTGCTTTTATTTTCAAGATTTACTCCAGGTTTCTTTTACATTTTCATTCAATTGGGGAAGATTTGCCACCACTGTATGCAATATTATGGAAAAAAAAACATCCATACTAGTATACATTTAACAGTGTAATTAGATTTAATTGACGGGCGAAAACTGTACAGTAATTTCATTCCAATATGCTATACAATACACTTCCACCAAAGATTGTAAAAGGAATACAGTAGTTAAGTTTTTCATCAGGTCATGTGCATGCAGGTCACAAATTTATACTGTTACAAACAGCTCAAGCTAACCTAGGCTTGTATAATAACAGACCAGTCTCATGGCAGTTTGTGAAATGGTGACGTTATTGAATCTATTGATTCGTGTACAGGGATAAATTTTTTTGTTTTTAATCATGTTGGTGAGCACGAATTTTAAACTAATGTATTTGAATGGGAAGCATATTACGTGATAACAGCCTGATTATGGCAGTGAGTAGTATGAAAAGCCGAAAATCTGCATAAGGAGGTTGGTTGGGGTGGTGGATGGGTCAAACAACACAGGACTTTAACCCCGGAGACCGGGGATAACGTCCCGTGTGTGGTAGTTCCTTTCTGTGTTCTTTTTCTCCTAACCACAAACTATCCCCGTCTTTCTTTTCCTAACCACAACCGTCCCATTGTTGTCGCCGCTGTTGTCACCGGCATGCAGCGTTTAATTTCCCCGTTGTTGCATCCTCCAGAGACCGCGGATCGTGTCCCGGCAGCCGTTGTTGTCTACCGCATGTGGTGTCCCCATTTTTGCATCCCCCAGAGCAGGCCAGTGTCATGGCAGTTGTCGCCAGCGTGCAGCATTTAATTTCCCCGTTGTTGTGTCCCGCAGAGACCACGGATCATGTTGTCCAGCTGCAGCCCAGTTGCATGGCAGTTCGTGAAATAGTAAAATTCCAATTTCGTGGTGACCACCACGAAATAAAGTAGAAAATTGTTTCCCTGTACACAAATCAATAGATCAAAATAACGTGACCATTTCACAAACTGCTGTGAGACCGGCTTGATAATAAAGACACGCAGCCACTAAAGGTTAAAGGAGAATTCCGGTCGATTTTAACACATAGCTCTGTTGTTTGTAAATTTGGAGTGGTGTCAGTAGCTAGAACGAAAACAATCGGTGCTGTCTACACCGTGTTATCCTCCTGCTATTATTGCTGTTATCACCCAGGAGGCTGAAACAGGGCAAGTTTTAAACGTGCTTTTAGCCTCTTAACATGTTCAAAATATCATTACAAGTGCCTACCCATGTGAAGTGATTCCTTCCCAGTGAACACAGTGAATCTGACTGTAGTAGATGTGAAAGAAATGCTTTGCTAATTCAGCTCTGTTTAGTTTCGGTGTTGAGATGGCAAGACGAGTTCCCAGGGACCGTCTACAAACTACAACACTGAAAAGAGATACAAAAATATTTCCATAAATAGGCATATGCTTATTTTTCTAAGTAAATGCAGCAGGAGACAAGTTATAATTGAGGTAAGTTTGGAGACACTACCTTATTTAATCATTAAATTAATAAAGATTTTTGTTTTCTCTTTTCGGTGTTGTACTTTGTAGACGGTCCCTAAGCACTTTTCTTGCCGTCTGAACACCGGAACTAAACAGTGCTGAATGAGCACAACATTTATAGCCTGGGTAAACCCTGACAAACTTCCGGCAAATTTGAGATTTGCTCTGCAAGTCAGTCTGGCCAATAGCCCATTCAAACCCATTTCCAATGTCCCCAAAATCGAGGCACCAATCACAACCGCTAAGGCGGGCTTTACACCAATCACAACCACTGAGGCGGGCTTTACGCAGCGACGATAGCGCAGTGACGGCGAGCAGCTTTTTGTTTACATTCAACATGACGGCTACCAAAGCGCAGCGTCATTTGGACTATCCAATGTGCCCAGAGGCATTTGAGTTGCGTCCGTTTGTGACGCCCCTTTGGAAATGAACTGTCAATAAACCTTTCCCAGACCCACTCTCAGTTACAACTGAGAAGGGGCTGGTGTCAACCAGGCTACTTCCGGCATGGCGCCTGTATTTGGCTTCGCCGCTGCTGCTGGTTGCTCGTCCCGTCTTGTTTTGTTTGTTTCCTGTGCTATATTGCTACTGAGTTTGTCAACAAATGTGTCAACGGCGTGGGTGTACGATCGCCAAACACTGCTGCTGATCCGATCCTCTATGGGGGAGTGCGGGGGAGTTTGTCTGTCCATCTGCATCGGCTGTTTGTATGCGGCATGGAGAGGGCCAAATACGACCCTCTCATAAACGACAGAGGAAGCGAGGAAAAAGACAAGTTCAGCTAAAAAAGCTCCGGAAGCTGGGGGTCTTTGACTGTGACTCCAGGCCGTCATGTCTCCGCTCTGTCTTCGCAAACGCCCCCTGTGCTCCGGTCCGGGTGCCCTGGAGAAAACCTGCCACTGGCCGCAGTGTGTGTTCCGTGCATCTGACGTCGCTGCCGCAAGCCTCTCTCTCTGCTTCAGGTGCTCCTGCATCGCTCAGGATGGGTTTAATAAATGCCCGTTCAATTGCAAATAAGTCTCTTTTGCTCAGTGATTTATTAACTTCCAAGAGCATGGACTTTATGTTGCTTACGGAAACATGGCAACGGGATTTGGAATGTTATCACTTGAATGAGCTCTGTCCTGTGGATTGTACTTTTATCAGTAGCCCAAGACTCACAGGCCGAGGTGGAGGTCTTGAAAACATTTCATCTGCCAGTCATTGAGCGCTGGCACGTACTCTTCCTTTGAACTACAGATTACTAAAGTTGGTCGTTCCAGTTCATTTTATTGTATTTTAATATATCGGCCACCTGGGCCAGTGGCATCTTTTCTTAATGATTTTTCTGATTTCTTATCATCCACCATCAAGCTGGAAAAAGTGATTATTGCTGGTGATTTTAATATTCATGTGGACAATGATACTTGCAAAAATGCTGTTGATTTCATAAATATTAGGGATGAGCGAGTACAGCATTATCTGTATCTGTATACCATATGAATTATCTGTATATGTACTCGGACTGGGTGGGGCCTAACCCGGAAGTGGGCGGGAGTTAACCCGGAAGTGGGTCGGGTTGTCTTGAAATGGGCAGGGCTTTAACCATAGACAGTATGGCTTTAACCGGTAGCCTGTTATTTTAAGCATGCAATTGATATGGGTAGATCAGAAATTGTTATATTTATTGCAAAATAGAAAACTATTTACATGACAGCATCTGCACTGAGCTTCAGATCAATGGTTTTGATGACGATAACAAATTAACTATATACAGAACAAGTTTTGCAACAATGAATACAACACATGCGGTTGCAATTATGAAGTAAAATGTAATGAACAAGAGTTTTCTTACTCAACATAACTTTCTTTCTTTTTTTAACTTTAAAATTTTTTTTTTGCTTTGGTTCTTTTTTATTTTTTTTTATTACCACACCAGGTTTGTGTGAGTGTGTGAGTGAGTAACAGAGAGACAGAGAGAGAGGGGCGGGGGGGACTGTGTGTTTTATACTTATATACTGTCTATGGTTTTATACCACTACTTCCTTTATTTTTTTTAAAGAAATACAGCAAGAAAGTGTCAGACACATAGACAGTATATAGGTCAGACACTCAGTGCGTTAAGTAAAAAAACTCGTTCGAGCCAGCTGCCGGTTTACAAAAACTAAAAATAATCTGCGACAGGCAGAGACGTAACGCGAGTCGCATTCTGAGCACCACGGCTGAACAAACCCCACGTTTACCAGAACTCTACTGGTTTATAAGTAACTACAAACCGAAGTAAAAAACAAACCTGAAGCTGAAGAAACCCTAACGTTAACGGAAAAGACCCGCGAACCTGAGTGACTGCGGGAGAGACAGAGAGAGCTGTTCTCTTCTCAGCGTTCTGTAAGTGAGCAGAGCGGCGCGGGACACAGCAACACAATACACCTGTATGTGTGTAGGGGAGGGGCGCTGTGTGACTAGCCAATCACAGAACGCAGACACAGTCAGCTACCCAATGAGGATTTTTATTCAATCCGAGCACAGATATTGACTCGTATTACTCGTATAATACTCGTACTCGGCAAAAGTGCTTTATCCGTACCGGATACTCGTTTCAGCCGAGTATCCGGCTCAACTCTAATAAATATCACTGAATTTTTTAATTTTTCTCAGCATGTGTTGGGTCCTAGGCACAGCAAGGGTCATACGCTAGATCTTGTTTTTTCTCATGGTTTGAACATTAATAATGTTTGCATCGATGATGTATTTGTTAGTGATCACAAATACATCTCATTTGATCTTGTTTGTAATGATGATCCTGTGCCTGCTAAACGGGCGTCCAGCTCACGTTTTATTAACCAGCTCACTGTGGAGAAATTTTCAGACGCATTTGATTTAAGCTCAGTTTTTATTTCTGATGATGTCGATGCTTGTGCACAGTCGTTTCTGGATCATTGCACCCTGCTGCTGAACAAAGTGGCGCCTCTTAAAATTAGAGAATTACCCTCTGTTAATACAACCCCATGGATGAATGATGCCATTCGCAGCTTGAGGCGTATCTGTCGGAGAACTGAGCGTTCATGGAAAGTAACTCAGCTCCAAGTCCATCGCTTGTATCTTAAAGAGCTCTTAATTTACCTAAATGAAACGATCAGGGAGGCTAGAGCCTCTTATTTTACTAAGCTGATTTCTTCCTGTAAAAACAATCCAAAAGCTCTGTTTGAGACTATTAACAACATTGTTTCTCCCACTAAGTGTACTGTCCCTGTGTTTTCAAATGTGGACTGCAACCATTTTTTGTCTCATTTTGTGGACAAGGTTAGTGCTATCAGGGCAGGCATCATTCCATCAGTAAGCGCCCATATTGTTACTCATCAGAGACTTTCGGTACTGGACTCCTTTTGCCCCTTGTCCCTGAATGACTTAATTAAGCTAGTGGGCTCGATGAAACCTTGCAAAGTCCTGTTGATATTTTACCAACATCTTTACTTTTAAAAACAATACATCTGCTTGGACCATGTTTGGTTTCAATTTTAAATTTATCTCTTCAGCTAGGCCAGGGCCCTAGCTGTTTTAAGCATGCTGTTGTCCAGCCCATATTGAAAAAGAACAATCTTGATGCAGCTTTGTTTAAAAACTACAGGCCTATTTCTAAATTGCCTTTTATTTCAAAAATTTTAGAAAAGGTTGTTGCGAGCCAGCTAAATAGAGTTTTGGATTCTAATAATATTTTTGATAAATTTCAGTCTGGCTTTCGAAAAAACAATTCAACTGAGACTACTCTCCTGAAAGTCTCTAATTACATTTTGATGGCTGCTGATGGGGGTAAATGTTCTGTTCTAGTCCTTCTGGATCTGAGTGCAGCGTTCGATACGGTTGACCACTGCACTCTGATTGAAAGACTGAAAACAACTGTGGGCATTACTGGATCAGCTCTGGACTGGTTTTCTTCATATCTTTCGGACAGGAGTTTTTCTGTGTCTATGGGAACTTACTTGTCAGACTCTGCTCCTTTGTCTTGTGGTGTGCCACAAGGTTCTGTGCTTGGCCCTTCGCTATTCAGCCTGTATATGCTTCCTCTTGGTAAAATTATTGGTAGTTTCTAAGGTATATCTTACCATTGTTATGCTGATGATATCCAGTTATATTTATCTTTTAGCCCCGATAAGCTAGACAAACTGTCCTTGTTGCACAATTGTTTAGCCTCCATTAACAAATGGATGGCTGACAATTTCTTGCAATTAAACTCTGACAAAACTGAGGTGATGATCTTTGCCCCAGATAGCATTACCCCTAGGATTAGGCAGGCCATTGGGACTCTATCAGTTTCAGACTGTAATGCTGTGCGTAATCTGGGTGTCATTTTTGACAAATCTATGTGTTTTAACAGTCATGTGAAGTCTGTGGTTCGTTCCTGTTTTTTCCATCTCAGGAACATTGCAAAAATTAGATCTGTGGTTTCTCAAAGAGAGATGGAGATGCTTGCATAGGCGTCGATTTCGGTGGGGACGGTGGGTACGCGTCCCCACCACATATCGTCATGAGTCATTTTGTACCCACCACTTTTTTTTAAAACCTCGAGCTCAATTTAGTTAAAAAAATAAAGTTCATAACACATAGGCCTATAATTCGTGAACGACAGATGCCAACAAATTAGAGTTCAGATTCTCTGCCTGAGCCCGAGCCCGACCCGAGCCCGGCCCGACTTCGGGCTGGGCCGGGCCGTTATTTTCCGCCACTATCCTCGGGCCGGGCCCAAGCATTTGTGTTTTTTTTTCATTATTTTAGTCTAATTGGGTGGGGAGAAAGCTATGCCATAATCAGAACTATTATCTATTTAGGCCAAAGTAACAAATGTGTCCAAAAAGTTGCACAAGTTGGACTACAGTTACAAAATGTAACATGTGTCATGCCCGGAGTCTCCTCTCGCACACATCACACCGGGGCTGCGGGCTGTATTGTGGAGCTTAAGTGCAACATGGAGCTGGAGGATGTAAAGAAAAAAAGAAAAACGGGAGAATTTTAAACAATATGGAGCCATTTTAAACAAGTCGTGGGAAGTGACAACATATGTGTCGTCTTTGTTGAGTGCATTAAGTGCGGCCGCTGTTCGCCTATGACAGCAAATAAAACGGGGACGTGGATGATGAAGAGAGCAGGCTCGCCATGGCAGAAAAGATGATAGTCAGCCTTCAACGTCCTCTTTTGTTAGTTCTCCAAGCATAGGCTACCCCTGAGGGCTAGGCGCGGGCAAGCCCTCATAGAGAAATACGTTGAGTTTTTTACGTTTCTTCATTCAGATCCATTTGCGATCCGTTCCATTCTGAATAAACAAACCTGTTGCATTATTACTTAAGATAATTTTAAACAGATTTTTGCAGTTCAAACAACTCTGAATTGTAGTTGAGAACGTCAGTTATAACGGCCCACGGATTAAAAAAGTGTTGGGTTGAAATCGGGCTCGGGCTAATAATTCCAGTTAATGTGTCGGGCTGGGCCGGGCTCGGACACAACGTGCACGGGCTCGGGCTGGGCCGGGCTCGGACACAACGTGCACGGGCTCGGGCTGGGTCGGGCTTGATTTTTTGGGCCCGATCTAAGATCTACAACAAATCCACAAAAAGCTCTACCCCCACAGGACAGGCACAGACACAGCCTCTCTGCTGCGGACCTTATAGGACATATGAGAACCGTGGGGAGTCAACCCACAGCCGCTCCCTGCTGAAAATGTGAAGCAGAAACGCTTAATGTCAGATAACGTCCATAATAATAGGACTTTCGGTTAGTTTTTTTAACAGTTTTCAGTGGTTATGATGAGCAATATGAGAGAGAAATTTGGTGATCATCGATTGTTGTTTAGGTAGTCCTGCTACATTCAACCACGTTAAGCTTTTTCCTTATAGGCTCTAATGAAGCAGAAACGCTTATCAGATAACGTCCATAATAATAGGACTTTTCCAATTTAACGGGAGAGAGAGGAACAAGAGGGATTAGGATCATCCTCAGCCAGAGAGGACATTATTTCTTCAGCTCTTGCGTTGTCACCCCGATGGGAGGTGTGCTAATAAAATTGCAGCAGGTGAGGTCGCGCTATTAACGTCATTGCTACACTATTTCTTAAACTGAAATTAATTAAACTGCCTTGTTTTCTCTTTACCATGGCTATATGACGCTTACTGCAGAATGGATTTCAAGGACTTTGCGTGCCGATTAATGGCCTCCAACGTTTATATTTTTTCTGCGAATCTTTAAATTAACATGTCCTAAATATGAGTTGAATTTGCACCGCAGCACCGCCACGCCTTGATGCTTGCGTATAGTTCGCACCCTGCGTTAAACCACGTTAAGCGTTTTAGAATGCCTGTCTAATGGTTTTTGAAAACTTAAGGCTTCTTCTTCTTAAAACGTGTCGGACATCACCACATTTTTGAATACATTTTTATTAATTTACATTAGTAATCTACAGGACAGCGTCTTTCAAAACATGATCTGCGCAAAAGAGGAAAAAAAAAATGAATATCATTGTACCTAGCACTTCTGGAAATGCACTTCCAAATGCGTCTCTGTCCCCAGCACATTTCAAACCAAACTGACGCCCATGGATGCTTGTTCATGCTTTTGTTTCCTCTCGTTTGGATTATTGCAATGTACTGTACACCTGCTTAAACAAATCATCCTTGGGCTCACTGCAAGTTGTACAGAATGCAGCAGCAAGACTTTTATCTAAGACAAGCAGGAGGTTGCACATTACTCCTGTGCTTAAGGCTCTTCACTGGTTACCGATTGGTTTTAGAGTGAATTTTAAAATTTTAACTATTACCTATAGAGCCTTACATGGCCAAGCTCCCTCGTACATCCAGGAACTATTGCACGCACACACTCCTGGTCGCTCTTTGAGGTCTTCAAGCCAGGAGCTCTTAATTGTTCCTAGAACACGTTTTAAAACAAGATGTGATCGTGCATTTTCGGTGGTGGCCCCAGGGCTCTGGAACTCTCTCCCTTTAGCCTTGACAGCTTTGGATTCTGTGGAAACCTTTAAAAAACACCTGAAGGCTCATCTTTTTAGACAAGCATTTTATTAGCCATATAGCTTTGTATGTGTTGTCTTTGCTCTATTTTTGTTTTACTGTAAAGCACTTTGTGACCCCTTTTGTCTGTGAAAGGTGCTATATAAATAAAGTTAACTTACTTACTTACTTACAACATTTATGCATTTCTTTCACATCTACTGCAGTCAGATTCACTGTATTACGTTTCACGTGAGAATGTGACTAGCTTGCACGGATGAGTGTATGTCTTTCGTACTTCTAGATGGGTTTGTGCTGTGTTAAACTGACTCACCCAGAATCTGCATGGTTTCGCGTCTGAAGATGGCTGCTGTCAATCAGCTAACCACGCCCACTTCTCTAAAGACACTAAAGTGATATCATAACAATACTCATTTTTAAAAACAAAAGGCTACATAATTTCCTAGCCACAGCTTTTTTATTGTTGAAAATATTACTCAAACTGTTATGTGGGGTCTATGATATCTGCTTGGTAATGACGCAAGGGGAAATGTCAACATATTAGGATTCTTCTCTAGGGGGCAAATACACCACAAATTCTGTTGAAAGAAGGCCGTTTTTACTTCTAATTGACAAAAGTGTTGGTCAAGTAAAGATTGGCCTTCATCACAATACATCAGAATCAGCTGTGAACACATACAAAGAAGTTGACTCTGTCTTTATGTTTTATTGGTGTTAAAGGGTTAGTAAAAATCATCTGGTTCCTATTAATATGCATACTAAATTCTAATGGTCATCTACCCAGTAGATGTCAAGATGACTTGCTCTGGACCAAAGTGTTATGTGGACACAGGCCAACCGAAGCAATCAGCTTAGTGACCTTATCATCTTTAGGTCCCATGGGGCAAAAGCTATTTCAATAATGGAAAATATTCATTATCTTAATGTATTCAGCTGCTCTTGTTCCCGAGATTGTACCACATTGTTCTGTGCAAGACAAGGTTATTGTCAGCTACAACTATCACTATTAATTTAATTTATCCTTATCCTATTATCAGTGTTTTGGTCTTGAAAAGGCTGCAATTGACTATAATTGTCAATTTTGGATGCTTTAAAGGTCCCATGACATGGTGCTCTTTGGAGGCTTTTATATAGACCTTAGTAGTCCCCTAATACTGTATCTGAAGTCTCTTTCCTGAAATGCAGCCTTTTACAGCAGAATTACAGCCACTAGAGCCAGTCCCACAATGAGCTTTCTTTAGTATGTGCTATTTCTGTGTCTGTAGCTATTGCGGAGGAGAGAGGGGGGGCAAGGTGGAGGGTAGGGGGTGTGGCCTAGAGCCCCGCAAGGCTAAGCCCATTCGGGCCGGACTCGGGCCGTTTCTTTTTTTTTTACAGATCGGGTTCGGGTCGGACTCGGGCTTATTTTAGCTTCTCTCCTCATTGTGCCAATCTTAAGGCCGTTTTACAGTTATGCGGAGGCTCCACGCAGAGCTCTCGCCATAGCCTATGTAAGTGGCCTGATGTTTATACTTGTGCGCTGGTGTGTGCGTCAAGCCGCATGTGTGTGTGTGTGTGGGGAGCGTGTGGTGGAGGGAGAAGTGAGAGAGTGCCGGCGATCGGAGCGAGTAGCGACTCTAGTGTCATATTGACAGAAACAAAGTGTCTCCCCTGTGTTTTCTGACCACGGTGGGGAATCTGTAGCAGGAAAAGTTGGCCCTCTCCTTGATTTCATGTTGTTTATAGAGAAGGTGTGACGTGTGTGTGTTTGCGTGTGTAGCAGAGACAGCGCGCATCAGAGAGCGCGCGTCAGAGAGAGAGAGAGCGCATCAAAGAGCGTGCGCGTCAAAGAGAGCTTAAAGTGATTGATGTTGGTCTAGGGTCGGCCGGGTTTGGGCTGAAAAAATTGCAGGCGTTGTCGGGCTGGGGTCGGGTAGGACTTGAACACCACGGGCCAGGGCTGGGTTAGGGCTGGAGTTTTTGGCCCGTGCAGGGCTCTAGTGTGGCCTTGACCAACTGCCACTTTGCTCGTTTGAAAGCCATTCTTTCTCATTGGCAGGCCAAATTCTCTGGGCGGGCAAAGCAGAGAAAGGGGAGGTAACCTTGCTCCTTATGACCTCATAAGGAGCTAGATTCTAGATTGTACCATCTGAGCTTTCCTTTTCTCAAAGGCAGAGCAGGATATCCAGGGCTCGGTTTACACCTATCGCCATTTCAAGCCACTGGGGGACCTTAGGCAGGCTGGGGGAACTCATATTAATGTTAAAAAACCTCATAAAGTGAAATTTTCATGCCATGGGACCTTTAAGAGACTAGTTTTGTTTGGTATATCATCATGTCATGATATTTCATGATAATAAGAGCCCCATGTCATTGTAAGCACCAGTGTTGTAATGTAACAGAGTACAAATACTTCGTTACTGTACTTAAGTAGAAATTTCACGTATCTTTACTTCGCTATTTAAATTTATGTCAACTTTCACTTTTACTCCACTACATTTCCTAGATAAAATGTATACTTTTACTCCGTTATATTTCCACTAAGCATCTTCGTTACTCGTTACTAAAAAATAAAATTAGAAGAAATGTGTGCTACTGCAATAAGGGACGTTTGGCGAATCACTGCTCCTAGATTGCATTACGCACGCTCCGCACACCGCGCGCTCTATTTCAGCGCTTGTTTGTTGCAAACCGCCATGGAAGCATGAGCACCTACTGGAGGACCTCACGTTATCGTAGACCACCAGGCTCGACATAAGCAATGGCCCGATGGCCCGCCCGGGGCCAGTAAATACGTATGTCGGGCTGGTTGCAGCCACAGTCACTGGTGTGTGCGTTACTTCACGCAGCACATGTAGCCTACTGACTGGAAACGTTACCGAGGATTATTTACCGCCGATGGCGCAGATGAACTAACGCTACACTTGTTACTGTAAGTAGGTAGCCTACAATAGAACCTCCATGATTAAAGAGTCAATACTTATCAATAACCTACTCTGCAAACAGCGACTTTACAAACGAGCTAAAATGAAAGATGTCAGTTTGTAGTCTAACTGTTTGTCTTAATTTGCAACCAATCTTGAACTTTGGACAAACTCTTGTAAACGTAGCTGATTTCTAAACGAGCCATCCTCTTGCTGGAACGGTAAACCTATGGAGGTATTTCAAGACCAAAACAAATACACGTGGCTACTTAATATGCACGTGAATGACGCGTTCTTTATTGTTGACGATGTTGCCAGTTGTATTATTTAGCAACAGAATCGTCTTATTTCAAATTAGGCATACAGGACTAATCTGAGATCATGTTCTAGTTAAGTAGCCTATCTAGTTATCATTATGGATTTTCCATGTTTGCTTACTAATGTAAAAAATATAGCATTAATTTAGTAAGAAAGTGAAAATATCAAGATGACAAGATGATGCGTTTTAGGTATAATTTTATTTTCTTTATTTGAATGTAGTTGATGACCCCTGGTCTAGCTTTGCTGCTAATGGCACAACATCCAGTGGCAGTGGCTAGCTTTTTTCCTGCTTTTTTGTCCTTTTCCAATCACACCTATGATATTTCTTTCAGGGCCAGTAAAAATGTAGAAGGGGCCAGCAAAACTCTGATCTACTGATCTCCACTTTTTTTTATGTTGAGCCCTGCGACCACCCCGACAATAGTGGTGAACTCGGTGAACAAGGTAGTGGTGAAGATAACGTCATACACCCGTGTTGCAAGAAATGTCGCTGTACATTGATGTCAGCTCTAAACATATGCTGTTTGTTCTTTGAACTTAAAAAAATTGTGTCTGAAAAGTCCCTGAATATGCTTTATGCTTTACTATAAGAAAGCCACAATAAAAGTTCTAACCGCTTGCTTTTAAAAAAAACAACTTTTACTTTTACTTTTGATACTTAAGTACATTAAATATCAGAAAATTACTTTTGATACTTAAGTACAGTATATATCAGATACTTTAAGACTTTTACTTCTACTCTAATTCTAAAAGGTAACTTTCACTTCTACCGAAGTCTTTTTCTAGTACGATACTTGTACTTTTACTCAAGTATTGCTTTCTAGTACTTTATACAACACTGGTAAGCACCAATGAGAAAACAGATCAAGGATTAGTGATTAGGATTAGTGAGGATTACAGCACTGAAGTATTATGCAAGGTGAAAAACATGTAATTACATAATTTCAGTTACATAACGTCTGAAAATACCTATTGATACGCATTCAATAAAAGAATAAATAATAACTTTCCAATTGGTATATATAAGGTATTATGTTATGGTATGGTATGTCACCTATATATTTTTAATAAAAAAAATAATCTATCAGGTTTTTTTCCCTCTGCCTCAAGCACAATCTGTACAGTGGCAGCATTTTTATTTACCTGATCACCACTCAGCAGAACAGTATGTGCATCCTCACTAGACCAATGCATTAATGTAAAATGTATGTGTAATGAGGTAGAGCTCAATGTCAAGTGACCATTGTGAGTAATTTAGGCTATTGTAATGCTAATGTATTCAGAGAGCAGAGGTAATTAGGGAGTTATTGTAGTAGCCTGGGTAGACCTAGCCATAATTAGGGAGCGCATTGAGCCTGATTTTGGTGACACAAACATAACCTCTTTAAAATCATCGACTGCTTTGCACTGCTGCACCAGTACGAGCAAATTAGGGCAACATGTTACATGGACGTGAATACATGGATGGTACACCATGTTCAAGGCTCTGGGTGTTATGCAGGGAACCTATACTGGACCTAGAAGCTAAATTATCAAATATAAAATACATTAAATTCCAATGAAATCCAGTGAAAGAAGAAAAGAAAAGACAAGAGAGTAGACGTGAAAGCATTTAGAGAGGGCATGAAAAATGCTAATCATTGATTTTGAACCATTTAAGAGCCACTTGCAATCACAGCATCCAAAAGCCTGAAAATGACTGAGTAGTGGGAAAAGGTGGATGCAATAAACAGAGAAAGGTTTAATGTTAGACATCTTTGGCACAAATACAACTGCATTTTATATTCTTTAATATTATTATAATCATTATTTAATACAAGAAATGAAATGCTTATGAGTCAAACACTGAAAGCCTATCTATTGGACGTTATATGTTTGTGTATGCTACAACATGTTAAACTGTTGCCTTTTTACCATAGACTGTAAAAATAATGAAGAAAGATTCTTTCTTTCATTCTTTAAATAGGTCTGTGTGTGTGATTTTTAAAGACAAAAAGTCCATGGAGCTCTGTACAAATACTATTGACCGTCGCAATCAACAGCATCCAAAGTGATCACCCATGTCTCTATGATTGCATGGTTGAAATTGAAAAGTAGCATTTAAGATATTACATTGATGAAATGTCATCAGACAGATATGTTGGGCCTATTATTGGCAGCAGCCTTGCAGCAGCAGTCAGTTCGTTGAAAAAATGTAAGGGAGATGGCTTTTGAAATTAAATTTGATGTACATAATGATTAATCAAAGGATGTAAATGTTGCTTTTTACAAACTTTTTGGAAGAATATATTTTAATCAAATCAAATAATGGAGGGTAAGATTTGGCTGCCTGGCTGATTTAGTTGATAATTGTAACAAGATGTTCTCAACTGGTGGTATGACCCATTTTGGAATAAAACTCTTTAGTTATTCTCAATATGCGGTTACATGGCATGTTTAATAACACTTATTTTACTGTGTATGTAGCTACGGGGCAAACACATGGGCTGATAAACTGGCTTCACTTCCTGGGCACTTGACTCTGGTTGACTTTGACTTTAAAATAAATAAATTAATCAATGCAACTGCAATGTATGAAGAAGGACTGAATGAGAGAAAAATGTAGGGCCTAAATTATGTTTATTTTATCAAAAATTAGGCGGGTCAAAATTAAACGTACATATGTAATTTTCTGCCGCGAGGGGCTTCCTGTCAAGCTGGACGTAAACACAGGCTTTTGATCACGTCGTGAAGTTGCATGGGATTATGGGAATTGTAGTTTTCATTGTTTAAATCATTAGCTAATTAAAATGTTTCTGTTCACGTACGAGTTTATCCATTCAAGTTTTATTCAAGTCACGTTTAGTAAGGTTTATCCATGTCATTCTAATGAAAAAGCTGCAGTTGGGGGCAGCTGCAGTGGAGACAAGATGGGGGAACGGTAGTGGATGGCTAACAGAAACCTCTTTAAGCAGATATGGATAAAGAAAAGGGTCTTTCAATAGCTAGTTATGTTTCAAAGCCCTTCCGGATGGTTCTCTCAACAAGACTAAAGTTATTTGCATGTAATGTCGAAAATGTCGTAAATTGAGTTACCACTGGGGTACGTGGAGTGTCAAATACCACTTGAGCAACTTGAACATATCCTGTTTAAAGAACATTTAGAACAGATAAAATATGTGTGATTAGTTGCGAGTTAACTATGGACAATCATGTGATTACATATTTTAATTGATTGGCAGCCCTACTAAAAATATTTAATGTATCTAACAGTGGCAGTGTGATTGTTTAGGTTGGTGCTCATATTATGCTTTTTTGGCTTTTTCCCTTTCCTTTATTGTGTTATATATCTTTTTTGTGCATGTAATAGGTTTACAAAGTGAAAAAGCCCAAAGTCCACCCCAAAGGGACTTACCATCTCCAACAGAAAACACTGTTCACAAACTGCTCCAAACAGCTCTATTGTAGTCCAGCCTTTACTTCCGTGACAAACGTGCGTCACTTTGTAACACGTTATAATACTCGCCTAGCTGCTAGCGTGGCACGCCCTCATACTCTGCATATTCTGACTGGCTAGTAGTCCTTACCTAGCTACTGCGTATGTGCGACTCCCAACAAAGATGGAACAGAAGTGAGATGCCTCACTCTGTAGCTAAAACAGAGAGCTCAACACACAGGGTGAAAAGAGGAGCAGTAGCAATATGCAGTACAACCAAAACATGTTTTTTTTTTTTAAATTAAACCATGTAAACCTATTCTGGTACAACCTCTAAATACAATTATGAACCCGGAAAAGAGCATAATATGAACACTTAAAAAAAGTCATGATTTCATATCATCTACTGTCTCTACTAAAATGAATTACTTAAATCAATCTAGCCACTATTTTCTTTCCTCCACTAGTTGACCAAGTCAATCTGATATGCTTTACTTTCACATTAAAGTTTTTTATGCAAAATGGTCTCATACGTTTCCTTGATTTTTTGTGACATGTATTCTTTTGTACTATAGTAACCGCACACCTAAGCCAGTACCTGATATGCCAAAGTCGAAGATGGCTAGATTAACAGTCATGAGCTCAGGAGGCCTCAACTTGGTCTTGCGTTTGATAGTCATATAAATGACATAGCCATTCCCTGTTGCAGACATGATTCCTGTAAGATAGAGAGAGAAAGAGAGAGAGAAGGAGATTGAGCATTATGGGCTCACAACAGTATGACAGAAGAGAAAGGCAAAGGCATGCAGAACCCTACAGCGCCTGATTGGCAACCGCTTTCTCACCTAGACATCTAAACGTACTGGGACCTTGACACCTTGACACCTAAAGATATTAATATCCTAAAGCCTTCAAACTAATGGCTGAAGCAATGAATCAATGGAACTGTCAAATTGAACTACCAAGTCTGCCAAAATAAGGAGGAAAAGACATGTTTTCTTTTTTTTATATGTTTATTGCAGATCAAAATTGGGTGCAAACTGCACTGGTTTATACAGGCAACATTAATTTCCCATTTTAAAATACATCAAGGGTGAGGCACAGTAGCAAATAGCAAGACCTATGTTAAGAGAGAGAGCAAACCAGGACTCAAAAGAGAAAAGAAAAAAATCCTTTGAAACTATCACTATTACAGTATTAATATATACTTCATCCCACACCTTCTTCCCTCAGCCCCCTTAAGTGTTTCAAAACTGGTCCCCATGCCCTATCAAACACAATCCTCCTCCCTGCATTTGTGAATCTATAGCTGCAGACACACTGACCAGACGGCCGACCCTCGGCAGAACAGGAAGTTGGATTGATCAGTCTCCCCGGGTGGGTCAAAAAAGTGTCTTGGAACACACCAAAGCGACGATACGTAATATGTCTCCATAGCAGCAGGCGGCGCTAATCTGTATTGTCACCCAAAAATGAAAACCGGCAGCTGATGGGTCGAACGCGTCACGTGGGTCTGGCTTCTCCGGAAATTCAAAGACAGACCGTCATGGTGGCTTATTCAGAATACAATCTCATATTTTACTAATATAGTTCACCGAAACGTGTTTCTGAAAACATTTTAAGAGAGAAATAGGCCATGCAGTTGCTGAATCTGTCTTCATTTCAGATCAACAAAAGTCAGTTTAAAAGATTTTCGTCAGATTTTGAGAGACTCTAGTCACGCTCATTCCGCTCCCCATTTCCGGGTTAGCACTCTACCAATCAGATGGGTCATTTGAGTCTGACTGCCGGCAGCGCATGCTCCACCGATTATACATGTCAAATCGGGCAAAATGAAGGCCGACACACCGAACAGACTCGAGTCACTGACCTCGCCAGACTGTCCAACGGCCGATTATCGGCTTGGTGTGTGGTTTAAGATGGAGGTCTTTGCCTAGCTTTCTTAGCCACATCTCAAATGAAGGCACAGCGTCAGACTTCCATAATTGCAATATACATTTTTTAGCCAGTACAATACCCAGATACACTGGCCATTTGTCCCTGCCAGAGTTCAAAGCAAAGTCATTTGTAGACCCCAGAATGACCACAAGGGGGTTGGGCTCCATAAAACATGCATTTATTTATTTTAGGTCAGTAAGAACCGTCCCATTGTCTGATTATAGCCTGAGAGGCTTGGGCCTTGCACAACGCTGTGCCAACAATTTCTGATGTTTGTCTCCTATTTCAAATTGCATCATTATGTTCATCTGCTTACAAACCTTAGCAGATACAATTGTATTGTTCTCATCTCTATGGGAGACTATGGTATTCAATGTATCTGGATCTGCCAAGGCTTTGCAAGAATGCTTTAGTTGAGACAGAGATTTGTTTAAGTCCACTAACCTTTGTTTCTTCCTGCCTGTTACATAGGATATAATGCTCCATCTAAGCACTGCTTTGATTGATCCCACAATACTGAATCATCCACATTTCCATTGTCATTTGTAGCAATTATTACCGCTAGGCTGCCAAACATAATTGCTACAAATGACATTGGAGATGCCTCGGCAGATACATTGAATACCATAGTCTCCCATAGAGATATTCCAAAAAGTGTTTGTCTTTCAAAATTGTGTTATATCAAATTTCCAGGTGCGTTCACCTCTGTGAGTGTTACATCTAATGTCAAGTGACATGGGAGCATTAGACCCCCCTAAAAAGGGTATAAAATCGCCCATGCTCGTTGCTTTACGCAAGATTGATTAAAAAGACAATTTGAATCTCTTTGTTTCCCACCAATAATTTTAGAGCAGGTATTGACAACATTGTTCAGGCTGTTTCTATCTTTCACTGTGAGGCTGTGAAACCAGCAGATAAAACATAAAGTCATAAGGCTTTCGATAAAAGATTGATCAAAAAGACGTTTATCTGTGTTTCTGTGTATCTGTGACAGGGAATGACTGGTCTGACAGAAAAGGAGTTCAGTTTCCTGAGTAAGTGAATTCTCTGTTGCCTCTTTTTCACAATTCAGTACTACACTGAATTTAAGGTGGTCATCAAAAACGGTACCTAAATATTTATATGAGGGGACCAATTCAACCTTTTCATTGTGAATGATGACTCCCAGGCTGTACGTTTAATGGGTCTAAAATTGAAGAAAAATTCCTTGGTTTTTGAGACATTTAAGTCCAAGAAGTGTTGAAGAAACTAAATCAGGGAGAGCCTTCCCATGATCAAATGCTGAACCTTGGAGAAGGGACAGCCATACAGTGCCATCTGAATCTTTTTTGAACAATCTGTTTATTGGATTCTATATAGTTATAAAACAAACAGGCAAACAATACTGTTCCATACAATAGTAATTGCAGATATAAATTCAACATATCAGATATGACAGATACCAACCCCCCACCCCCCTCCCACCGGCACCTAGCCCCAAACAGATGGGGACATATAGTTGAAAAGTAAAGAAAAGCAATCAAAAGAAAAACAAAAATGATGGGTTAATAGAGGAAGAGAGCACAAGGATAAATAAACAGGTAAATAAAATAGAAAAGAATAGATAAAATAAATACTAAAAATAAACTAATAAATAGAAAACACCATCTAAGTTGGCAGATCATAAATATATATACATGCATACACATAAATACACACATGTATACATACAAACGCACCAATTAAAAATAAATCCGTAATAATAATAAAGAAAACCCACTCACAGGCTCAACTCATTGCAGTACTTAGTGCACAGAGATCAAACATCTTGTGCTATTGACATAAGACAGGAAGGGATTCCAGGACTTCTCAAATGAGACAGCCTTGCCAAACAAAGTCTTATTTTTTCTAATTTAAGAAAATAAAGCACCTCCCTAACCCACTTTGTAAAGGTAGGTGGGACTGGGGATTTCCATTTCAGCAGTATCAACCTCCTCGCCAGCAGAATTGTGATTGCTATTAATTCAATTAAATTCAATTCAATTTTATTTATAGTATCAAATTTAAGTAAGTATTAAGTCCTTGTTAGTTGGGGAAAGAGTAAGTGGGAAAGGCCATACACCAAACAGAGCAGTTAAGGCATTAGGAGTCACATCCCTTCCAATTACCTTGGATAAAGTACTAAAAGATCTCAGACCAAAATCTAGTCAGAGAAGAACCGCTCCAAAACATGTGTGAATAATTTGCTGTGGCTTGTTGGCATCGTTCGCATAGGGGAGACATTGTATCAAATATTTTTGCAAGCCGAGCTTTAATGTAGTGAGCTCGATGGAGAATTCGACATTGCATAAAGCTGTGTCCAGCACATATTGAGGACTTATGCACTCTCCGTAAAATCTCCTGCCAAACATCATCCAGAATCACCTCGCTAACATCTGTCTCCCAAACTGTTTTAACTACAGCAGAAGAGCCTTGGCAGAGGTTATAAATATTTAAATGAATAGAATAAATTGCCCCCTTTTATGAAGAGAGAGGCTTCAGAAACGTTTCAAAATCTGAAGACTTAGGAAGAACAGGGAATTCTGGGAATGAGTTACTGATAAAACTTCGAACCTGAAGGTATCTAAAAAAATGTCCTTTAGGAAGTAAAAATTTATTTTTCAATTGCTGAAAAGAAGCAAAAATAGAACCAACATACAGGTCTCTAAAAGTTTTTATGCCCAGCCTAGTCCATATAGAGAAAGTGCTGTCCAATAATGATGGGGTAAAAAAAGGATTGGCTGCAAGTGGAGCACCAACAGAAAGTGTTTGCAGGCCAAAATGACGTCTAAATTGAGTCCATATTTTAATACTGGAGGCCACCATCACATTGTTAGTATAACCAGAAATAGAAAATGACAGGGGTGAATACAGTAAGGCCTTCAATGATACCGGATGAATAGAATTTGCTTCCAGGATCAACCATGATGGAGGCACCGCAATATCTCCATAATTAACCCAGTTGTTGTCCAGTAATAGTAAAGGAAGTTTGGCAATATCATTCTGCCCAGAGCCTTGGGCCTCTCTAAAACTTGTCGACGCAACCTAGGAGTTTTCTTTTTCCAAATAAAATCAAGAATAAGACTATCTACTTTGTGAAAAAATGAAAGAGGAAGGAAGATGGGAATGCTTTGGAATAAATATAAAAGGCGCAGGAAAATGTTCATTTTAATTGTATTGATTCTGGCAGCAACAGAAAGGTTTAATAGCGACCATCGCTCAAAATCTTGTTTAATTTTTGTGAGCAGAGAGAGAAAATTTTCCCTATTAACGCTTGTGTGGTCCTTCGGGTCACCGGGACCCAAAGGACCACACAAGGGATTTATGTGCTTACGTTTATTTTGTTGAGAATGGCTCTCTAAACCCTGTCTCTTGTAAAGTAAAGTTTGTTTCTAGAGCACATTTAAACACAGTTTGAGCTGACCAAAATGCTGTACAAACGTGCACTAAGGTGCTGCATTAACCCTTGTTTTGTCCTTCGGGTCACCAGGACCCGAAGGACCACACAAGGTTAACCAATGTTTTGGCAACATACACTCCGAGATAAAGAAAGCCAGAGTTCACAACCTTAAATGGCATGTTTTGGAGTCAAAGTGCATTTTCATTCACCTCTCCATTAACAGTAAACATTTTACTTTTGCCCAGATTAAGTTTATATCCAGAGAATCTACTAAATGCGTCTAGGACTAAGAGGGCTGCAGGAATAGAACGTGACAGATTAGAGAAAAACAGCAAAAGATCATCTGCATACAGCGCCACCTTCAGCTCTACACCATTTCTGTTTATACCACAAATATCAGGGTGAGACCGCAGAGCAATTGACAAAGTCTCCATCACAATGGCAAATAAGAGCGGGCTTAAAGGGCAACCCTGCCTTGTAGAGCGATGTAACTGAAAATATTCAGAATTTGTGCCATTTGTCCTCACCAAGGCCTGAGGAGAAGCATTAGAGCTGTAATCGGGCCTTAAAAGTACGGCCCGAAAAGGCCCGAGCCCGACAGAGTTCGGCCCGAGCCCGACCCGTACATTTTGATTGACAGCTTTTTAAAAGCCCGAACCCGTTTACAGCCCGACTGTAAAGGCCGTCTATCAGCATCATTAGAGTGTCGGACATGCGCGTCGGACACACGCTTCGCACCGCGAGCGGGCACACGCACCACTCGGCGGAAAAGGGAGAGAAAGAAAAAAGAGACTGCGCCGCACGCACACAGCTCCTTTGTCTTTCGTAAAAAATGAGTCATTTATACTAGGCCTGGCAAACTCGATTCCTTTTTAGGATTCAGGTTATTCTGAGTCACTCACTAAACTGATCCGGGTTGTGTGAGTCACTTGAATCACTTGAGTCAGTATTGTATGCTACATCCAAGGCGAGCTTTTGATTTGGATAAAATGCAATGTTTTCATTTAGAATCTTTTAATTTTATTTGAAAAAAATATCCATAAATATAAATGGTCTGAAAGAAAACTGAATATTCATTCAAAAATGACATGGAATTATATATTTTTAATTTAATAGGACTGACAAATAAGAAAGCCATCTGGACTCTGAACATTTACAATGACTTAAAATCTCTTTAATGTAAATTCCATGCGCCCCTGTTTCATGTATGCACTGTATGCATTTAATTTACAGATGCACATACACATTTTCAATGTGTATGTGCATCTGTATTTGAATAATAAAGTTTTGTTAAGTAAAAAAAAAAAAACATGAGTTGTCGGCGAAGCGAGCTTACAATGGTTCGGACTGTCTGCTCGACCTAATTGCATTTTAATATACTACATTTATACACTAAACCTACAGTAGGCCTAGCTAGGCTACGTGCAGAACATTGTATGTTGTTTCAGAAGTGAAAGAATGGCTTTTGTTGTTGATTTGCTTTACCCTGAGCTCGAGGAGAAGCTGCACCCGCTCGCTGCTCGCTCGTCTGAATCAGATCCACTCATGACAACGTAGCCGGCTGATTCAGTTGATTCACGGGATTTACTTAATCCCGCGAGAACTCACGAGTCATCAACAACTCACGAGTCATCGAGGGCTCGTGAGTTGTCGACAACTCATGAGTTGTCTGCGAGCCGAGCTGAGGCGAGCTTGTAATGTTTCAGACTGTCTGCTCAACCTAATTGCATTTAGCATACTACAATTATACACCAAACCTACAGTAGGCCTAGCTAGGCTACGTGCAGAACATTGTATGTTATTTCAGAAGTGAAAGAATGGCTTTTGTTGTTGATTTGCTTTAACCTGAGCTCGAGGAGAAGCTGCACCCGCTCGCTGCTCGCTCGTCTGAATCAGATCCACTCATGACAACGTAGCCGGCTGATTCAGTTGATTCGCGGGATTTACTGACTCCCGAGAGAACTCACGAGTCATCAACAACTCATGAATCACCAACAACTCACGAGTCATCGAGGGCTCGTGAGTTCTCGAGTGAATCCCACGGTCTGCGAGCTTCCGGCCCTGAGTCTGCGGGTCGGGACTCTCTCTCTGCTCACTCAGGCGCTTGACTTGTGGAGTTGCTGTTAACTACGAAATTGTAAGTTATAAAGCTTTTTGCAGCTAAGATGGCTAGGAATAGTAGAAGCTAATGTTGCAAGAGGTTTGTGTGTGCCGCTGTTATCATGTTAGATTGAATTGTAGTAGGACTCAACTGAACCGGGTTAATGATGCTAGAGACTCGTGATTCGTGAGTCAATTTAAAGACTCGGGTTAAAGATCCGAGTGAATCACAACTCGAACAGGTCTAATTTATACATGAATAACGGAGGCTATTGGCCACTTGGAAGTTGGAACATAGAAATTAATTAAGTCCTCCAGAGACCAGCCTCCGTTTCAACTCCTCAGGATCCATTTTCACGCTAATCGAAACGCATCACCTGACCGCTCATATACCATGCAGCCCGAAGCACAAGCCCGAGCCCGGCCCGAGCCCGTGAAAAATAATAGAAATTAAGCCCGAACCCGACCCAACCCGGTCGGGTCCCGTCGGGTCCCGTCAGGTCCCGTCGGGTTCGGGCAAAGATCTTCAGTTCTAAGAAGCATATAACAATCTGACCCATGAAATCAAGTTTCCCTAAAACCAAATTTCCCCAAAATGAAAAAAAGATAATCCCACTCTACCCTTTCAAATGCCTTCTCTGCATCCAGTGCTATCAGAGCCTCTGGGAGAGGGATTGGAGGAGGATTATAAACCACATTTAACACCCATCTAAGATTAAAAAAGGAGTGTCTGTTGCGACTAAACCCAGTTTGATCCAAAGATATAATTGAAGGTGGGACAACTTCTAAGCGTCTAGGACTAACTTGGACAATAATTTGAAGTCAGCATTCAGCAGACTAATGGGACGATATGAACCACATGAGAGTGGGTCTTTAACTTTCTTTAAAAGCAGAGAAATGCAAGCCTGGTTTAGGGTGTGGGGAAGTGTGCCTGACCTGTAAGATTCAGGAAACATCTCTAATAAGTGCGGGGCCAGCTGTTTCCAGAATGTTTTTTAAACCTTGTCTGGGAAGCCATCCGGGCCCGGACTTTTACCACTTTGTAATGATTTAACTGCCGCTTCAAGTTCAATTGCTGGGATAGAACGTTCCAGCTCCTCAACTGCAACCCGATCCAAAGTGTGAGTGTTAAACCTATCAAAGAAGGAGATCATATCCGCATAGGTATTACGACAATCAGAGGAATACAGCAATTTGTAGAATTCCATAAAAGTTTTATTAATTTCCAAAGGGTCAGATGTGACACCCGAGCCAGTTTCAATTTGAGGAATTTACTGAGATGCTGATATCTGGCGTAGCCGATGGGAAAAAAGTTTACTAGTCTTATCTTTCTGTTCATAAAATTTTTATCGTGAATGTAGTAAAAGTTCAGTAGTGTACTGTGACATAATAAGATCATATTAAGCTTGTAAAGTCATTCGCTGCTTATAAGTATTTGGCAGTTTTGAGACTGTATATAGCTGTCTCTCTTCTAGATTTCCTCTGATGAGGGTCAACGGGACCCGAAGGACAACACAAAAACTTCTGAAAGTAAACATTCATAGAGATAGAGGCATGGTCCTGTAATGGGAAAAATTACATTTAAGCATAATTCCTTATATTTTTATGTTTTATTTCTACTTTAATTCTCTCACATTATTGAAAGACAGTTTATCTCAGTTTCTGCTTAACTGCTGAGACGTCCAGTCTGGAACATAATGTGAGCACTGTTTGTCTGAACAGATAGGGGCTACAAGGTCACCCTAAAACTATCTCTAGTTTTCCCATGCCAGTTAAGATGTAACTGGGGGGGGTGAAAGTTGTACAAGGAGGAGGAGGCGAAATGACTCCGAGATGTCTGCATGTGTATCAGATTGCCTGTAAGAATTGTAGCGTCATAATAATCCAAGTGTGTGTGTGCTGTCACTCTGAAGATGCATAAAAGCCTAGTGTTCTGTTCACTCATTTCAGAAACTGACTCCACACTGGGCTGCGGCCTTTTGTGAAATCATGTTGCTCCTATTTGCAAATATATATGTTTTTAATAAAATACAAAAACCCAACTTGGTTCTAGTCTCAGACTGTCTTATTTGTTTCACTTTACTAAACTCTGAAAAACTCTACCCTCTGCTGCAAAGGAAACTTCCACGACAAACCTGGCGACGAGAATGGGAGATCCGTGGTTGACTAAGGACTTGCGATCAGAGATCAAACGATCTTTGCCTCTACCTCGCCCAAAAAGCATTCAGAGAGAGAGGATCAGAAACCACGGAGGGCTCTACTGACCCAACACTGATCTATTAAGACGGAAGCAATTTCAAGCAGCAGGGTAAGATCAAACTCTAATTTAAATTGAATTAAGAGTAATTTGAATTGGCTGTAGTGAACTTCCAGAAACAAATACTGACATTGGAAATTGAAATAGGACAACAATTTTGGGGTTGTTTGTATACATTTTGGGTGGTCCTTTAAATTTGGGTAATTACATTTGTGATCATTCTAGCAGTAATTCTGAGCCACAGATCTCTATCCACACGGGTGTGACTTTGTTTTATAGATTTTCGGGGGACAAATCTCATTAGATTTTGAAGTAAATCTAAAAAACGTTTTTTCAGAAACTGTTAGGTTTTTTCATGCGTGGGTTTTTCCGAAATAAGATAGAAACCTGGCCTTACAGTGACAATTGTAAGTAGGATGGGTAACGGATCGAGCGGATCCTGGTCACACACTCCCTTGGGACGCGTGGTGGATGAGATGGTAAATGGTAGTTCAGAATATCTAGAGTGTCTGCTGTCTTGGTCATTATATAATTTTTTTTGGTTTCCTTTAAATACGGGCAAATTGAAAATGTTGAAACTGGAATTAGAAGAATGAACGAAAATTAATGGGAAAAACAAAGAATGTTTTAACATATGGTAGTGATTCAGGCAAAGAATGCAAAAACACACATACACCAATAACCTCTTCATCAGTTCTAACCAATGCCCACGTTCTGAGCTTTCTCTAAAAACCAGAAAGACAAGCTGGAAAAACGGAGGGACGAAGAGGACACGGACTCAACTCTTGGACAGGACTGACAGCATCAGTCACACCTGCATCGGGTGGAAAGACCAACGATTACGTGAGAAAACCATGTTTGAAGCGTTTGTCTGCATGTTACAACAGGCTGGTGGGCAACATATGGAGCGCAGACCCAAAAAAGGATGTGGTCGAGCCAGAGAGGCCGAGACGGGTACCGTGGGCAAAATGATGGGCCCTACAACCCAGACCAGTGTTGGTACTGCAAGGACTTTGGACATTGGGTATGTAACTGCCTGAAGAAAAAGCAAAAAAACCTCAGACAGAGAACAACACCTCTGTTTGACTAAGTCCAAAAACTGATGAGGAAGGTAGTGCTGACACACACACACACCCGAAACAATGGTAAAGATTTTTTCCGACGATTTGTCAAGTGCTAGAGGACGAACCTCTGACAATGGAAGAACATGGAAGACGCTATTGGCAAAAATAGATATAATCATTAAAGTAATTTGTGTATTTTGATTAGGTTGTAATCAAAAGGGTGGAATGTAATGGGAAAAATTACATTTAAGCATAATTCCTTATATTTTTATGTTTTATTTCTACTTTACTTCTCTCACATTATTGAAAGACAGTTTATCTCAGTTTCTGCTTAACTGCTGAGACGTCCAGTCTGGAACATAATGTGAGCACTTTTTGTCTGAACAGATAGGGGCTTCAAGGTCACCCTAAAACTATCTCTAGTTTTCCCATGCCAGTTAAGATGTAACTGGGGGGGTGAAAGTCGTACAGGGAGGAGGAGGCGAAATGGCTCTGAGATGTCTGCATGTGTATCAGATTGCCTGTAAGAATTGTAGCGTCATAATAATCCAAGTGCGTGTGTGCTGTCACTCTGAAGATGCATAAAAGCCTAGTGTTCTGTTCACTCATTTCAGAAACTGACTCCACACTGGGCCTTTTGTGAAATCATGTTGCTCCTATTTGCAAATATATATGTTTTTAATAAAATACAAAAACCCAACTTGGTTCTAGTCTCAGACTGTCTTATTTGTTTCACTTTACTAAACTCTGAAAAACTCTACCCCCTGCTGCAAAGGAAACTTCCACGACAGTCTGACACAACAATCAAATCATATTTACAGCCAGAAATGGAGGATAACAACTTGCTATCCATTACAAAGAAGTCAATTTGTGTGTAGGTACGGTGAACATGTGAGAAAAATGAGTATTCCCTTTTTATCTGGATTAAAAAAACAGCAAGGAACAACGACATTAAACTCATTCATAAAGGGTTGAATTACTTTGGTCGATTTGGGCAGAGCAAACAAGGTTGAGGAAGAACGATCTAAGGAAGGATTCAGCCAGCAGTTGAAGTCCCCTCCTAAGATTAAACTCATACATGGACAAGTCCGGTAGCATTGAGAAAAAGTACTCGTCATCCCAGTTGGGTGCATAAACATTAGAAAGAGTCACCTTTACATCGAAAATGTGTCCCATGACAGCTGTAAACCTGCCAGCAGAATCAGAGATTGTCTTGACATGGACAAAAGGAATATCTCTATGTAAAAGAATAGCAACCCCACTAGATTTACTGGAAAATGAGGAATGGTATATTTTCCCGACCCAGCTCCTCCTCAGTCTAAGACTATCTGTCTCTTTTAAATGGGTTTCCTGTAAGTATATTATATGAGAATTGAGGCGGCGTAAGTAGTGCAACACTTTACTGCGCTTGATTGGATTATTAAGGCCCTTACAGTTTAAACTCACAAATCTAACATCCCCACCCACACTGGATAGTGTACTCTTAACCTGGGTCAAAGAATTCAGTATGTAACAAATAAAAACACGAGAGAAGGAAAAAAAAGAAAAAAGTGCGATACACATCCTGCACATTGGAAAAGTAGCATAGGTGCCAACCCATTATCCAGAAAAACTACATGAACTAACAATCCCCCTACATTGGAAATAAAACACCCCACCTTCCTCCTCACCTAGCAGAAGCATCCAGACAATGATGCGAGCTACCTCACCAGTCGTTACCAGCAGCTTAACCATACTGCTAAACAACCTCAGGGAGTGTGAATATGGGCTGTCCCAAATAAAAACAAATACATCAAGTAATAAACAGAAAAAGGTGCCATGGATTCTTAAAAAAAAAAAAAAAAAAGAAAACTGGTTCAAAAGCACTAAATTCTCCAGAGTCAGAACGTCCTCATCGGCAGAGACTGACCAAAAGAAAAAGAAAAATAGCACCAGAATGCTCTGAGTGGAGCAATAAAACTTACGGTCAGTAAACAGCCAATACCGTATTTAGTCTATAGACAAATCAACAGCAGCATAACACGGGTGATACCTGCTAGATGCAGCCTACTACCGCAGAAATACAAACCAAACCAACAAGCTCATATGGATTCCAGAGTTAGTCACTCTCTGGGGCCGGATTCTTCTTAAGTCTCTTGTTGAAAAAGTCCAGGGCCATGTCCGGGTCTTCAAATCTGTGGGTCTGGCCGCTAGACATGGTGATGTGTAAAGTAGCCGGGTACCGGAGGCCGAATTTAACGTTAGCACAGGCATGGAGGTCCCTCCTCACCTGGACTGCCTTCTGAAAATTTGAGTGTCTGCCCTCCTGAGAGCTCCTACAACCATCAGTGTACATAATAAAAAAGGAGGGGAGAGAACACAGCCTTGTGGTGAGCCTGTGGACATACATAGAGGGTCTGAGAAATTATTGTTCACAAAGACCCTCTGCTCTCGACCAATCAAAACATTTTGAATCCACAAAACAAGCTGGTGAGGCAAATTGAAATCACAATGCAGCTTCTGTATTAAAAGATGTGGTTGCATTGCATTAAATGCAGAGGAAGTCTGCAAACAGAAGCCTGACATGAGCTTGTGGCTTTTCTAAATGTTTATAGATGCTGTTCGGAATAAAAAGCTTTGCATCCTCTACTTCAGCAGCATACTCGCGCCTTTCACCTGTGGAAAACCTGCAGATTGAATAAACTATGGCTGATCAAGTTATTGGAACGTCAGTTGAGCAGCTACAGGGGGAGAGGACATAGTTGATAGTTATGCCTTTGTTGAAGTGAAGCACAATGTAATTTGGTAGATAAATACTGCACGTCAGGTGTATTTAATCAAGTGGCTAATTTAACTAAAACCGCTACATGTTCAAGCTTGCTATGAGGTATCAGACACCCAAGAAACATGACACCTGTTATAATAATAATTAAAATAGTAGTCTTCAAAACTGCGTATGACTGGTGTCACTCAGTTGATTATGGCACTTTTAGACCAAAGTTGGCATTGTTTGAGATGTTTTTGTTATGTCAACCTGACATAAACCAAGACAACAATGTCTGTTATGACCTCGTGGTGATAACGGTCTAAAACTCTGCCATTTTGGCCACCTGTTTGTAACATAAAAACAAAATGGATTATGGATAATTTTATTTCTATAGTTTATAGCTGACATGACCAGCTGGCTTCTCTATTGGCTGTTGAAATAGGTGACGTCTCTTACATTCTAAAACCAGCCTCGGCGACATGAACAGCTGTCCACCAGGCACCACCATTTGCTGGTTTGAGTCGAACTGAGACGGGCCAGTTCAGACCGCTGCAACTCACAAATCCACAAACAGTTAATTTGTGTTTGAGCTAACCTATCCAGCCCACACAAGAATTTCTCACAACCCTTTCTATTCTTCTAACCCTGAAGGCTTTATGTCCCCAGTGCATTATTGCCTGTGTCTCCAAGAAGGTACTAATCAGGGTTGCTACAGGCTACAGGCTTTGTACAGCAGCCATTTTATTACCATGCTTCATTTGTATAATCTTACAGTTTTTCTCGTAGTTACAGAAAAACTAAATGTTTATTTCATATAGTAAACACATTTTGCAGAAGTCAGATGATAACTCACACTGAAAGCAGAAAGCATACAAGCCTATAATTGATCTTATTCAATGTATTTACTTCAGACCACCACCTCCACTCAGCCCATTGACAGAAAGTGTTTGTGTGGGCAGATTAAAATATTCCTGTCATGCCTTTTAATCCATTAGGCCTTTATTCTGCTACTTACCGGCACACAGTCAGAGTGTGTGTGTGTGTGTGTGTGTGTGTCTTTGTGCATGCAAGTGTAATTTACAGCTAATTAAATTATACTTTTAATGATACCTGTTGTTAAACTGCAGCAGCACTGAACTACTAAAGATTTAAAGTGTTTTAAATTTGCACTGAGATAATTTTTGTCTAGCACTAGCAACCCGTAGGACAACATATGTAGGACACTGGCTAAATTAATTTGCATACATCTAATGTCATGTATGACATGTGTTATGTTGTTATTACATGTGTATACATTTATATATTTTTTTCTTTAATTAAAAATAAAATACTTTTTGATTTATGACCCCTTGTCCTATTTTCACTACATGGGAGAGATCCCCCCCCTCTCTGTTTTACAGGTTTTTTTTAATGTACTTTAAGTAACTTTTACTTAAAGTACATTTTAAATGAATTACTTATTACTTTTACTTGAGTAATTTTTCAGATAGGTAATTTCATCATTAATAATCAATAACCATCATTAATAGATGGTAAATTGATAGTTAATTAATATCTAGTTAATTGTCATTTTACTGTTAACAAACAATGAAATTATAATAAATAATGTTTACTAATTATTAGTAGTGCTGTAAATTAACAGTTTATTGTAACACACATTATATCCCCCATATACTATATTAGGTATCTGTTAAACCTTTAAGAAACCATTTTTAAAACATCTATAAACATTACATTGATAGATGGACCAGATATTCCTAACACTTTGTTAGGGGTTATTATAAAGTTGCAACAATTGACTATAATACCTTGTTAAGTAGTTAAAAAATACTTTGTAAACCATCTATAAATATTATCTGGATGGCTATTGTAAAGTTGTGACTGATGTTTATCATAGTTAGTTATTGGTTAATATATATACAGTACAGGCCAAAAGTTTGGACACACCTCATTCAATCTCATTCCTTTATTTTCATGACTATTTACATTGTAGATTCTCACTGAAGGCATCAAAACTTTGAATGAACACATATGGAATTATGTACTTAACAAAAAAGTGTGAAATAACTGAAAACATGTCTTCTATTTTAGATTCCTCAAAGTAGCCACCATTTGCTTTGATTACTGCTTTTGAAATGGGAGTTCCCCGTGATGCTTAGCACTTGTTGGCCCTTTTGCCTTCACTCTGCGGTCCAGCTCACCCCAAACCATCTTGATTGGGTTCAGGTCCAGTGACTGTGGAGGCCAGGTCATCTGGTGCAGCAAATCCATCACTCTCCTTTTTGTTCAAATAGCCCTTATACAGCCTGGAGGTGTGTTTGGGGTCATTGTCCTGTTGAAAAATAAATTATGGTCCAACTAAACGCAAACCGGATGGGATGGCATGTCGCTGCAGGATGCTGTGGTAGCCATGCTGGTTGCAGTATGCCTTCAATTTTGAATAAATCCCCAACAGTGTCACCAGCAAAGCACCCCCACACCATCACACCTCCTCCTCCATGCTTCACGGTGGGAACCAGGCATGTAGAATCCATCCGTTCAACTTTTCTGCGTCGCACAAAGACACGGCGGTTGGAACCAAAGATCTCAAATTTGGACTCATCAGACCAAAGCACAGATTTCCACTGGTCTAATGTCCATTCCTTGTGTTTCTTGGCCCAAACAAATCTCTTCTGCTTGTTGCCTCTCCTTAGCAGTGGTTTCCTAGCAGCTACTTGACCATGAAGGCCTGGTTCGCGCAGTCTCCTCTTAACAGTTGTTCTAGAGATGTGTCTGCTGCTAGAACTCTGCGTGGCATTCATCTGGTCTCTAATCTGAGCTGCTGTTAACTTGCGATTTCTGAGGCTGGTGACTCGGATAAACTTATCCTCAGTAGCAGAGGTGACTCTTGGTCTTCCTTTCCTGGGCGGTCCTCATGTGAGCCAGTTTCGTTGTAGCGCTTGATGGTTTTTGCGACTGCACTTGGGGATACATTCAAAGTTTTCGCATTTTTCCGGACTGACTGACCTTCATTTGTTAAAGTAATGATGGCCACTCGTTTCTCTTTACTTAGCTGATTGGTTCTTGTCATAATATGAATTCTAACACTTGTCCAATAGGGCTGTCGGCTGTGTATCAACCTGACTTCTGCACAACACAACTGATGGTCCCAACCCCATTAATAAGGGAAAAAAATTCACAAATTAACCATGACAAGGTACACCTGTGAAGTGAAAACCATTTCAGGTGACTACCTCATGAAGCTCATTGAGAGAACACCAAGGGTTTGCAGCGCTATCAAAAAAGCA
Source organism: Perca schrenkii (assembly GCA_025617405.1). NCBI lineage: Eukaryota > Metazoa > Chordata > Actinopteri > Perciformes > Percidae > Perca > Perca schrenkii. The sequence continues at coordinate 7,918,344 of CM046804.1, forward strand.
AAGGGTGGCTACTTTGAGGAATCTAAAATATAAGACATGTTTTCAGTTATTTCACACTTTTTTGTTAAGTACATAATTCCATATGTGTTCATTCATAGTTTTGATGCCTTCAGTGAGAATCTACAATGTAAATAGTCATGAAAATAAAGGAAACGCATTGAATGAGGTGTGTCCAAACTTTTGGCCTGTACTGTATATTAACCAATAACTATGATAAACATCAGTCACAACTTTACAATAGCCATCCAGATAATATTTATAGATGGTTTACAAAGTATTTTTTAACTAATTAACAAGGTATTATAGTCAATTGTTGCAACTTTATAATAACCATCCAGACACTGTTTATAGACGGTTTACAAACCAACTAGTAACCCCTAACAAAGTGTTAGGAATATCTGGTCCATCTATCAATGTAATGTTTATAGATGTTTTAAAAATGGTTTCTTAAAGGTTTACAAACATTTTTTAATCATTACCAGATACCTAATATAGTATATGGGGGATATAATGTGTGTAACAAAAAAAAACGTTAATGAACAGCACTACTAATTAAATATTATTAATTATAATTTCATTGTTTGAAACTATATATTAATTAATTATAAATTTACCATCTATTAATCTATAATATTTAAGTACTTTTTCCACCTCTGCTGAACTCACAAATCCACAAACAAACTGAGCTGACCTATACAGCCCACACAAAAATCCCTCACATCCCTTTCTATTCTTCTGACCCTGAAAGCTTTTTGTTCCCAGTGCATTATTTCCTGCGTCTCCAAGACGGTACTAATCAGGGTTGCTAGGAGATGTAGGACATGTCAAGCCTACAGGCTTTGTACTGCAGCCATTTTATTACCATGCTTCATGTGTATAACCTTACAATTTTTCTCATAGTTACAGAAAAATGTTTATTTCATATAGTAAACACATTTTGCAATAAAAAAAGTACATCACAACTTGTACAGTGAATATCTTGTACACTGCAAGAAGTGCAAGTACTACAATATTAGATCACTGTATATCAGACACTTGTAGAACAATACAGTAGGCCAAAGAACAAAGAAAAAAAAATGAAAAGCACATGACAGTACACTAAAACAAATTGTGAAACCGCAAAATTAAAGTTGGTCTCAACATTCAATGCTCCTGTGCCCCCTGTGCACTCTGAACTGGCTTATATTAGATATTGTTATATATTTGGTTTGATCACCTCATTAGAAACATGTGTGTACAATTTTGAGTTGTGTGTAAATGATGGCAACTGTGTTGTAGTTGCGTTTAACTTTTGCTGCCCGTGTTAACCATTTTGCAACACAAGTGCATCACAGTGTGAAATGTGTTTTAGCCAGTGAGAATGTGTTTGGAGTTGTCAAGACCAACACAAAGAAAGCGAAAGTTAACGGACATCTGGCCGAAAAGAGGAACATTCGGCGAAATTTCCGACAGCGCTCTAGCAATCCGGGTAGTGGAATGTTGTGTATATAGAATAGTGGAGAGATAAAAACCTGTCTATAGCACAGCATCTCCTAATCAGATTTACAGTGAGCTGTAAAGTCTTACTAGATTGTGCCTCTGCCGGGCTGCCCCTGGGGCATAGACGTTGGAAGTATCAACAGCCAGGGACGGACTGACAATCGGCACAAAAAAAGTCTAATAAAGCGATAACAGCCAACAGCAGGGGGCGCTAATACAATCACTTACTGTATATGCTACGTGTAAAAGAAACTGAGGAAGAAGAGTAGGCCTACTAGTCTGGCTATCACCAATCCACAGCCTGGTCATGATGAGGGACAGACAGCAGAGTTAATTTCACATTTCTTGCTGTCTCCTGAGTATGTTCCTCTTGTATAGTGGCAGCCTGTCCAAACAAGGACTGTGAGGAGGTGGACTCAGGAGGCTGAGGAGGCTCTGCAGGACTGTTTTGAGTCTACAGAGTGGGACCTGAAAGTTCTTCTGAATGAGAAGAAGAAAGCTTTCAGGTCATGGGACAGACAGGAGCTGAGGGGAGTACAGCACAAACTGCGGGATAAACTGAGGGAATGTAAAAACTCCTACAGGAGGAAGCTGGAGGCCAGTCTACAGAAGAACAATATGAGGGAGGTGTGGACAGGGATGAAAGAGATCACTGGATGTGGGGGTAGAAGAAGACCAACACCAGGCAGCCGGGAGAAAGCAAACAAGCTGAACTGTTACTTTAACAGGTTTAGCTCACAGCCATCCCCTGCCTCTTCGACCACTCCACCAACCACCCATACTCCCTCTCTGCCTCCCCCCCCCCCTCTCTTGCTCCCACACCTCCCCCCCTCACCCCCCCTGTGGTCTGCCCACTCCCCCACAACTACAGCACATCTCATCTCCCCCCACGGACACTTCAAGTACCCCCCATGCTTTTCATTCACACCTGGCCAGGTGAGGAGACAGCTGGAGAGGCTTCACCAGCGCAAGGCTGCCGGCCCAGATGGCATCAGCCCTAGGGTACTGAAGACCTGCGCCAGTCAACTGTCTGGTGTTCTCCAGTATGTCTTCAACCTGAGCCTGAGGCTGTAGAGGGTGCCGCTGATATGGAAGACGTCCTGCCTTGTCCCGGTTCCCAAGAAGTCGACTCCATCTGGCCTCAAAGACTACCGCCCAGTGGCTCTCACATCCCACGTGATGAAGGTGCTGGAGAGGCTGGTCTTGGCCTACCTGAGGCTGCAGGTGAGATCTTCTCTGGACCCTCTACAGTTTGCCTACCAGCCTAGTCTGGGAGTGGACGACGCTGTCATCTATCTTCTGCAGCGAGCTCATTTGCACCTGGATGGCGGTGGCGGCACTGTGAGAATCACATTTTTTGATTTCTCTAGTGCATCCAACACCATCCAGCCACCGCTACTAGGTGAGAAGCTGCGGATGATGGGTGTCGGTGCGTCCACGGTTGCCTGGATCACTGACTACCTGACAGACAGACCACAGTTTGTCCGTCTGGACAGTGTTCTGTCTGATGTGGTGGTGAGTGGTACGGGGACTCCACAGGGGACTGTGCTGTCTCCCTTTCTGTTCACATTATACACCACAGACTTCCAGTACAACTCAGAGTCATGTCACCTACTGAAGTTCTCTGATGACTCTGCAGTTGTTGGGTGTTTTGTGGGATGGACAGGAGGGAGAGTACAGAGCGCTGGTGGACAACTTTGTGCAGTGGTCTGGTAAGAATCACCTGCTGCTGAACGTGTATAAGACCAGAGAGATGGAATGGCTCCGCAGCCCCTTTGCATTCTGGGTGAAGATGTGGACATGGTTGAGGAGTACAGATACCTGGGTATCAACATCGCCAACAGGCTGAACTGGAAAATCAACAGCACTGCTGTTTACAAGAAGGGGATGAGCAGACTCTATTTCCTGAGGAAGCTGAGATCCTTCAACGTGTGCAGCAGAATGTTGGAGATGTTCTACCAGTCTGTTGTGGCCAGCGCTCTGTTCTCCTCCGCCATCTGCTGGGGCAGCAGCATCGGAGCCAGTGATACAAACAGGCTGAACAAACTGATCAGGAAGGCTGGCTCCGTTATTGGCTGCAAACAGGACACATTTGAAGCTGTGGTGGAGAGGAGGTTACTGAACAAACTGTTATCTATCATGGATAACCCCGACCACCCTCTCCACCCCACACTGGTCCAACAGAGGAGCACCTTCTCTAAGGGGCCATCCACACGGAAACGTTTTTTTGTGCAAACGCACATGTTTTGCATCGTTTGGGCAGACCGTCCAGACTAATCCTGCAAACACACTACCTGAAAACGCACTTTTTTTAAACCTGGTCTCAGGGTGAAAAAATCCGAAAACAGCTCTCGTTTGGCTTCGTATGGATGATGATGAATACAAATCCGTATTGATGATGTCATGGCCACACCCCTCTTTTACACCATCTCCCGCGCCCACTGACGCACACAACTGCGGTGAAGCTAAGCGAGCATGTTCCATCTCCATGGTCAAACCAGCTCACTTCATCTAAATACTGTGTCTCTTCTCCCTGACCCTTCCCTCTTCCCTCTGGATTCTACACAAGATATATTGCTAACGTTATGTAGCCAACGTTAAATATCGCTCAAGTAGCTGACCGCTTAAGTAGCTGACCGCTACAGCAGCAAAGTAGCATTAACTGCTATGGCTGTTTATAAAGTGGAAGTAGACAACTTATCAACTAGCTACCTAATCTGTCTGCTTATCAACTCCTTGAACGGATTATAGTAACTTTTACCACGGCTTATTGTAGAAATGCTACTGCAAGAAAAACGTATAGATTATTAAAAAGACATCATTCATGGATCATTGATGTTTGTTCGACTGCCGATGTTAGAGCTAGCTAACGTTAGCGCGCTAACGTTAGCTCGCTAACGTTAGCTCGCTGCTAGCACGCTGCAATCATGCAAAATAAAAAGCAATCCAACAGCACATTATACAACGTAAACAAAGACACGTTTTCTTGCGGCGGCCTTTATATGAGTAGTGGTGAAAGTTATTATAGTCCACGGATGTATTAAGAGAAAGTTATAATCTAGCTAGTCATGTTATGATGGGAAGTGGAAGTGACTATGCTCTTCTTCTCCATTTTATTTGTGAATTTCTGTAGCAGAAACAGCACCGCCTATAGGCCTGGCATATGAAGTAGCGTGTTCAGTCATCACAACTGCACTGAATGCACCTTGCAAACCTTGCACAATAGGTTTATCTACATCCTATCTTTACTAGGGAAACATTTTTATATTTTTACTCCCCAACTTGTACATTAACTTTATCTATATCTGTTGAATCAGTTGTACATTTTATTTCCAAATTGTATATATTTTAAATATTGCTTGTGTAGTATTCAATTATTATTTAATGTATATTGTTTCCTATTATTTAATATATACTCTGTATGTGTGCTGTATGTCTGATATTTTTGCTGCTGCACCATTATTTCCCATTTTTTTGGATCAATAAAATAAATCTATCTATCTATCTATCTATCTATCTATCTATCTATCTATCTATCTATCTATCTATCTATCTATCTATCTACATCAGCAAGAGGTACTGAGTGCCAGTAGCAGGGCACATTATAATAGGCTGCCTTTATCCTTATCTTAGCGAATTGCATAGTCAGCTATCAACATGGGTGTGCATCATGATTATGAAAATGATCACGCCATTTAGTGCTGTCAAACTTAACGTGTTTAATAATTTCTGGGGGGTTGTAATTAATTTGAAACATTAAACGCATTAGAAATTAATTACGGTTTGACCGCAATTTCACTTTGTTGTATATGAGAGGTTGTAGTGAGCTCACTTTTGCTGCTAGGATGAAGATTATGGTATTGAATTAAACAGGAAAACAGCAGGCATGCATGGGTACCACTCTAAACGTGCTAACAAACAGGGAAGGGGGCTAAATAATTCACCAAATGTAACCAAAAGTTTAACCAACAAAATCCTAGCTTGCACTTTCTTTCTTCCATCAGAGCGCAGTTTTTCCTTGTCTTTCATATTTGCATTTACTATTGTGGAACTGGCAAAGACCTGGTGGTTGTTTGTGAAAGACTAACAGACAAAATTGAAACGGCCTAGTCATTTTCATCATTTCACAGCCTTAATATGAATCAAAAGTGTAATACGACATTGACAAAATATGAAATAGGGTATTCAATGCTAATTCTTTAGCACAAAGCAACACATATTATATCAATAATAGCTAATAACCTACAGTACAGGCCAAAAGTTTGGACACACCTTCTCATTCAATGTGTTTCTTTATTTTCATGACTATTTACATTGTAGATTCTCAATGAAGGCATCAAAACTATGAATGAACACATGGAATTATGTACTTAACAAAAAAATGTGAAATAACTGAAAACATGTCTTATACTTTAGATTCTTCAAAGTAGCCACCCTTTGCTTTTTTTGATAACTCTGCAAACCCTTGGTGTTCTCTCAATGAGCTTCATGAGGTAGTCACCTGAAATGGTTTTCACTTCACAGGTGTGCTTTGTCAGGGTTAATTAGTGGAATTTTTTCCCTTATTAATAAAAAAGCAAAGGGTGGCTACTTTGAAGATTCTAAAATATAAGACATGTTTTCAGTTATTTCACACTTTTTTGTTAAGTACATAATTCCATATGTGTTCATTCATAGTTTTGATGCCTTCAGTGAGAATCTACAATGTAAATAGTCATGAAAATAGAAAGGAAACGCATTGAATGAGAAGGTGTGTCCAAACTTTTGGCCTGTACTGTATCTTTAAAATCATTTGTTTATTCAGGTTGAAAATAGTTGCAGCACAAAAGATGACAGGGAGCATGCAGGGAAGTGCCAGGATGTCCCAGGATGCTCTACATCACAATATTTCACACGGCCCAAGTCAGATAGTCACAGCCTGGAACAATTTTTTGTTTACCACCCTCAGCAAAAGCCTAAACACCTGTCTCTACAGAGAGTGTTTAGTTGTAAAGATGGTACCAACCACAATGGCTAATAAACACAACCCTAATTATCATCATTGGTTTTGAGATATTACTTGCTGTGAATACCTTGTCTGATAGGCTACAGTATTGTGGCATAGTATCAGGACATCCTGGCTAGTGTCTGTCGTGCACGGCCAGGGGTGAATGGCCGGATGATGGGCCTATTTGGGAGAAAGTCCAGGACTCTTTTTTAGCCCCAGTCTGTCACTGTTGACAGATTTCCTTTACTGCACCCAACGCTTTGATTCTTTTAATAAAGAATTGGTGTTTTTTACAACATAAGAATACATGTTTTTATTACAAGGCTTTGTTAAATGCTCAATTCTGATTGGTCAATCACGGCATTCTACGTTCTGTTATCCATTGTTGGCAATAGTGCTAACACTGCCTAGCTGCTGCTGGTCTGCAGTGGTGGAATAATACCACAGTGTAATACTCTGTTACAAGTAAAAGTCCTGCATTGATAATGTTACTTAAGTAAAAATATATAAGTATCAGGAAAATGTACTTAAAGCATTTAAGTAAAATTACTCAATGCATAAAAATCCTCTTTTTTATCAGCTAATCATTTCAGCTGGACTTGTAGGCCGTTATATTGTTGGGTAGTTTAATTTATAATAAAACATCAGGTTTTATAAACTTTATTTATAAAATCTTTTATAAAAATCTTTATTTGTAAAGTAACTAGTAACTAAAGCTCTCAGATGAATGTAGTGGAGTAAAAAGTACATTTCTTTCTGAAGGGTGAGAAAGTGGCATGGAAAGAAAAGACTCAAGTAAAGTACAAGTACCTCATATTTGTACTTAACCCTCCTGTTGTACTCGGGTCACATCTGACCCATTTTCAAAAAGTTTCTATATCAGAAGTTTGGGTTTTCTTTCAACCAAATTGTCAAAAACGATAACGTGGATGGTTCCATACAACGTTCTTCACAAGTAAAATAAACGATCAGTTCGCTAATTTTAATTGAATGTGGGTGTTTTATTAAATTTTACAGCATTTGAAAATAATAAAAGAACGTTAAAAAATGTGACAAAAATGTCAGAAAAAGCTTCAAAAATGTCTGGGAAAGTGACAAAAGTGTCAAAAAAGAAATTGAAATTTTGACCCAGAAAAACTAAAAGTTGCATGGTCGACGGGAAGACAACACAAGTGTTAAGTACAGTACTTGAGTAAATGTACTTAGTTACATTCCACCACTGCTGCTCTGCACTGCGCACTACCCCGGTTGGGCTTCTGTGGGTGATTCTTTTTTATATAGAGCTTAACATTGTGGTTCCCAGTAAAAATCCCATCATTTTCTCCATAAGGTTTTTGATTATCAGCAATAATGTCTGCACCATCCAAAGTAGACTATGCACAACCTCTGAGGTTGTAAAACAAAAATTTCTGCTCCTGTAAAAGTTGGAAGTCCGTATATGATCAACCTTGTTTTAAGAAAAACATTTTTTATACGCTATCAAATGGATTTATTTGTGGTGGTGGGTGGCGCAGGATGTCGCGGCGCAGCATGTGATGGCTGGGTTCAGCAATAAACTAGTCAAACAAAGGTTTATGAGCTATCTATTGAAAACAATGACTACACCATTAACAGATAATTTAGAAATGAATGACTATTTACATAAACAAACTAGACTTGAAGATTATAAAGATGAAGTGAAGCTTATGATGTGCTTTGTCAATTAAATCTGGTTGGTTTGTCATACATTTTATGGTTCAGCAGATAAAATACCCGATTACCAGGAGCCCAAATGTTGACCAAACGTCAAATGACATCCGGCCGAAAAGAGGGAATTCCCAGAGGCAACGGAGCAATCCCGGAAGTGGAACGTCGTGGATATAGGCTAATTTTGAGCCAGCACCTCCGACGTTGGATCCAAAACCTTTTTTATTGGATCCGGCACCTCCTGTGTCACTATGAAAAATGAATGGCCTAAATGAAAAAAATAAACTACTGTTTGTGTAGTGTTCAATGTTGTCATCTGTCTTGTTAGTCTTTATTCCCCATTGAAGTTCCACAAAAATCTTGTGTTTGCATTTTCGAGGTGAATTTTCAGGGTAAGACGGAGGGGGGAGAGGGACGGAGGGAGGGGAGGCACTTCAACAGCGCGGCGCTGCACTTCAGGTGACACAAGTGCTTGTGCTGGTTGAGATTGTGTTATAGCCTCGTTTAACTCAGGGGAAAAATGTAAAAAAGACAACAAAGTTTGCTTAACTTGTTCAAATACGCTGGCCAGTCGGATCCCAAACAAGCAAAAACCGTTTCTGCCGATCAAGAATGTGGAGACCACGGTGGTTTTTTTGGGTTAATTTAATAGATAATTGCTGCTTGTGAAAACGATTGTTGCAGTGTATTTTATTTTTACATTTCGCACCGATGCAGTGCATGTTCTGAAATAGAAATAAACATTGCCCTGATGTTCACACAGCATTGTTTAGGTTTTTTTTAGTCAGAGAAGCTAATAGGCAGTGTAATGTTTTTTTTTTCCGTTACCTCCAACCCCCATTTGAGACGCCGGATCCACCACCGGGGGGGGTGGGCCCCTGCGCTCCGGGACCTCCCACTTTACAAATTAAGCACTGTCGCCTTATCAATGAGTGGTTTGCAGTACACCCTTGGATGATGACGCAGTTCCTTCCAGCATATGGCCCATTTTTGAATCCCATAGACGAGTTCTTCAGTGTTTGGAGGTGGAAGGTTTATGATCAGCGACCCTATGAGCATATGCCCTTGCTGAATGCAATAACTGCTGCTGCCCAACAAATAGGTGCAGAGAAATGTCAAGGTTGGATAAGGCATGCAAGAAGATTTTTCCCTCGGTGCATTGCAAGAGAGGATATCGAATGTGATGTGGATGAGGCCATGTGGCCCCATTGTCAAGACAGAAGAAACTGAATATCAATAGTGGCTATTTCTTATACTCTACAGTAATAGATGTTTACTGTAATAGATTTTATTTTGGTTTACATGTATTTTGTATAATATTTACAGTATTTCAGTTTTCAGCCACAGTTTGAAATAAGAATCAGTGGAATCAATAAAATTTGCATCAAAGCATTTCTGATTCTGGATCCAATTCTTTGCAAGAAGGCAAATTTGACAACAAATGGCACTGGCATGAAAGCTCCGTACAGTAATAGGCTACAATGACAAGTGTATGTGCTGTATTTTGTATTTTGTTGTCCACTGTGTAATGGTTGATTAGAAGAGCTCATACACTACACGCAAGTTGTGTTGTTTGAAGGTAAAATTAGCTTTTGTTACATATTTTAAATGTTTTGGCACGGTTAGAGCCTTTTGCAAACAAAATGTGTTATTTTGACCATGAGTGCCACTGTTTCGGCCTGTGAGTTAACTGTTTTGAAAAATATGGAGTTTGAGTTGACTACTGCGTCAAAGCAATCAAGAAAAACTTAATCAGCGGTCTGAAAAACAGTTTTTTATTTTATTTTTTTCCATGTTTGCAACAGTTGTTTTTTTACTTTGATACTCTAGTGATCAGCATCTCACGACAGCCGCTGGTGTGAGTTGCTTTTCTATATTACAGCATATAATCAGAATTTTTTTTTTGGACCCATTGCCTCGGAGTGAGATGTTGTTGAAAACAAATATGTTCTGACACATTAACACTTGACATGACTTTCAGTGAAAAGCAGTGAAAGACTAACCTATTAAACAGACGTAAAAGGCTGCAATGATATCCGCCTCTCTGGACAGTCTTGAGGCGAAAGGGTCACCACGCAGGAGATAATGGGGCAGGTATGCATGGTGGGGCCACGTCTCGTTCTCCATCGCTGTCATGAGTGTGGAATGTCCTGTGAAGTGGAGGAAAAGGCTGAACAATGAAGCTGCTTCCTCAAACTGAAAAAAAGGTACACACACAAAAGGAAATCTGTTAAAAAGACTGCACATACGTATCTATGCATGCGGTTTCTGAAATGTTAACACATGCATGTAGGCGAAGCATAATTCATAACACCTGCCAGTATCCAGACTTTTTGTCTAAGGTGTCCCAAGTGGGGCACTGACTCATGCAGGGGTTGGTATGATGTATGCATGTGAAGGTACACACACACTCACACACACACACACACACACACACACACTTTACCATTTAAAAAAAAATAAGATTATGTTTTGGCTTTTAGTGCCTTTTATTGATAGGACAGATCAAGTCAGGAAAGTAGGACAGAGAAGAGGATGACATGCAGCAAAGGGCCGCAGGTCTGAACTGTAGCTGACGCTGAAAATACATTATAGACGTTGCCATTTCAACACCGGAAGTCAATATGCGCAATCTTTATGATTGCTAAGTAGTTTCAGTCTCAAGCAATTATAATACATCCTGTTTATTGTAATGTTGGGTATTTTATGAGTTAAATGGTATGGTGTCTTTGTTATATTCATGACGTCACACGCTACTGTTTATGATTCTACTGCTGGTCTGTCAGGCAAACACAGTAATATTTGTTTAAGTTACCTTATTATGTACTGTTATACTTTGATTAGCCTGTAAGGAAGTGACAGACACATGCTGTTATATGAGTATGAGATGTTATACTTTTGTTATAAAGAAATGAGAGACTCAGAATAATTGCTTCTTGTTGTTTTGAGCTTTGTATTTGAACTATTTTGTAACAGTTTTCACGGTGTTCCATAATATGTATGCATTACAATACAAATGTGAATATGGACATCAGTAAGAAGCGTGGACTCTTTTATGACCGGGGTATTTACATGAACCGAACCAACAGGCGCCCCTTAATTTACCATTTTTGTCTCCACCACCCATATCTACTTTACTAACATTACAATATCTTATGGTTTCTTACATTCATGTGTTTAATATTTAAATTTAAAAGATAAATAGACCTACAAATCGCAACACACCAGTTGTGATTGGCACTGTACAAATTTAATATAAAGCTTCCATTTTCCATCCTTTATTCTTTTTAATTTCCTCAAAAAGAAAGTGTACCTCCAAAAGTATAAAGTACCAAAGAAATAAAATAAATAACAATATGAAATTCAAACAATTAAAAAAATATTATATATAGTATATATTAGGGGTGTTGAAATTAATCATTACATCGATTGCCTTTTTCCTGTTATTGGCTGTGTTCAGACCCTGCTTCATTCAGGAAGGGTCTTTTTTAAGACCAGATTCAATAAAAACGGGAGTTACGTATATCTGATAGCTTGAATTTGTTGATAAAAACGATATGTAGCAATATATAGTCTATCTGCTGAAAAAAAGAATTTTTCCATCGACAGATATAGCATGATTGATTGGGCACGTTATAAATGTCTAGCTGACCAATCAGATTGTCTGGTCGGATCTACTTGTTGTATAATTAATATCAACTTCTGACTATGTAAATAAAGAAATAAAATAAACGAATAGCTATGATATATAATAGCTTTTTTATTATTATTCATTGCACATTATCAGCCCCATTGTCACTGCTCTTTATTCTACTCTATAAAATAGTTGCCTATACTGTACATCCAATAGTGTCTTGAAGGTGAACTGTTCATGATCACTGTGGAATGTATATTCATTGCAGAGCCCAACTAATTAGTCAAGAAATTGGCAATAAAAACCAGGATATAGTTGTCCACAATTACTGTACAGAATATAACCTAATCCAATCCTTTTCTAATACATATGCATTGCCATCTAATGGTTACTATGGGCAATGTGCACTGTAACTAGGCTATGCCTACATTCATTTCTTTGTTTAATCAGAGCACAACTAGCTACAATTAAAATGTCTTGATTTGCTGCACTTAAAATGTTTTGTGATGAAGATGAATACATGTTCTTGATTTGCTGCACTTACAATAAAAGGTAATGTGATGAAGATGAATACATGTCCTTGATTTGCTGCACTTATAATACAATGTTATGTGATGAAGAGGAAGACATGTTCTTGATTTGCTCCACATGTGTAATCTGGTGCTTTCTGGTGGTATTGCTATGTAAGTAAAAAAATAAAACTAATTCTAAAATGCAATGTGTCAATGTCAACTAACTGATTTATGTAGGTTGATTTACCCATTAAAGGGGTCAACTTCATCGCAGCAATTGCCCCCCCCTGAGAGATTTGGCAGGAGCCGCCACTGGCTAAATGTAAAATAATAATGACTGTTGAAACTAATTTGTGCTTGATAAAACATTTTTTAGAGAGAGAGAAAGAGAGGTGGATGTGCTCAAAGCAGACAGCTTTCGGCGACTCTGTAAAGGCATATGAATTACCTGATATATCTGCTAGCTCCGTGCATGGGTTCAGCGATAGCAGTGACCATATCCACCAGCAGTTTATCGATTCATAGAAATTAACATTCTGATTAACCATGGATGGGTTGTTGGTGAAAATATAATTAATGAGGAAAATATTACTGTCAACATAGCAGAAAGCAGAGCAGACATGATTACGGTTGCTGGCGCCACTGGTTGCAGTTAACTGTTATGAGGGAGCTGGCATCACAGAAAGATGAGCTATCTATCCCCGCCTGAGCAAGTTCTCTACCTTTTGACCTTACAGCTCCTGTGGACACTGTGAATGGGATTTCTCCACCACGAACAGGGTACTGGGCTCCAACTCCCAAAACTCATGATTGCCTTAGTTAGCAAAGTAGTAGGCGTGGAGTGGAGTATATGGAGTGTAGTGGTAGGGTTGGGTACAGAGACCCTGTGCCTATACGACTGATATCTACTGGACTGATTAGCAACGCAGATTTCGGTGACTCATCTCGGTGGCAATGAAATGCCTGCGCTGCTCTCGTACGCTCCGAAACGGACGTTATATGCAATATGATCATCGCTGCATGTCATGCTAGTTAACACTACAATTGGCAGCAGGTAACATAACCCCCAATTTCCACCGGCTGTGAAAGGGCTGTGTAACGGCTCCCGGAACGGTGGCGGAGTCATTAGCTTTTCCATTAAAGTCAATGTGTGTATTTCCACTGATTACAGAACGGCTTCGCAGTCAGATTCGGTTAATTTTCAAAAGAAAATACACCGTGCTCACGGCGGATCATATTTCCCTGCACTACACCTTGAAAACACAACACAGAGTTGTTTCCCCTCTACTCCTCTGGATGGAAACTAACTGTTGTTGGTTTTGTGGTTCTATTCTACATGAAATCGCGAGAACTTGTGGGTCCTCGTTACTACAGCTGTCAGTCATGGCCGCAGCCGTGCCGCAACAAATCCGGACCTAGTGGGTATTGACGGACGGTGGAGCACGCAGCTGACACGCAGCGGAGACGGTCCGCAGATGTTCTGCATTCAGTGGAAATCCGGGGTCACTGTATTTTTCTGTAGAGGATTCCAACATCGGGACGTGCGACAGTGTGTAGTTGATTTTGTCGTTTAACAGCAATTTATTGGTAAAATAAGTTATTGTTATAAGTTAGCAATAAACAAGATGTTCTTTAATGTAGCCGACTGTCTGGTGCTCTTATTATTTTTTTACTTTTTTAAAAAGTATCAGTTCAGGCACTGTAGTGGTGACATTTTCTGCTCCTAGCTTCCAAAGCTGTTTGTTTCTTTTGCTCCTGGCTGCGCCACTCAATATCGCTTTGACTCAACTCAGATTTTAAGTCACCCTAAACCTTTCTAACTAACTTAGGCTACGCAAAATCATTCACCTGTCCAAAAAAAAGAAGAAGCTGTATTATATTTATTTGCCTGTCCATGCCTTTGTCTTTTCCAGGCTCAAATACTGCAACGCCCTCCTCATTGGGATCTCTGGCAAAAGCCTCCAGAAGCTGCTGTACATCCAGAACAGCGATGCTTCTTCTATCATGCTACGTTACATAAACCAAAGCTAATAACAGCCTATGTAGCAGCAGCAGGCTAACGTAGCTACGTTACTTCCGCTATAGGGTTGGGCGGTATCCAAATTTTGATACCGTCAAACCTCCTCCCTATTTTACCGCGGTATACGGTATTACCGTGACTAATTAAAAATTATTACGTAAGGCTCAGACGGCGTCACCAAACTGTTGGCTTGTGCACCGTTCAGAAACTGAATACCAAAAACTAATACTGAAACAACAATAATAACATAAAACAACTTACAAAAAAACTACTTTCTCCTCCACACTGTCACGTGATGACAACCGCATATAATTACATAAATTATATTTAATATTTAATCCTTAATCCTTAGCGGACTTAATCCCTAGTCCGATACATTGGTGTGCGCTCTGTAGAGAAGAGAGAGGCTCAGGGCTGTGATGGTTTGGACTCTGGAATCATGCTAGATGAGAAATTGTTTGAAGTCAATATGTTACATGAATTTTCAACCAACAAGCACGTTTAGTGAAAGCTGACAGAAGTAGCCTTAGCTTATTTTGTACGCCTGTCCATGGGCAGCCACAGCCCCCTTGTTATGGTTTTGGTGTCTTTGTTTTGCATTTTGTTCATTTCTGTTCCCTGTTGTGTTTATGTGTTCTGTATTTTTGTGTTTCAGTTTGTTCCTGTGTTTTCTGTTCCCCCCTTGTGTTGTCTAGCATTGTCAAGTGTCTGTGTTTAGTTGATGTCATGTTTTGTCTGTTTTTCCTGCTTCCTGTTTTATTTTGATAGTCTCTGGTTTTCTGTCTTGTCCAATTTACTTCCTGTCTTGTGTTTCCCTCCTTTTTTGTTTGCTCAGCCCAGCCTAATGTGTTTCACCTGTTTCCCAGCCCTTGTGTCACCTGTCTTGTGTTATTTCATTAGTCTGTGTATTTAGTCCTTGTGTTTCCCCTTGCCCTTTGTCAGATCATTGTTTGTGTTTGTGTGTTCCTGTCGTGTCTCCCAGTGTCTGGTTTTTTGCTCTTGTTTTTGGATTCCCTGATTTTGTTTTCTACACTCTGGATTGTTGTTTTTGCCTGCTGCTTTCAGGACTCCCTTTGTTGTTTGAACTTTGTTTTTTTATGGACTAATTAAACCTTCCACCTCTACATTCTCCTGCCTGCCTGCCTGCCTCTGCATTTTGGGTCCACCATTCCCTACTCCTCCCTGCTACACTTAACCAACATGGACCCAGCAGAGAAGCTACTTTATACTAAGAAGGTGTTGGAGTTTGGCTGGACGGTGCAGTGTTTGCTCTCCTCTGAGCCAGACCGGCACCCTCCTCTCCTGGAGAAGCTCGCCATTCAGCGGCAGTGGTTGGCAGAGAGGCCTTGGGTGAGTCACTTTGTTCCCCAGCTGGAGGAATGCAAGCGCATGCTACAGCATTTTCTACACGGCACCCCCAGTGACTCACCCACTACCAGCCTGCCTCCTCCCCAGTCGGCCAACACCGTGGCCGTTGGCGCATGCTTTCTCGGCCAGCCTGCCCCTTTACTGGCTTCCCCAGACCTCTCCTTGGACTGCTCAGACGCCCCCAACCACCAGGAGTCCTATGAGGGCACCCGCCTAGCAGTCTTCGGTGGGACCCGTGGAGGCCGCAGACGGGGAAAAGGCCGTCACAAGCCCACACAAGGGTATACCTTAAACAGTTCAAATGTTATAAAAGGGGGCGTGGCCTGAGTAAGTGGGCGTGGTCATATTATAGGGGCCGGCTCAGTATCTCATGTAGACCACACATTCTAAGTTTCATGTAAATCGGATGATGTTTGTCATATAAGGCGCATTTCCTGTTGCCAGCGGGGGGCGCTATGACCAAAAGTCAATTTTGGCCTGTAGGTGTCCTCAGGCCCGGACCCTTGTCAATCGTGAGAAATTTCGGTTTAGGTCTGGAGACTGGCTAGGCCACGCCAGAACCTGATATGCTTCTTACAGAGCCACTCCTTGGTTATCCTGGTTGTGTGCTTCGGATCATTGTCATGTTGGAAGACCCAGCCTCGACCCATCTTCAATGCTCTAACTGAGGTAAGGAGGTTGTTCCCCAAAATCTCGCAATACATGGCCCGGTCATCCTCTCCTTAAGTCGCCCTGTCCCATGTGCAGAAAAACACTCCCAAAGCATGATGCTACCACCCCCATGCTTCACAGTAGGGATGGTGTTCTTGGGATGGTACTCATCATTCTTCTTCCTCCAAACACGGTTAGTGGAATTATGACCAAAAAGTTATATTTTGGTCTCATCTGACCACATGACTTTCTCCCACGACTCCTCTGGATCATCCAAATGGTCATTGGCAAACTTAAGACGGGCCTTGACGTGCTGGTTTAACCAGGGGAACCTTCCGTGCCATGCATGATTTCAAACCATGACATCTTAGTGTATTACCAACAGTAACCTTGGAAACGGTGGTCCCAGCTCTTTTCAGGTCATTGACCAGCTTCTCCCGTGTAGTTCTGGGCTGATTTCTCACCTTTCTTAGGATCATTGAGACCCCACGAGGTGAGATCTTGCATGGAGCCCCAGTCCGAGGGAGATTGACAGTGTTTAGCTTCTTCCATTTTCTAATGATTGCTCCAGCAGTGGACCTTTTTTCACCAAGCTGCTTGGCAATTTCCCCATAGCCCTTTCCAGCCTTGTGGAGGTGTACAATTTTGTCTCTAGTGTCTTTGGACAGCTCTTTGGTCTTGGCCATGTTAGTAGTTGGATTCTTACTGATTCTATGGGGTGGACAGGTGTCTTTATGCAGCTAACAACCTCAAACAGGTGCATCTAATTTAGGATAATAAATGGAGTGGAGGTGGACATTTTAAAGGCAGACTAACAGGTCTTTGAGGGTCAGAATTCTAGCTGATAGACAGGTGTTCAAATACTTATTTGCAGCTGTATCATACAAATAAATAGTTAAAAAATCATATATTGTGATTTCTGGATTTTTATTTTTAGATTATGTCTCTCACAGTGGACATGCACCTAAGATGACAATTTCAGACCCCTCCATGATTTTGAAGTGGGAGAACTTGCAAAATAGCAGGGTGTTCAAATACTTATTTTCCTCACTGTATGTGTACCACGTTTCGTGAGTCTACGTTAAACGCACTGCAGGGGCTCAATTTTCTTAACTTTCTAGGGGGCGCTAGCGAGCCATTTTTGTGCGCCTATTCCCGAAACCCTTAAAATACGTAAATTTTCACCAGACCTGATGTGACCGCCAAATTTGGTGAGTTTTTGAATATATTAAGCCCCTCAAAAAGCCAATTCATTTGACGGGAAAATAATAGAAACAATAATTCCTTCAGTTTCAATAGGGCCTTCGCCGCTGTCGGCGCTCGGGCCCTAAAAAAGGCCTGTTATTTCATTTTTAAAATGACAACATCCTGTCTCAGAATAAGAAGAAACAGGCCTTTTTTGTTTCTATTTTCTAGTGATTTTATGGCACAGCAGATCTGGAATGAGCTTAATGATTGCTTAATTAGCTTAAAATAGTCACATTCTGTTTCCATCTTCAAGAAAAATCTGAACGAAAAACTGAAAAACACATGATTGTTGATTATTAATTAACTGTTATACTTGTACTGGGATCATCTGTATTTTGTGGCATTTGTCTGTGTTGTCTATTGTGAATTAAGTCTTTAGTGTGTGTATATTCTCTGTTGTATGTTATTGCGCCCCCTCCGAAAATATTTTAGTAGCTTATTTGGTGTTCCCTATTTCAAGCATCCTGCATATGAACATTGAACCTTTCCATATTGCGTCTTGATGATATGATGATAACGTGTGAATAAACTGAAACATAGAGACAGACTGGGATGATAACGATGAGGATTGAATTAATATCATTAAACAGCCCTGCACCACTTATGCAATGCAATGCATACAAAAACACATTTTAAGTGATATATTACCAAGACATGCGTGTAAATATAAATATATCCAAGACACATGATCATGTCATGCAACTCTTTAATTAGAGTACCGGCACCTTTTTTGGTCCAATTCAGGCACTGATTATTACTATATAGATTATTGGTAGGTCATACTTGGTGATGATTAAAAGTGAGTGTGCTGATTATTTTTAATAACTTCCATTACAGGGGAAATATTGACAGTAAAGTTAGTAACGCTGTTTATGCCAAATTCATACCTTACCTATGTTATGTGGCCTAACTTCAAAATAGTTACATCAGACAATTCATGCCCCATTTTAGGTGGCAGAAGTAGAGACGATGACCATTAATTTTTATTGATATTGATACCATTTTCAAGACTGTGTAACGATCCGAGCCTTTATCGATACCGTTATCGATACTTTTATATTATTTGGTGGAAAGTCAAGATGACAAATTCTTAATCTTAACAGAACTAGGGGTGCAACGGATCATAAAACTCTACAGTGAAATACAGTCACACTTTTACACCGTTTAGCTGTCAGCATTTTAACCGTGTTTAATCCAGCAGCTAGCTAACGGTAGGCTAATGTACCCTGCTGCCAAGTGTAACGGTAGTGTAAACTAGCGCGACGTGCAGCGATGTTTCTGTTGCCTCTAACGTCGGTTTCGGAGCATCAGAGCGCAGCGAAGACATTTAAGTGGCACCGAAATCCGGTTCACATGCATTCCGAGTGTTGATCTGTACGGACCACGGATCAACTATAGTCCGTTGCACAACTAAACAAAATAATTATTGCTTTAATTGAAAAACTGTGAGTCTGTTTCTTCTGTCTCTGTCGCTGTTTTTGTTTTAACGAGTTGATTAATGGTGTGTTCTTTTTGTCCACCGAAGTTGATTTACGAGTCGTTTTCCGGAGTTACGAACCGGAAGTTGCAAAAAGAACGCCCCGAGGTCGTATATACGACTCGTCAAGTCGTCTGAACTCAGAGGACCCCGAGTTCACTTTCAAAGATGGCTACGTTGTGCATCACACGTAGTTAACCTTGTGGTTTTCTATAATTTTAAGCACTTTAGTCTTTGTTGTAACCAAATGAAGAAGTCGTACACATAGCACTGTATACTGCTACCTACACTGTCAAATATTACGGACCCATTTAGTTATGTCCACTTATTTCTTATTTTTAACTGAACAAGCTTATACAAGTTGTCGATTTTGAACTCAACTTTATGAGTTTTTGAAAGTTAAACTTGCATTTATTCGTTGGGTTGACTATTTAAAAAAATGTATGTGTTGATTGAACTTAGGTATGTAAGTTAAGTTATCAACCAATTGCAGTCAGGACTGCAACTGGTTCATTGGCTGGCCATTTCCCATGATGCAAGGCGGTAAATAGAGTTTTGTTAAAATTTGCAGTTTGTTTGAAATTCAAATGAATTTTATGAATTCCGTTTATTAAACGTGTGTTTAGAATGTAGTGTTTTGTTGCCTGGTAATTGTCATTGTTGTGCTGGTTTACATTTGTAACCATGAGTTAAGTGACTGTTACGTTTGATAAGAGGTGGAGTATTACAGTGTTAGACATTGAGCAGTAATATGCTTCCTTCAGCCATTAATCTGCAGTGTGTCACTTCACTAGCGGCCATTTTATGTCAAGTGACACAAGATCAGCGGAGAGGCCGCTATTTTGCACGGGGCCCTGGGGTGGCCCCACCCAAGCACCCACGGTATCTCTGCTATAAATGTGGTTATGTTGTTTTAACTTGAAAGTGTGAGTTGAAATAAAGCAGAAAGGTATATCTATTATACTAGGCAAGGAAGGTTTCTTGCATTATTAAAGAAAATAAATGATTTGTTTTAACTTAAAGTATGAAGTTAAACCAAGTAATACAAAGTTAAATCAACTAAAAGAACAACTTTAACACAACTAGAACACTGTAGTTACATCAACCTCATTAACTTTAATTTCTAAGTTGAAACAAAGGCAGTCTTCAAGTTGAGTGAACTTCGATTTTCAAGGCAGCAGGGGAACTTGCATTTCCAAGTTAAACTAACATGAAATTTATTAATTTATTACAAAATAATTCGTTATTTTGTAGCTTGTGTAGCTGAAATTGGCTAGATACGCTCGGTTGCTATATGACAACAATGGCTTTAAGCCGAGTCTTGAGCAGAAAGCAGAGCAGTAGCCTAACGTTAACGTTAATCAAAACGTAATTTTCATGTATCAAACTGTGAAATATATTTAATATGTCAATAACTGGGTGAATAGAATCCTAAATGTTACTAAAAATGTGAACAAAAATCCATCTTTTCTCCGACTCGTAGTATTGTGTGACAAAAAGAACGCAACAACCCGCAGTTATTCGTTTTTCGACATGGATGTGACGTCACACTCGAGCTACTAGTCGCAATTACAAGACAAAAAGAATGCACCATTAGTGGCCGACAGAGCGGTGCTCTCGGTAGCCAGTCCGACTATGTTTGAATGATTTGCGGCGGGAAGGCTAGTATTTAGCTACATGGTCGTTACGCACACTGTGCTCGTAAATAATTTTTTGGTTTCGCGCACTTATCTATATTTAGACATAACGTTACATGATCCACTAGTCTCAATAGCAGTATCGATAAGCTCAGACCTTTTTGGTTTTGGGGTTTTGAGAAATTTGGAACCGGGTCCTAATAGAACCGGGTCTCGATACCCATCCCTAGGCAGGCGTGAAAATTAGTGGTCCTCAACATTTGTTGTGTTCTGGTTTCAGAATGACAAAGACAGTGGGGCGAACAATAAGATACAAACTAGGATGGACAGGATCATTTCTTTGCCCATGGCAGCTATTTGTTTTTTTCTCCAAATTATGTACATATTTTAGGCATTCGATTATCTCAAGGGCTGGAAAATGAGTGCATATAGCTGCCGTGAATGGGAAAAAAATGTAGCCTACCCGGGGAGGGGGGGGCAGCATGGGCCAGATGTTTACAACTTCTGCCTCCGCTCCTGCAGACAACACTCACAGTATGTGTGACCCACAGCAACAGGCAGACTGCTTCATTCTCCACAGGCTATTAACTGCACCGAACCTGTTACAACCCGTTTCCTCGGTTGGTCCAAGCTGGGTAAATCAACATGTATAAACCACCGGAGCTTTTCCTATCTCGATTTAGGCGACTGCAATGATAAGACGGCGTTATTTTATCGAATACATGTAATAGAAAACTGCAAAAGTAAGAGGGACATGTGTAGGCATATATATATATATATATATATATATATATATATATATATATATATATATATATATATATATATATATATATATATATATATATACATAAGTGGGGAAACCTGACGCCTTGCCTCTCTTTATGGAGCGGGGCTCCTTAACAAATGTCTTCATACTAGAGAAAACACTCGCGTTCCTAATGAAGTCATGATAATGTTAAGCTGGGAGATCATTGACAGGAGATAAGGAAAACACAGCAGAAATGCCACTGCGATGTCTTCTTTACACTGAAAAACAATCAGAAAGTGAAGGTTTGGTTCATCGCTCACCTTTTGTCCATCGGTCATCAGTCATACCGAGCGGAGTTTAATTCCCACAAATAAACTTCCTCTGTTAGATTTAACCCAGATAACAGTCACTTCCGGTCCTGTTAATGTACAGAAAGGTTTTGTGAAAATATCCCCTGTGGATCAACTTCAACTTCTCCTCTGAGCCTCAGAGAAGCTATGGGGGGCGGCAGCATCAAGTCAGTATGACCGGCTCTCCGATCATCTTGTTATATAGTCATCAATTGTCAGTCCATACCGTATAGTGACACTTCCGGTCGTTTCTTTCATAATAAAACCCTCCCAATCTTTTGAGTTTCACCTTCACTCTCCGTGGGACTCAGATACACCTTCAGATAGCCTACAGAAAAAAATCAAAATGCTCTGGGTTGTTTGCATTAGTTTAAACTAGGACTGTCTTGATTAAAATATTGAATCACAATTACATTATTGGCCATATAACTTGGGATTAATTACAAATAATAAAAAAAATATCTGTTCTAAATTTAGGCTACTTTAAAAAGGGATATTTGTCAACTTTTTAATGCTCTTATCAATAAGGGAGCTGACAAATATGATTGCTTTATGCAAATGTTTATTATCATTGCAACAATCCATAACTTTAAAGGTACTTTATGCTCAAAAAATGTGCTGAAAGTATAATATGGCATACTGAAGCCCATCAAGCAACAACAGATGACTGGCACATTGAACTGAATGGAACATTCCTTTGTTATAATAATTCAATTCAATTCAATTTTATTTATATTATCAAATCATAACAAGAGTTATCTTGAGACACTTTACAGATAGAGTAGGTCTAGACCACACTTTATAATTTCCAAAGCCCCAACAATTCCAGTAATTCCCTCAAGAGCAAGCATTAGCAGTGGCTATTGCGACAGTGGCGAGGAAAAACTCCCTTTTAGGAAGAAACCTCGGCAGACCCAGACTCTTGATAGGCGGTGTCTGACGGGGCCGGTTGGGGGTGTGATGAACAGTGGCGATAATAGTCACAATAAAGTTAATGGAACCCTGACCTACAATGGTAGTCGTTGTAGTTCATGTCATAGCCGGGCACAGCAGGGCGTTACGGGATGTAACAGTGGACGCGGCTGGACGCAGCCGGACACTGCAGGGAAGAAACATAAGGACTCCGGGGAGTGAACTCCCCACAGCTAGGTTAGTAACAAGCATTTCTGAGACAAGGATGCACACAAAAGGAAACAAATGAAAACAGAGATGAGAGAGCAGCTCAGTGTGTCATAGGAAGGAAGGAACTTCCCCAGCAGTCTAGAATTATAATAGCATAACTAAGAGAGGCAGGTTAATAAAACAATGTAGTGTCCCACTTTACGCTTGGAAAGGATCCTAAAATAATGGACCTTGTGCATTACAGCAACAGACACATTGTACAAGTACATTGGTCAGCTAAATATAACGTGGGAAAATAAAGGCTCACAAAAACATCCCCTTCTACTAAGTGGGATCAAAACTGGGAGATACAAAAACTAAATAAAAACAAACAATATAGTGGT
Organism: Perca schrenkii; assembly: GCA_025617405.1. NCBI lineage: Eukaryota > Metazoa > Chordata > Actinopteri > Perciformes > Percidae > Perca > Perca schrenkii. The sequence goes on from CM046804.1 coordinate 7,941,649, forward strand.
GAGAGAAACTGATGGCTCGGTGGAGGCTATGTGCAATGCAAGCCATATGCTTGGATGTGAATTGCCTGGACACTGCAATCATGTTGCGTGCACTGTCAGTGGTCAGTGTGCTTACTGTTATGTTTAATGTCCCACTGTCTGGCTACTTGCAGAAAGTGCTTGGCCCCTGCGCAGGTGAAATAACTCTCCCCCCGGGGCGCTTGGATAGCTCACCTGGTAGTCTATATCCTCGATGTTCCACTTCCGGGATTGCACCATTGCCAACGTAAATTCTGCCGGATTTCACTCATTTAGGCCGGATATCCGTTGACCTTGGCCTTCCTTTGTGTTGGCATTTTAAACTCTGGTTGATTTATAAGGAATATGGTTAACCTTTTCTCAGATCTCTGCAGGGTAAATCCAGACAGCTAGCTAGACTATCTGTCCAATCCGAGTTTTCTGTTGCACAACTTAAACAACCTTTGAATGAGTTCCTTCCCGAGGCTATTTTGCAGCGGCACCGCGGCTTTTCCCGGTGCTTAGCACCACCCAAGACAATTCTGATTTGTTTAAAGAAATGCCAATAAACCAGAGCACGTTTTTCTTCCATCCCAGAATGCTGTGTGGACGAGCCAGACCTTCCTCCACAGCGCCACGGTGGAGGAAGGTCTGGCAAAGTGTGACTGTTCACCTGGTAGAGCGTGCGACCTATTTACAGAGGCTGAGTCCTCCTCGCAGCAGCTGCAGGGTCAATTCCGACCTGTGGCCCTTTGCTGCATGTCATTCGCCCTCTCTCTCCCCTTTCATGTCTAAGCTATCCTATCAAATAAGTGCTTAAAATGCCCCCAAAAAATAATCTAAAAAAACGAAATACCTCTCCCCTATCTTCATAACAGTCAAAGAATGCGACCGAACTTCCCACTGTTCCCACTTTGCTTCTTAATTTCTCAAACTACAGAGTGGGCAAAGGCCCAAAGCACAGAATGAGCGTGCATTAATTGCGCATAAAAAAAAATTGTGGCGTTAAAAGGAATTGCGTTGCCTTGTGTTAATTTTGACAGCCCTACTTTAAATCAATTACAATCATCTTGGGCAGCACTAAGCTCTGAACGCAGCGGTATGCCTCTACAAAATAGTCTCAGGAAGGAACTTGTTTTGATGGAATATTTGTGTCCGAAAAAAAAAACGACATATAAAGTTTTAAATTAAGTTAACTGTTCACACAATACAGTAACGTGAGCTATCTCAATCAGCTGGATACATGATTCAATGTAATTTACTGGTGCTGTCAGTTAAACGTGTTATTAATGGAATTAACGCAAACCCATTTTAACGGCATCAATTTTTTTATCGCAAGATTAACGTTCTTTTTGGCCTAGCAAACTTTGTAGTTTTTTTCACATACAACTATGTGAGTAAAAATACAACACCATAACGGATCTAGCTAGACCGGAAACAAAACAACAGGCACGCCGCACACACTTGTTCGGTGCTTGCGAGCCGGCCAAAGAGTAGTAGGTTAACGTTACGTTTTGAGTGGATGGCAAGCGCGATACGCCGAAATGGATGCCAATACGATTCTGAATGGAAAGTTTATTTTTAAAAAGTTGCCAAATGGTTCCATTGACAAGACCAAAGTGATCTGTGTGTTTTGTCATTGTGAACTGAGCTATCATCGCAGCACGTCCAGTCTGAAATAGCACTTGATGGCCAAGCACACAGCTGATGCCAATTCTCCACCCACTCGTCAAAGCCAGGCGACAGAAGCACAAAGCAAGCCAATCCACTTTTCCATATTGATAAGAGCATTAAAATGAGAAAAAATAATGGGACAAAAAGAAATCAAGGGACATTTAGAATAGATAAAAATGTGCGCTTAATTGCGAGTTAACTATGACATTAATGCGGTTAATCGCAGTTAAATATTTTAATCATTTGACAGCACTATAATTTACTCTTATTTTTACCAGTGTATCGCCGTGTGTACTTCGTCCACAGCAATCCTGCCAATAGCTCCCAAAACGTCAATTGTATATCAATAGTAAATTCTGTAAACATTTTCTATGTTTCACTAAAAAGAAAATAAAGAATATCATCATTATATTCAAGTAGTAGCATAATATACTCGAATACTAATTTCTCTATTTCAAAATAATATAGTATAAGTATGGATGCATGTGTGAAATCACTTTAATGTTGCAGCTAGTAAAGGTGTGACTAACTGTAACTCCTTTATATATTGCTGGGTGGCTTAATCTATAATTCATCATAATTTAGTTAATTACTAGTTGCCTATCTAAAGTTGTCAAATGTAGTGGAGTAAGAAGTACCATAATTCAATCCAAAATGTGTGTTCCTGTGTGTCTGTGTGTCTGTGTGTGTGTCTGACTTGAACACCGAGGGTCTGTGCCAAGATAGTCTCGCATTGCCAGACCTTCCTTCACAGCACTGCAGAGGAGAGTCTGGCTCCGGGCGGTGCTAAGCGCCAAGCGGAGCCCAGGGGCGATTCTAGGATCTGACCTTTGGAGGGGGCTCAGCCCCTAATGAGCAGTTGATAGCAGCATAGGTGGCACTAGGCTATTTTTAGGGGTGCTGAAAATCCAACATCTCTTTTTCTTAAGAAAAAAAAAAAACTACATTATGATAAGTAAGACAAATCTGAGAAGACCAACTTTAATGATGAGCCACAAAACAATATTTTGCAATACAGGAAATAAATCAGAGGCCAATGAGTAATATGTATCATGTATCATATGTATATAGCACACTTAAAAGGGAAGAAAACTAGTCCTCCATGAAATGCATGTAAATATAATGTGAATGGAATATTGGAATATAGTGTTTTAAGTGTTTTTGCCTGTACAATATATGTCCACTTTCTCACCTGGTTCTTCCAGGTCCCTATCTTTGTCCTCTCTCTCTCCATCCTGCTCTCTCTCTTCATTCTCCTCTCTCCCTCTATCCCCCTCCCTCCATCGTATCACCAATCAGCCATTTTCTCACCTTGTTCATCTTGCGCTCTCTGCCCTTCTCCCTCTCTATTCTCCAGACACCTTTGTGCTATCAACTGATCAAGAGAGAATCTATCGTGTAGGCTATCAAAGGTTATATATTCACCTATTTATAACATATGTGAATATGGGGTTGCTGTTCAGTGTAGTGGGATAATGTGAAAGGCTTATCTTATACTTTCTCACCTGAACCTGTCTGTTTTCTTTTAAAAAGAAACGTATATCCATTCATGGGGAAACAGACTGTGGGTCAGGGTTTGTTGTTACAGTGTTTCAGTTCTGATATGAATGAGTTTGATGATCCGTCAGGTCAAATTATTTATTTTTCATTGGCATTGACAGTTAAAAATAAGAAAGTGTCTGGTAGGGAGGTAACGGCAGCATAGGCGGCGGCGCTATTTTTAGCGGTGCTCAAGCCGTTACGGCAGGCTATTAATAGCACACTTTAAAAACTCGTTGTAGGCTACTCCTAAGTTACATTTACCTACAGTTAGCAATTTTGTCTAACGTGGCACAACAAAATTGGACTCCGTGGTGAATAAGCTAGGCTAATTCAGATATATTAATAATTAAGGCTACAACTGAGCTGAGCCTCTCGTCATTTATCCTATTCCATCGCTAAAATCAGGTTTGCAAAAGTAATAAGGTTTGAGCACTAAACAATTTCACAAAATCACAATGATAAGGGCTTTATTTTTCAGTGTCACGATTGTGGGTTCTGTCATGTTCTGTTTCCTGTTTTAGTTTGAAGTCTGTCTTGTCTCCCTTGTCTTGTCTGGTTTACTTCCTGTCCTTGGTTTTCCCTCCCTTGTGATTGCCCTGATTTCTTTCACCTGTTGTATCACCTGTCCCTTGTTAGTCCTCGTTACCTCTTGTATTTAGTCTCTCTGTTTCCTTTGTCTCTTGTCGGTTCGTTGTTTTCCTGTCAGTCCTGTGTGAGTCCTTGTCGTTTATAGTTTTGAATTTGTTAGTTGTGTGAGTTTAAATAAAGAGTTTGTTCTGCACATTCGCTGGAGGAGTCTTGCATTTGGGTCCACCTGCTGCAACCCCTTGACAGAACGAACCGACCAAAGTATGGATCCAGCAGACTCTGTAGTCCACATGGAGGAGCTACACCAGGTGGATTACACTCTCAGCAGGCTTTATGCAGAACTCCTGAGATCTACAGATTGGGAGCGCCGGCATGCTGTATGCTCTCTCATGAGACGGGCCATTTCGGCAAAGCCCTGGACGATGGAGGTGCCGGGAATTGCTGCATTGGCTGACGAGCTCTCTGTTCTGGATGGAAAGCTGCAGTCCCTCCTTTTTCCTACCAGTGACTCTGTTTGTGAGGCTGCTAGCCTCCAGCCTGACCCGATCCCTGCATCTACTGGCTTCAGGCCTGTGTGCCAGGGGCTTAGGGTGGGTCTGCTTCACATCCAGCCAGCTAGTCCTGAACCCCAGCCTGTTGAGTCACTGTCTCCTGGTTCTACCACTGGCCAGGAATCACAGGAGTCTCCGTTCTGGGGAACACGGTTGGCCTTTAAACCAGCTGGAAAGAAGCGAGGTTCCCAGAAACGGCGAGGTCCTTCGTTGCATCCTGTGCCCGCTCCTGTGCCTGCAGCCCAGTCGCCCGACGCCATGCCTGCAGCCACGCCTGCAGCCCAGTCGCCCGACGCCACGCCTGCAGCCCAGTCGCCCGACGCCACGCCTGCAGCCACGCCTGCAGCCCAGTCGCCCGACGCCACGCCTGCAGCCACGCCTGCAGCCCAGTCGCCCGACGCCACGCCTGCAGCCACGCCTGCAGCCCAGTCGCCCGACGCCATGCCTGCAGCCACGCCTGCAGCCCAGTCGCCCAACGCCACGCCTGCAGCCCAGTCGCCCGACGCCACGCCTGCAGCCACGCCTGCAGCCCAGTCGCCCGACGCCACGCCTGCAGCCACGCCTGCAGCCCAGTCGCCCGACGCCACGCCTGCAGCCACACCTGCAGCCCAGTCGCCCGACGCCACGCCTGCAGCCACACCTGCTGCATCGTATCTTGTTAGATAGTATCTTGTGGCCTCAAGATACTATCTTGGGGCCATGAGATAGTATCTTGAGGCCACCAGATAGTATCTTGAGGCCACAAGATAGTTATAAATAATTTCTTTGACAAAGTGGGACCAGGGGGGCTCCGTACAGGGGCGTCGGACTGGAGGTAAAACCAATACTGATTACCAGGGCCCAAGGGGAGAGAGGGCCCTTGAAAAGTCTGGAATATATTCACCTGGATATTTTCATTTCCTAATTAAATTTCATAATGCATGTCAGATGAAATGTAAAGTTAGTGTATTGGGTGAATAACTTGGTTGACTACATTTTGTATACAAAAAAAGACTATCTAAGGTCTCACCCACCCCTTGCTAATAAACCAAATGGTTTAGTCCATCTGCACCCATTTTGTTTAAGTTAGCGTTAGTTCATCTGGTGGAGCGCAAACTTCTGCTGTAGAAATGTCTTTCTCAAAGAAGGCCAAATCAGGCTACCAAAAAGAAAGGAAAGACAGGAGAAGGAGAGAAAAAAAAATGAGGGGAAACAATTGGTAACTGATGAGAATTGGTGAGCACAAACTAGAAAACGAAATCCATGGTGCTAAACTGCAACCGTTAGCGCTAAAAATGGACTGAAACAACCCATATAAAGAGCAGAACATACACTTTCAAATGATAATTTGGTTATACATGTAATCTGAGCTGAAGGCTAAATAAATAAACTACACTAGCAATGTTGTTTGTATATAACACACCATTGTAATAGCCTAATTTAAAACATGTTTAGGCTATAATGTCTATAATTAGCAATAATAGGCTAATCAGTGTCATAGGTAGCTTGGTAGCTCATCGGTAATATCAGATGTATCCTTCAAAGATGATGGAGAAGATCTGATTGAGGATGATGGGAGTGAAGAGAGCAGGGAGCATGAGTGTTGCTCTGAGCACAATGTGGAAATGAGAGCTGAGTTGAGGAACATAGTGGCCCATCAGGACTGCCTATGCATAGGGCCCAGGGTCTTGTGCTACGCTCCTGCCTGCTCCCGACCAGGTTAGGTTCACAGGCTCAGTTACCATAGTAACTGACTCTGAGTTTAAGTTACCTCACTTTCTGAAACAGAAAACCCAGAGTTTCCCTCATCTCAGGGTTAACAAACTCAGAGTTTTCACTAAACCTGCTTTCTGAAACGGACCCCTGGGGTCTGTGAAAACTCTGAGTTTGTTAACCCTGAGATGAGAGAAACCCTGGGTTTTCTGTTTCAGAAAGGGAGGTTAATCAAACCTGAGAGAGAGAGGGGTAACATCAGCCCGTTTCAGAAAGAGAGGTAATTTAACCTCAGTCAGTTACTATGGTAACTGAGCCTGTGAATCTAACCTGGTCGGGAGCAGGTTTTCTTCAAGAAACCTCGAGTTTCTCTCAGTCTCCTCCCTCTGACACAGCATGCTTTCATTTCCTCATTCATTCATTCATTCAGTCTGTATCAGGCGCATTTTAGCGCAGTTTGTTATCTGCATGAATAAAAAGACAGGTTTGGTTTATTAACTATGTTAGGCAGACTATAAAACTTCAAAACATGGCATTTTCTTTTGTCGTTGATATAGTTGATGAAAAATCTGTATTACTTCGCAGGGTGTTAAACATACGTCGGGAGATGATATTGAGGCCCTGATTAGAGATGCATTTTTTAATTTCCAGATACTAGCCTACCTATTTGAGCGATATCGTTTTTCTTGCCAGTCTATCAGTTATGTAACCTACATAACCTTATCCGTGCTCATATCACTAACGCAGTGGCGTAACGAGCCAACACCAGGCCCCTATGCAGGATTATCAAGACAGGGCCCCCTACTACAGCACGTGATGACGGCGCAATGTCCACGAGTAGGCTACCATGAATAGGACTGGATAGGATCATAGAGGACACAGCATATAAGAGATGAGTTAACTGACAAAATCAGGAGTAGCCTACGCGCACCACCACAACAACAAAAAAACACTGGTGAACGCACACCATAACACTTTTTTTTTAGATTGTTGGGCCCAAAATGCCTGCTTTCACAGGAGCTTTTGTAAAAAATTGCGATAAAAGTTGCAATGAAGTTGTGGAAGACAGTGAATGTTGCTAAAAAAGTTGCAATTTTCTTTTGTATAGTTGTTTAAAATAAAAAACTTGTTTTGGGGAGAATAATAATTATTACTATTAATTAATTACTCTGGGCTTTTTAGGAACCTTACCAAAAAAGCTCTGGATGCTGCAAATGTTGGTATAATATGAAAATGGCTGGTGGATTTAAGACAAAAAATTATAATTTATTGAATTAATCAAATATGAACATATATGTCACTGTCAATGGCTTGTTGATCTTTAAAATGTAAATGTAAATGGACTGTTCTTATATAGCGCTTTTCTAGTCTCAACGACTACTCAGAGCGCTTTAACATTGTACAGGAACCATTCACCATTCACACACATTCATACACTGTGGCCGAGGCTGCCGTACAAGGTGCCACCTGCTCATCAGATAATCATTCACACACATTTACACTCCGATGCGCAGCATCGGGGGCAACTCGGGGTTCAGTGTCTTGCCCAAGGACACTTCGACATGGGACTGCAGGGCCAAGGATCTAACCACCAACCTTCCGATTGGCAGGCAACCGCTCTACCACTGAGCCACAGCCGCCCCTTTACATTGTTAATTAATTTCCTATCCTGGCCTGGGACACACATTCATATGGTTTGATAAAGTACTTATTCTTATCATTGCACTTATAATAATGATCATAGCTGTCCTCAATTTAGGTCATTGTGTCGTCTAATCCCCGATTGTTCCTGCATCCACTGTATTTGAGTGTGTGTGTGTGCGCGCGTCAGTCGCAGGGGAAATGGAGCAGCAGCCCCGCCCGCTGCAGAGATCCGACAGGATTGAAAAAGCAGCCGCTTCAGTGACTTTAGAGTGAAAAATCGTTACAGCGTACATTGATGTTAAAATGTGTATAGGTTTGCAGGATGGTCTGAAATGTTTTGCACGGTCTTTCGCTGTACGTTTTGTTGGTAATGTGAGATGTTCAAGTCACACACACGTCTCGTCTTCATAACAGAAACAAGGAAATTAATTTGACCCGTTCTCACTCCCGCTTGGTCAGTGGCTGCACGTGGGACTGCTGGGATTGTCGCGAATAATGAAAATGCGATAGGGGGCCCCGGCTGTCAATGACTATCTTCCCTTGATTGGTATACTTACCGATAGTTATGCGTCTGCACTAACGTCACCCATCGTGGACACGCCTCCCAGTAGATTCTGTGTCACATTATGTTTTTTTGCAAACGTGTTTTTTTTTGCAAGCATATTAGTAAAGCCACTGTAGGCCTATAGCATGACTTGCTCTTAAACGTTTTTTAAACGTTTTTGTAGTGTTCCCTGGATACAAACCAGTGAGAGCCATGAAAAAGGAGTTCCACAATATCTTTGAAATGAAAGATTATGAATTATAATTCTGTTGATGATGGTGCTGCAGCCTCAGAATGGGATTATAATGCCTAGGACTTTTTTCATCCGCAGGATTGCACCTAAATGAAATACCATTTCACCAGTAATATTATACTTACGATTAAATATGAAATTAATACACTATATTGGAACTTATGCATTTACTCTTGCAACAATTGTCTCCCATGGTGAATCGTAGTATCATTGCTCCATTAATGCTGCCTTTTTATAGTGGTGGTGCACGCGCTTAACTCAGAGTGAACCTACTCTGAGTTGATTGAACCAACTCAAATCAACTGTTCTGGAACCGAAAACTCAGAGTTTGCCATCTCGGGGTAAATCAACTCAGAGTTCAGGGTTAGACTCTGAGTTTGTTTTCTTTTCTGAAACGGGCCCCTGTAAAAACTGAAACACAGTGCGCTACAGCTGTAGAACAGCCATGGAAGCAAACAGGATCAACGGAGATAGAGTCCACCCAACCTAAAAACTTGGCATGTTTCTAAAAGTTGCATGACCAGAGACGTAATAAACCCCGGGTAAATATTGGAGATGTATTTGAAAGATGGAGTGTCTTGCAACATTGTTGGATGCTATGTTCTCAACCTGGCAACCTCCGTGAACTTCGATTCTTGGGAGGAGGGGCCGTGGGAGACGACTCTCTCCAGTTTTAGAATTTGGACTGCAGTAACTATTCTAAACACTAGCTTACAGCATTATATATTGCACCTTTAAAATAAGTATTTTAGAGCCTTTAATAGCTGTGTGTCTTGTTATATGAGCCTAGGTTAGCTTAGCTTTGTAACACATTATATTATAAATAGCAGCATATTCTTTTAACTTTTTTAGAACTAGATAAAAGCAGTTTTGGACATTTGTGTAAAATCTAAATCTCTTATTTTTGTTAATTACAATTTTGACAAGTCAAAAAAAAAAAAAGACTATAACTTCAGAAACGCAGTCACTCATCCCGTTTCATAGTTTCATCCAAAATGTGCATGCACCCCGTCTCCTTTGCCTCTGCCTGGTGTGTGGTGTTAAAGGATGTGTTTGATGGTAATGTGATATGTTGTGTTTTGAAAAGGTTGATTTATTTTCAAGCATACCTCAGTGTCACATTATCCTCTCTGTGCACTTATAGTCCCATTTCCTTCTAGAGGTGCCATTGGCTGGCAGTAGAACTACAAGATTTAAAAACAGTTTTGTCCCGGTGGCAATCACTAAGTAGAATTACTTGCACATAATGCACAAGCAAGTCAATGTGGCCATGTACTGTTTTTTTATCCATGTTCTACTGTCTGTTTTATATGTTTTAATGTTTTGTGTGCTGCATGTTATGTGGTGGTCTACAAAGTCTTAAGGATGTCCTGCCTCTTAGACTGTAAACCTAGTTTACCTACGGGTACCAATAAAGTAACCTGAACCTGAACCTGAAAATGTATTTCCCGGCTGTGAATGACACAACAGACCTGATTTATCATGCATGGACGCATTTGGTTCCATCCCCCATCCCAGTGGATCAAGTCACTTTAGTCTCCTACAACACCTCCTTCAACACCTTTAATGCAACCTTTCAGTGTTGAGTCAGCTCAGAGCCTACGCTTTTTTTTAACAGCTCCATGAGCTGTGAGAGAGCATTGTCTGATTTTGAATCCAATGCGGCCACATAGACTCTCTTATCATTGGGAGCAATTCAAAAGAAAATGCTGGTGCTTAGAAAAAAATGCTGAGTCAGCCTAAAGCCCAGGATTACCGGTTTTGTGAATAGGCATAACATGTATTAACAAACTTAGCTAAATGTACAGCCCGGTCTCATGGCAGTTCGTGAAATGGTCACGTGTTTTTAATTTATTGATATGTGTTCACGGGGAAGTTTTTGTCGTTTATTTCGTGGTGGTCAGCAGCTCTATTTTAAGATTATTTTTTGGGGCTTTTTCCCCTTTATTATTCAGCAATAGTGGATAGACTGGAAAGTTGGATAGAGATGGGGGATGACATGCAGCAAAGGGCAACACATCGGATTCGATCCCGCGCCGCTGCAGGACTCATCCAACATGGGGCGAGTTAGAGGCCAGCCCGACCCCTTTTTTTAAAGACGCCAGCGACACAGACAGCATCTGAAACCAGTGAAGAGACAAACGTCTTCCAACTGGGCCAGTGTTCCTCATTATCGACCTCTGAACAGAAAAACAGCCCAGCTCAGCCCTCATGGTCTGCACCATCCTCACTCCAAGATTTTCAAACCCCTTCATTAGCACAGCAGTGCTTGTGAGTTTTTTCCAACTGCTCTCCCCATGAAAGCGCAGCCTTTTTTTGTTTTGTTGCGTTGTCGAGAAGCAAGACACGGGAACTTTACTTGGGTTTTGAGGAGCTGCAGCATTTATTCAGACACAAACTAAAACCTACACTGCACATTTTCTACCACTTAACAAGTAAACTGCCAATTTATTCGCTGCTCCGATAGCCTGACAGCTGTCTGCTCTCACAACATTCACTCTCACTCTCTCTTTCTCTCTCTCTCGTACACACTGAGCTATTCCTTGCACTGTCAATATATCTTTCTTATTTCTTTTTCAAAGTTGCCAAAGATTCTTTACATACAAATAAAAGACGTAATCAGGACAAAACATAATGAGTGAATAGCAAAATCCCATTACATTTATTCTCACAATAGATGTTTTTATGGAAATGAGTTGGATTGGTATCCATAAAAAACACCTAAAACTCAATTATAATTATCTCAAAATGGCAGATTTATTTTCTCTCTCAAGTTAAAACATTACATAATACATTTAAAATTGTTTTTCTCAACATCAGTAATACCAGCATAGACAAATATTTTTTTTTAATCTAATTCATTACAGGCTTTTTAATTAAATCAAAATTAATCGCACATACCCTTATATGCTTTGGGAAGCATTTCAAAATGTTTGAATGCTAATTAATTTTGGTAGATAAGTGAATCATTGAAACACAAACATTACATTAACACAAAAGTTATTTCCTAGACATTTAGAACATGTTCCCACTGTTTATACAGTATGGCATATTCCAGCTTATCTTAACCCTTAGTCAAAATAACTAACTAACTATAAAAAAAATTGTAAAATTTAAATTAGGTTTATTGACGATGAATCAAAAAAATGTTAAAAAGAGGGACAAAAACGTTTTAAAAAAAGCGGCAAAAGCATAAAAAAGCGCCAAAAATGTTCATTTTCTATTTTGTTTTCGGATTGAAAACAAGTTCAAGATCAACGGGAAGACAACACAAGTGTTAACTGAAATGAACACGTTATTTTAACAGCCCTACATTGGATGTGAAATATCAATAATACAAATTACAGCAATTAACAGCCCAGAAATGATGTGCACAAGTTGAAACAGACGTGCTACAGCAGGTTGTTCTGCCGTGGCACTTCGCTAGCAGCAGAGGGTAAGTAAGTATATTTTTCTCTGACAGAGAGTGCTGTCGCTGCTGCATTACTGCCTTTCACCCTGGGGATGTTCTGGAAGGCAGAAGTAGGCCTCTCAGGCTCTGAATTAGGGCACTGGTTTGGTGAAGCGGAATCGGACCATTGGAGGAAGATTCGCTCAAGGTATTGAGCAGTTGGAAAAAACAAACAAACAAACAAAAAATAAAAAATAAAAACACACACACACACACACACACACACACACACACACACTACCTCTCAACCTTTTCCCATTGCCACCTTCCATCCTTCCTCCATCATAGAACCCAAAGCGGGACATTAAGCATTGTATATATTGGATAAATAAAATAAAATAAATGTCTCTAGTAATTTATGGAATTACTTGGGGAAAAAAACTAAAGGTACATAACAGTAACAAAGAATAGTGTGACTAATCCTGCCTTGCTCCTGCATCATGTGGCAAGTGTTCATCACATTGGATGTCTGCATCATCTCTAAATACAAATGAATGTGGTTTTTCTATTGCTTTCACCTCCATTACTTTCTGAAAAACAGTAAGAACGCAGTTTTACTATTGTAAAGATATAGTGTTTTTCATTTTTTTTTATAGCTGTGTACATAACCTCAGACCTCTTACCTGGACATATTGGTATCTTTGCCCTTTTACCTGTTTCTCTCAAACAGTACAATGTATAATTGTTTCATTCTTATTTGGTGTTTGTATATAAAAAAAGGCTTTCCAAGCTTTCTCTATATAAATACCATATATGTTCACTAACTGGTCTAAAACAAGACACCTGCTTAGGCTTTCAGCTAAAATTGCAATCAGCAGTGTTTGATAGGCACCAGACTGACATCTATTCTGTTTTGAATGCGTGGTTAACAGTTTTGACAGCAGTGTGTTAGCATTTGAACAAAGTGCTGTAAATCTACAGTGTTGTGCATGTTGTGGTTAAAGTCATGGGATAAGTGTGTAGAGTTTTGAAAACTGTGTTCAAGCAATGAAAAACGAACTAGAGTTTGGTCCACATGAACTGCTGCTGTGCAGACTGTAGTTAGAGTTTTGCACATGTGACTCCAGTTGTGCCCACTGTCGTTTAGCAATCGAAAAAAAACTGTAAACAGAACACCAGTATTGACTTGTCTGTTGAACTGTGGATGACATTATTGACTAGACTCTTACTCAATCACATTGAAATTTGTATGTTGATGCACATATCCATCCGTAGTAGATGAAAATATTGTCTTGTAAACTAAAAGAGGCGAAATTGAAGGTGTTAAGTGACTTTGGAGGGATCTGTGTTCATGTTCTCTGGCCAATAAAGCCATGAAAATGGCCCGCTCAGAAGGAATTTTATATCTGGTTGAGAGGGGTGGTTTAAACATTTAATAATCCATTCAATAGGAAAACATTAGCGCCTAATGTATGAAGGTAAATATGGTGCAAAACGTGAGAGCTTGTAGAATACAATGTGAGAACTTGCAGAACAAAAAAATTGAACTTGTATGTTAAAATTTGCACTTGTAAAATTAAAATTTGCACTTGTAAAATTAAAATTTGCACTTGTAAAATAAAATTTGCACTTGTGAAACTAAAATTTGCACTTGTAAAAAATATTCACACGTGATCTGAATTTGAAGTCACAAAAAGAAAAAAACATGAGAGCTTGTAAAAAAAATCTGAACTTGTAAATTGAAATTTGCACTTGTAGAAAAAATATTTTACTCGTGTACTTTTTTTTTTTTACTCAGGTTCATTTTCCATCACAACCACAAATCAGTGATTACAACCTCTCGAATCTGTCACTGTATGCGCTCTCTCGCATCACAAAGTGGCGAATCTGCGCCTCGACTTTTGCAACACTATCTTAACACTTTTTAACAGTCAAACTGAAACACTGGCGGTGAGCTCCAGGTCCTGCAGCCGCAGACTGGGTATCGGCCAGCGGAGCAACATCGCTCTTATTGCCACAAAGCTTCGCTGCCGACCTCGACCTGCAGTCGGAGCTCCAGCGGGACACGGAGAGCCCCGCACCCGGTAGCAGTGGCACGTCCCCCCCCTGGAGCTCACCGCCAGTGTTGGTGGAATAGCAAGCTAGCGTTAGCTAACTAACCAGCTTCTAAATAAATACCTTTTAGTTGGGTAACACTTGCCAAGTTGTGCATCCCTGCCGAGACTTCCATCCACAAGGGGAAATAATGATTTTATAAGGCAAAGTAGCTACTGTTTAATTAAAATTTAGGCTATATACATTTCTTTGTCATTTTCATCAATAATGATTATAATTTTAGAACATTTAGAGACATCAATGTTTTATCAGACTCATCATTTCCCTGCTACCTGGGTGCATTTCTCGGCAGCAACGAGGGTTAAGAGATGACACATTATTCGGCAGAAATGATTGCTGCTGCCCGCGAGGTGGATGTAATTCTGCAGAAGCTATTGTTGCTGCCCAAGCGGGTGCAATTATTGGCAGTGATGCAACATTTGGGCACAACATCAGCAAAGCAAGCTGTGGTCATGGCCGGGGGATGTGCCGCTGCTACCGGTTGCGGGGCTCTCCGTAATAGTGCAGTTGCTCCGCTGGCCGATCCCCACTGGTGACGGTCCGTCTGCGGCTGCAGGACCTGGAGCTCACCGCCAGTGTTTCAGTTTGACTGTTAAAGTGTTTAGATAACTAAAATGTATTTATTTAGAAGCTGGTTAGTTAGCTAACGCTAGCTTGCTATTCCACCAACACTGGCGGTGAGCTCCAGGGGGGGGATGTGCCACTGCTACCGGGTGCGGGGCTCTCCGTGTCCCGCTGGAGCTCCGACTGCAGGTCGAGGTCGGCAGCGAAGCTTTGTGGCAATAAGAGCGATGTTGCTCCGCTGGCCGATACCCACTGGTGACGGTCCGTCTGCGGCTGCAGGACCTGGAGCTCACCGCCAGTGTTTCAGTTTGACTGTTAAAAAGTGTTAAGATAATTAAAAGGTATTTATTTAAAAGCAGGCTGGCTAACGCTAGCTTGCTATTCCACCAAGCTTCCATGCTACATAGCTAAATAAGCCGGACAGAGTTGACCCTCATCTGGCGATAGAAACCCTGCTTTCCCCGTTCTGTTGGCTCAGAGCTCCACAGCCTAAGTCCACAGGTACAAATTAGTTTTGCACCAAATGTATTGCAACAAGTGTTGCAAAAGTATAGGCGCAGATTCGCCACTTTGTGATGCGAGAGAGCGCATACAGTGACAGATTCGAGAGGTTGTAATCACTGATTTGTGGTTGTGATGGAAAAAAAAAAAGTACACGAGTAAAATATTTTTTCTACAAGTGCAAATTTCAATTTACAAGTTCAGATTTATTTTACAAGCTCTCATGTTTTTTTTCTTTTGTGACTTCAAATTCAGATCACGTGTGAATATTTTTTACAAGTGCAAATTTTATTTTACAAGTGCAAATTTTAATTTTACAAGTGCAAATTTTAATTTTACAAGTGCAAATTTTAACATACAAGTTACAATTTTTTTGTTCTGCAAGTTCTCACATTGTATTCTACAAATTCTCACGTTTTGCACCATATTTACCTTCATACTAATGGCGGCATGGAGGGTGGCCGGGCGCTATTCATCTGTGTGTAATCTGTACATCATAGAAAGCTCTATACTTAATTTGGTATTGGATCTGTAACCAAAGTGGTAAAGAAAACGTTTCAGTATGATTGTGCAACATATAGCCTACTTGTTATGAGAAAGAGTGGCTGTGCTGCTATTAATAACTGATGTAAGTAAAGTCTTTATCCCACCTGGTATTTATCAGCCTCTCACTATTGTCAGTGTGGGCTATCACTGCAGAAAAAGAGGTCGATAAGAAGATACATTTACTTTGCACACAACAGATACTCCACATTGTCGGCGTCTGGTACAATGGGAAAGACTATAAGGCAGGAATGGATGTTGCTGTGTCTGAGCTTCCTGGAGCCACACATAAAAATAAAAAAGGCATCCATGTCCAATATGAATAACAAGCTATATTTATCACAAATACATATGAAAAACAAAAATAAATCAAGTGAATAAATAAATAAGTTGGGCTAGTTTAAAAAACAAATGTAAATGTTGTAAATATTACTGCACCAACAGCTGAACTGAAATATTTGCAAATTTTGTTGCTTTAGTTTTTAGCCTGTTGAGTTAGGTTGGCGTTTATGGGCAGTTCTGCCTGAGGAAGTCTAGGACCTGAAACTGATTGGTAAATTGGTAGTCTCTCATTGCCAGACCTTCCTTCACAGCGCTGCGGTGGAGGGTTTATTGGCATGTCTTTAAACGTGTCTGTTCAAAAGTTGTTTTAGTCATGCAACAGAAAACTCAGATTGGACAGATAGTCTAGCTAGCTGTCTGGATTTACCCTACAGAGATCTGAGGAGCAGTTAACCATAGTCCTCATAATTCCACCAAAGTTTAAAATTCCAACATATAGAAAGCGGAAGGTAATGGAAATCCGGCCGTAAAGAGTGACAACTGGCAGAATTTCCGGCAGCAATGGACCAATCCCAGAAGTGGAACGTCGTGGATATAGACTAGGAAATTGGTAATTGCCACTGCTCCTGGAATCCCTTCACCCCTTTTTCCCCACTCATCTGTGGTGTTGGAGCACTAAAAATGAAGAGACCAAGTTAAATTATATGGGTATATATAAGGTGATGCATACAAGAAGACTTGATGGTTTTGATAAAGAACTATAAAGGCAGTTTGAAGCTTTCCAATGAACAGGTTTTTCCAAACATAATTATTCAAAGCCAGTTGAAAATTCAAAGTTGTACTGCATTTGAACAAGTCACAAATATATATCTGAAAATACATGGGTAAAAAAACATCAAAAACAGAGCCAAAACAACATAAAATGTTTCACTTCCTAATGTTACTTACAGACTGCACTGTATTTACAGTGATTTAAACTGGATTGAACTTGCCTTTAAGTCATCATATTTAAGGACACTGTAGATTGCACTGCAGGTCTCTGGGATGGTTTTAGCAACAAGAGTGTCTGGTGCGGAACAGGTAGGAAAGACTCCTAAAACTGCCACCTAGAAAAGGGTACATCTTTGTGGATGACTTGAAACTGACTGCCCCTTTCGGGCCAATAGATATTCCCTTTTTCTTTTTTATATATATATATTTTAGGGCTGTCAATCGATTAAAAAAAATTAACTAATTAATCGCACAATTTGCTGTAATTAATCACGATTAATCGCTTTTTTAAATTGAGACTGAAGCTTATAATAATGGATATTTAAATGCTTAATCACTTAACTTTGCAAATATGAAGAAAAAACAAACAAGGAAAGGTTCTGCTAAGTTCAGAATGTTTAATACCTTTCAGAACAACAGCAGCAACAATTTGGCTTATTTAGTCCTGCTGAAGGCTGCTGAAACGGCTAGAAACTGTCCGACTTGAGAGCAGATTTTTGTCACCACCCCCAATATTAGCCACATACCTAATATACCATATTCTGAATAATATAAAAATATATATATATATCCTATATATATAGAATATAAATTATAATCTAGGCAGTACTTAATATCATAAATATTATAATATACATAGAGTTTAATCTGAATGACTAAGCAAAGCACATATATCTAAACACAGAAATGCACATCAATATCAATATCAATGTTACACATTAAACCAGTAACCCAAAACCACAAAGGTGTATGTTGGCCTAAAGTGAAAACAGTGAGTGTAGTTTTAGATAGCGACGCTGTGCACAGCAATCCATTACCAATGTAAAGCGATTGACTATATTTCCCTTCCAGCACCGCAACCAGGAAGTAGCTTGTGTGACAGTGAGACGCACCAATTTCAAACATTTACTGGAATATAGTCACGGATACTATCGAGTCGACAGCGTTAAACATCAGACTGCAAATAAGGTTTTATCAGCGTGACCAACGTAACAGTTATCAAGCAAACAAATCGCGCACGTACATATCGGCAGCACAGACGAACAAACTTAAACTGCAGCTCTATGTAGCGAAACAGCAGCTTACAGGTGGCGCATCTCTCCTGACGAGACAACATGTCGGAACTAGTACTCGGTCCCGTTTATAGCCCGTGCTCATTCATTTCTGGATTCTAACACATCATCTTTTTTCTCTTTTGGGATCTTACTGGTCCATGTTTAAACTCTTGACTGGCCCGTAGGCCTACTTCAATCAGGTAAGTCCCTCCTAGAGTAGCGCCGCCTGCTCTTATGGAGACGTATTACGTTTCTCAGCCGCCACATGAAGTAAACAAACACAGCTGGAGTTAAATATTAAAAAATTAACGCAAAAATGAACGCGTTAATTATGACAGCCCTAATATATATATATATATATATATATATAGAGAGAGAGAGAGAGAGAGAGAGAGAGAGAGAGAGAGAGAGAGAGAGATATATTAGGGCTGTCAAAATTAACGCGTTAAATTAACGCAAAAATGAACGCGTTCATTTTTGCGTTAATTTTTTAATATTTAACTCGTTAAAAAAAATTAACGAAATTAACGCAGCAGTGTTTGTTTACTTCATGTGGCGGCTGAGAAACGTAATACGTCGGGACCGAGTACTAGCGATTTGTTTGCTTGATAACTGTTACGTTGGTCACGCTGATAAAACCTTATTTGCAGTCTGATGTTTAACGCTGTCGACTCGATAGTATCCGTGACTATATTCCAGTAAATGTTTGAAATTGGTGCGTCTCACTGTCACACAAGCCACTTCCTGGTTGCGGTGCTGGAAGGGAAATGTAGTCAATCGCTTTACATTGGTAATGGATTGCTGTGCACAGCGTCGCTATCTAAAACTACACTCAATGTTTTCACTTTAGGCCAACATACACCTTTGTGGTTTTGGGTTACTGGTTTAATGTGTAACATTGATATTGATATTGATGTGCATTTCTGTGTTTAGATATATGTGCTTTGCTTAGTCATTCAGATTAAACACTATGTATATTATAATATTTATGATATTAAGTACTGCCTAGATTGTAATTTAAATTCTATATATATATATATATATTTGTATATTATTCAGAATATGGTATATTAGGTATGTGGCTAATATTGGGGGGTGGTGACAAAAATCTGCTCTCAAGTCGGACAGTTTCTAGCCGTTTCAGCAGCCTTCAGCAGGACTAAATAAGCCAAATTGTTGCTGCTGTTGTTCTGAAAGATATTAAATATTCTGAACTTAGCAGAACCTTTCCTTGTTTGTTTTTTTCTTCATATTTGCAAAGTTAAGTGATTTAGCATTTAAATATCCATTATTATAAGCTTCAGTCTCAATTTAAAAACGATTAATCGCGATTAATTACAGCAAATTGTGCGATTAATTAGTTAATTTTTTTTAATCGATTGACAGCCCTAATATATATATATATATATATATATATATATATATATATATATATATATATATATATATATAAATGGGTAGGTTTACTTAACTTTTAGTCTGTCGTAACAATTGAGTTATTTCTTTTTTCTTTTTTATGTATTATATAACTGACATCATTATCTAATCTTGTGGAAGATCATTTTATTTAGTAATAGTTGTGCAGTCATATGATAGAGATAAATGCCTTGCACTTCTCCCCTTTGATGCTGTATGAAGGATATGGATCATAAATTGTTACACTGTTTTCCTTCCTGAAAATGTATCTGCGTGAACCATTCCTCCTTCCTTCTGGGGATTACTTCTTATCTATCTCCTCTCACTTTATCAAAGTAAATGAAGCGATTGTTAGACAATATATATTGTTGTGTGTCTCAATAAACCTTGTGAACTGAACCCTGTTTCGTGTCACTTTATTCTCCGAGAACTCATTACTGCTTTCAGAATCAACTCACAGAGGTCAAGCCAGTATACGATAGGATTCGAACCACAAACAATCGTGATCAGTTTGTTTCATAACATGCAGCCTACTTTCTTTATTACACTGATTCTCAAACCAGTAATGAAATGGTGTAGTGTCTAAATGACATGGAAAGGCCATCTTCCCACCCCTGTGTAATGGGATATCCATCCATCTTCGTCCGCCTATCCGGGGTCGGATCAGGTAATGGGTTATATCATACAGAATACCGCTAGTGTATGTTTTATGTGCTGTAGCTCACCCATTACCATCAATATATGTTAATTTGCACTTTTCTGTGTATTATGTAAGACCTAGATTTAGATTGTCATTTAGTTTTTTTTTTTACTTGTGATTTTCAGTTTTAAACAAATCGAATTAGGATTGTTGGAGGAAGCCTAAGAACCAAGATTTTGAGTGACAATGACCACCTTTGTAAATTGTTGTGCATCTGACGATAAATAACTTGTAACTTGAATGTTCTGTGACCTATAGGGTCAGTGGGCATCATACTTGTAGATGTGATTAATCTGCGTTAATAAAGTATAATCCTCAACAACCCTTTTTTTCCTATGACTAAGACGAGACGCCACCACTGTTGAGACTAAAATGTAGTTCAAAAAATAATCTGGGGGTTGTGGAAGAGACATTTGGTGTCAGTGAGACAACCGTTCACCACTGTGTATACGCGGTGTGCAGGGCCAGGGAGCGTGCCTATGTTCCCACAGCCCCAAGTTTCCCACATTTCTAAGAATTCTTTTTTCACTGAAAATTAGGGCCTATGTTCCCACAGTTCCCACAGTTCTAAGATTTTTTTTCCGAAATTTAGGCCATATGTTCCCACATTCCCCATCCCACTAACATAGGGCCTAATTTTAAGAAAGATCTTAGAAATGTGGGAACATAGGGCTGTGGGAACATAGGGCCTAATTTTCAGTGAAAAAAATTCTTAGAAATGTGGGAACATAGGGCTGTGGGACCATAGGGCTGACACCCAGGGCCATATGATTCAAGCTGTTAAACCAATTCGTCAATTTACCCGATGTGGCTGAGGCACAGACTGTAGCACACCGCAACTCCACTACGCACCCTGTGCCACAAGTGTATGGAGCACTGGATGGGACCTATATCCCAATCCTTCTGCCATTCGATGGATACCGGGACTATAGTCATGTGAGTGACATGTTGGCTACATCACAAGTTATTCGGCAAAGCTGTTTCCATCTCCCATTTTGTGCATTAACTCTTTTTTTTAAAAAGGCAAAACCACCTTAGTGAGCGTAAAAACTTTTTTGCAAATTTGAGTACGTTTTTTCAAATTTTGCCATTTCTATCAACATTTTCTAATGCGATACTTCACATGACTACTGACTGTTTGTGTGTCTGCAACTGTGCTCCGGCACCTTGATTAATAAGTAAATTATTAGCCTAATTATTAAACTGGTGGAATGTGGAGTAAACAAGAGTGCCTCTTTGACCTGTCCTCCCATTTGTACCACAATAGAGAGGAGAAAGAGTGGACAGAAATTGCTGCAGCCCTTGAAATCGGTGAGTAATATGCTACAGCTAGCTAACGTTAGCTAACCACTGTCCTGAACTAATGTTAGCTACTGGAATGTTTGCTGTTAGCCTACAAGCTAACCAAACATTTTAGCTGAAGATTGGTAGTTTCAATCACATAAATCTGGCTGCCGTGCCTCCTTTCTCTTACGTGTGTGTTTGAGTATTTACTTCACGTATCCTGTTATTTCAGTTGAACTCAAATAATCTGTCCTGCGATTGAGGACGGATGTTTTTTTTCCCCACATGATCATTACACCACCTTTCAGAATGGAGATCCTTTTCAAAGGCACCATATGATCATGGGATAAAGTGAAGGCTGCTGCACTCACATGATTAACTAGATGCCACGTGGGCCCTAAACAAATCACCCAAATTGTTCCAGAAACCTTTCAGATAGACTTTATTATAAAACACAAATGATAGGACTTACTTACCTTGGGTCACAATAACCACAGACTTATGTATAGGTAGTCCATCAGGAAACATTCCTGCCTCCAAGTCCAAGATATAAGCTAAAGAAAAACCTCTCAGCTGGTTTAATCTTTCTACATTATTGACAGTGTGTAGCTGAGCTGTAGCCATTTATTTTGGGACTACAGTATCTAGGTCTAAAAAAGCCAGATACACACCGCTACCACTTAACTAGATAGTGATCTGATCATTTCTCTAATAATATATACAGCTAGAGCAGCTCTGTTCCATGCAGGAGCTCCACACAAAGTTGAAATCAGTAATCAGAGGTGCAGTGCTACGCGCTTCTCTGTGCTTCTGTTGGAGCATTCGCCCACTCATAGTTCCATAACCACGGTGTTTTAAGGAAGATATTCCAACAGCATTTAACTCAATGTCGTAGCTTAATAACTTTAGTCCCTCCCAAATTAATACTTTTTTAAACGGTGCTACGGCCTGCCTGCGGATGACTTCAGACTCTGTTGCTCCTCTCAAAAAGAAGTTCATGGAGCAAAGGAAGCTAGCACCTTGGTATAACTCCCAAACTCGCAAATTAAAACAAACCTCGTGAAAACTTGAAAGTAAATCTGAAAGGCCCTCAGAAATAGGGTTGGGCATCGTTTGGATTTTAACGATTCTGATTCCAATTCCGATTCTTCCTTTTGATTCCGGTTCTTATCGATTCTCGATTCCGATTCTTTGAGGGGTGAAGTTGAAACGGGTCACATGCTTATTTCACAAATAAGAGGAAAGTTTTATTTTGATTCAAAGGTGGGTTGCAGTTTGACGGGGCTTTTACAACGTAAAATAAAGCCACACTAGAGCACCGCTTACTGTGCTCCAAGGCTGCAAACACAACAAGCACCTGGCTGCTACAGAAACCCAAACTTGCGCATGTTAAATTGGAAAGTGATCGGATCGGATTTGAAACCAAATCCTCCTTCCGATGGAATCGTAATTTTTGAAACGATTCCGATTAGGAATCGGTTCTCGATGCCCAACCCTACACAGAAATGCCAGCTCAGACTATTACTCATCACTAATAGAAGAAAATAAGAACAACCCAAGGTTTCTTTTTAGTACTGTAGCAAGGCTGACAGAGTCACAGCTCTATTGAGCCATCTATTCCTCTATTTCTTAGTAGTCACGACTTCATGAGCTTCTTTAATGATACAATTATAACAATTAGAGATAAAATTCATCACCTCTTGCCCTCAACTTCAAACGGTTCACCTTTAAACGCAGGACCGCTAGAAATAACGACAAGACCTGACATATACTTAGACTGCTTTTATCCTATAGACATTCAACAATTAATGTTAAAGGTCTCTTCAGCTAAGCCTGTCTCTTAGACCCAACCCCAACTAGGTTACTTAAAGAAGCGTTACCTATGGTTAACACTTCATTACTCGATATAATGTATGTATGTACGGCAGTCATTTAAAGTAGCTGTGATAAAACCTCTTCTGAAAAGACCCACCCTCGATCCTGAGGTCTTAGCCAACTATAGACCTATATCTAGCCTTCCCTTTCTCTCCAAGATCCTTGAGAAGGTAGTCGCTAATCAGTTATGTGACTTTCTACATAGGAATAGTTTATTTGAGGATTTTCAGTCAGGATTTAGAATGCACCATAGGTTACTGGGGAAAATTACTAACGACCTTCTAACTGCTTCAGATAAAGGACTTGTCTCTTAGTGCTGCATTCCAGACTGATCTCATGAATTGGCGTATGTATGAAACGCCAATTTGTATTCCGTTTTGCCGTGTTATGAGGACGCATAATCGCATTTTTGCGTATATATCAACGCAAATCGGCCGCCATTGGCCTACATTCGAGAGTGAATTTCCGCCGTAGCGAGTACTATAAAAGAACGGGGGATTGGGTAAGGAGGTAGGTTGGGGTGGCGGATGGGTAAAACAGGAAAACACAGGACTTTCACCTGGGAGAGCCGGGTTCGCGCCCCGCGTGTGGTGATTTTGCGGACGTTTTTTGCCGTTTTTTTTTTGGTATTATTTGTTTTTAATAAGCCTTACCCAATGTTTCTTTCCTAAACCCAACCATTTGTTGTTGTCGTAAGCGTGTTTTAGTCGTTATTTTCCGTGTTTTTGTACTAAAGCCTTTCCCTGTGTTCTTTTCCTAAACTCCACCATTTTTTTTTTCTTGCCAGGCGTGTGACGTTGTTCTCGCGATAGTACGTCGCGTTCTCGCGATAACGCGCAACGTGGCGAGGCCACGTGGTGGGTCTGTTTACATCAGCTGTTTCCAGCGTGGATAGCTGAAAATGGCGTAAAATAACACGTCATTTGGCTTTCTGAAAGTGGCGTATATATTTACGCAAAGTCATGATGCCATGTTGTGCATTTGACACTATTGACCATACCATCCTGTTACAGAGACTGGACCATTCAGGTGGCGCAGCGCTCACTCAAGCAATCACACATGGAGCAACCTGGAGAAAAGAGGGAGGAGGCACACACACACACACACACACACACACACACACACACACACATACATAACTAAATAAATACCCCTGTAACAGCACAATGACCTTAGTGTCAAGAAAACAAAACAGCACAAAAACCAATATCATGACAAGCAGTGTAAACCTATTTGTTGCATGACTGGACATCGCTAAATTACAAATCCAATTACAATCATCACCTTGTTTTCCATGGCATGATCTTACTTTTTGTGTAACTACATGTGGCGAATGGTGCTTTACGCTTCATAGTGTTAAGACATGAAAGGTGTCATTCAGCGTGACATTAGCTTTCTCTAAGCCGATGCATTCGCTCTGAATTATTATCGCCTGACAACTTTCGCCCCCCCCATGATATAGCAGCTGCCCAGTAGGTTAAGGGCTCCCAGCAGGGGTGTACAGTTGTCTCCTCTAATTTCCCATCTTCCCGGGGAGTCAATTTTTTCATTTAAAGGAGAACTCCGGGCAATTTTTCCGTTAATCTTGATTGCTATATGTATATGAGTACTGCCGATAGCAAAAAAAACGAACCGAATCGGTGCTAGCAACACGGAGCTGCTGCAGCTAATGCCGAGAGCTCCCACTCAGCTAACGACAGTTATGGGGGCATAAGATAAAGAGTGCCTTTGTGCCTCTTAACAGACACAAAATGCAATTAAAATGTCTGTGCAACATGAACAGGGCCCTTACATGACAACAAGATGCATTTAGCAACTAAGCCATTGTTTAAATTCACCTACCCTCTTAGCTGCTAGCTGCCGTCTGGGATGAGTGATAGTGTTCAGCCAGGCTCCGGTAATAATCATCACGCAGCAGTTCCATGTGCATTTGTAGCATATATATCCATTTGTGTGCTGTCGTTGGTGAATATGAGTCTCTGCAGTGGCGAATTGTGTGGTAGTTTCCTTAGCCAGGCTAGCAGCCCGGACCAGCATCTTTCTACTTCCTATAGCCGCCCTCCTCGCCTGCTGAGGCCGATAACAAACCAACAAGCGCCCGCTGGTCTGGTGGAGGTCTTCCAGAAGACCGTTCAAGCCTTTGCGGCGAAAAATTGTATTTTATTTCACCCTCACAAATAGGTAATTGACCACTGTAGTGGTTATGACCATAACTAAAAACTCAAAAGCCTCTTCGATGTGTTCAATATCTTCTGTATTCTCCATAGTTACGTTACTCTAAGCTTCTTCCCTTGTGAACACCTCCGATCGTCACTTTTCACACACTACGCTCCTCCAACCTGCTGTGTGTTATTTACCTTTTTCACGCTACAGCTGAATTCACACGGGACTTCAGCGCGAGACTACAGCTAGCAGTCTAAAACACTATTTTACTGTACAGGGCATAAACATAATTTGGTCCGTTTCCATGTAGTTACATAGTCAATAATATGGTCATAACCACTATAGTGCCAATTACCTATTTGTGAGGGTAAAATAAAATACAATTTTTCGCCGCGAAGGCTTGAGCGGTCTTCTGGAACACCTCCACCCGACCAGCGGGCGCTTGTTGGTTTGTTATCGGCCTCAGCAGGCGGGGGGCGGCTATAGGAAGTAGAAGGATGCCGGTCCGGGCTGCTAGCCTGGCTAAGGAAACTACCACACAATTCGCCACTGCAGAGACTCATATTCACCAACGACAGCACACAAAATGGATATATATGCTACAAATACACATGGAACTGCTGCGTGATGATTATTACCGGAGCCTGGCTGAACACTCTCACTCACCCCAGACGGCAGCTAGCAGCTAAGAGGGTAGGTGAATTTAAACAATGGCTAAGTTGCTAAATGCATCTTGTTGTCATGTAAGGGCCCTTTTCATGTTGCACAGACATTTTAATTGCATTTTGTGTCTGTTAAGAGGCACAAAGGCACTCTTTATCTTATGCCCCCATAACTGTCGTTAGCTGAGTGGGAGCTCTCGGCATTAGCTGCAGCAGCTCCGTGTTGCTAGCACCGATTCAGCTCGTTTTTTTTGCTATCGGCAGTACTCATATACATATAGCAATCAAGATTAACGGAAAAATTGCCCGGAGTTCTCCTTTAAGTTTCAGTTATTTTCATTTAACTGCAGCTTCTGTGTTCAGAATCTTTTTCTCACATACAATTTTCCTGCTTGACTCATTTCACATATAGAGTATGTAGAGGAAGAGCATGTTGGCTATGCCTGATTTAATATGAACATATTAACATTTAATAACATTTAATATGAGTGCTATTTAAACTACCAATACACTGGTTCAGTCTTGTTTTAAAATGAACACTCTACATAGCTCTTAAACATATACACGCATATACAAATGCGTATGTGCTATTGAAATCTTTGCTTAGACTTAAGTTGAAAATCAACCTAACAGCCTGTTGACTGTTAACAGATGTTTGTACCAATACAAAGATTGGATAGTATTGTTTTGTATTGTTGTAGATTACACATTATTTGCACCCCAAATGTGAAATAACACCAAACGACAAATAAATAGCAGATGCTATGCACCAATGTGTTAGTATTTTTTGCGTGCGAAGGAGGGATGAAATACTTAGCAGGCAATAAGGGGTCTCTAAAGCTACATCTGAGCCTATAACCAACTCTAGAATTGCACAGTGCCCGTCAGCGATATTGCACTATACCTGTTAATAATAATGTGTAAAATGAAAGAAAATGAACAAACCCCACTAAGAAAGAAAACAAATTATACAAATAAAGTCTGTTACTCTAAATTAATTTGGGAAAAAACAATGACAGTCAATATTGCACTCGAAGACTATATACCTACAAAAAATCAAGCTAATATTAAGAAGAATGCCAATTTTCACTCCGTTACTACAGAGTACAGTTGCACACACGCCTGAATTACAAACATGCTCAGGACATATACATGCTAAACACACTAATGAAGAGATGTCAGAGGTAGGGGGCTGCTCGTTGGAGGAGCGCCCCAAGCAGTTAGGGGTTCGGTGCCTTGCTCAAGAGCACCTTGGCAGTGCCCATGAGGTGACCTGGCACCTCTCCAGCTACCAGTCCACCCTCTACACTTCGGTCCATATGGGGACTAGAACCACCAAACCTCCGGTTCCTAACCCAACTCCCTACAAACTGAGCTACTGCCACCCCTTTCCAGCATACTTTAGGACACAATGTATTTCATAAAATGGTCAGACAGTATGCCGTACCTTTAAGTCATTAAGGTTTCATTCAGACCAGCAGCATGTTTTAATGTCATGATGACCAATACTAAAAAGGACAAACAAAGACAATACACTAAACATCTCATAGTTACATTCTACTATATTTGATAAATTTCACTTCAATTAAAAAAAAAAAAAAACACATGGAGAGGCAAAGAATGGTACCTTTGTGTATAAAACTAGGCAGCAAGCACACATAACTGCTTTCTCGCGCACTGGAGGGCATACATGCTATCGATGCTACCTGCTCTCAAAGTCAGCACACTTGCGTGAATGGAAGTGACTTTTGACAATTTGGGGTGCGCGCTCGTAGCTGCCTGTACAACTCTTATCATTGTATTGGTGCGCAAAGTCTAATATCTATGACATCTATGATATGAAATAATCCTGACACCATGCAATTCATCCACTGGGGACCATGACCATGAACAAGCATTGCCATCCCTATACCACTACAAGGGTTTGATATGAGCAATTTAATGAAAATAAACTTTATTATTCGTCACATACAATCGTACAGTACGATGTAGTGAAATTTGATTTCTGTATCTAACCCATCCTCAACATTATGAGCAGGGAACAGCCACATACAGTGTCCAAGGATGGACCTGGATATGGGTATACTATTGACTTCATGACCACTACTTGTGCACAGAAATTAGGTATTAGTGCTCTCCAATTTGTGCAAATGATTGCATGGATCTGACAACTTTAACGGATACATTTTTAGAAACAAATTAACAATACTTAGTTCATACTTTTCAAAAGAAGAAATAAGCAAATGTACTGTTTGTTGGCAGCTCCATATGAGGAAGTAAACAAACTGCCATGTAATAAAATTAAACCAACAACAGTCGTTTATTGTGCAGACTGTACGTTTTGCCCAAAGGGGTGAACAAGATGCAGTGATCTTATACTGTACAGTAAGTTCAGAATTCAACTAGTCAGAAGCTTTCCATTGTTTTTGTTCTCCTTAGATATAACATTAAACTGTGTCTATGAGGTTTAAGGGCAGACTGTTAGAGGTGCTGGTAGTTTCTTTACTTTCCCCTGGTTCCAGTATTAACGCTAAGCTAAATTCAGTCTCCTTTCTGTAACTTAACATGTAATAGACGCATATGAGAGTATCTACCCTCTCATTTCAATCACAGCAAAAAAAAGAGAATTGTATTTCTTTCCAACATATGAAAATATTCCATTGAAGAACTGCGTACGAATATGTGTAAAAGGACTTCATGTATATATACTTGTGTGTATGTTTTGTGACATACTGTAGCTAATTAAACCTCATACTCTGAGGAAAGATTTGAAATGCATATGTTTATCAGACACAGCAAACAGAGCTACTCCATCAAAGAGCATATGTTGCCTTAAGACTGTTTGTCATGCTTCCTGTTAGCCTCTGTAAGGGAGGATGTTCCTTTTGTGCAAATGTCAAATAAATTTAACATGCCTGGACATGCTGTCACTTATGGCCACTGAATAACGTTGCTGAGGGCCCCTGGCCATGATAATTCAGTCATTTTTAACATCTAGTTAATACAGAAGTGTTGAGTTTTACCCTTCAGATAAGGGCTACAATGTCTACATGGTGAATCAAATGGGGATGTAAAGACCCTCAAATAAGAGCTCAAAATGTCAGCACTGCGATCTTATCTAGTGTGCTGTACTACACTTTCAAAGCAAACTGCCTTGTGACTGAACTGACGGTGCTTTCCTTTTTTGTCATCTTGGAAAACAATGAAAGAATTGTAGCTCATTTCAAAGAAGTAGTTCTATATAATATCGGGGAAATATGCTATCGCCAAGAGTTAGATGATAAGATTGATAAGTAACGGAATATGATGTACCAGAGTTATTTATTCAGAATATAAATTATGAGTAACTGTATTCCGTTACAGTTACAATTTAAGTAGTTGGTATTTAGAATACAGTTACATTGTTGAAATCAACGGATTACATGACAATACTTTTGTTTCACGAGTTTATTCACTTTCTAAATAAATTAAGGCAACTTCAATGCATTTCCCAGAAGCCCCAATGTGAAAACGAAAAAATTTGCTATTTGCGTGATCAGTCACAATAGAGTCGGAAGAGGAGCAGCAGGAGCTAGAAGTAGAGACCGGCAGAACAGAGCCAGGGCAGGAATGCGTTTCTATCTTGGAAATTCAAACAGCATTTCACATTAAAGAAAGAGAATGGAGAATGAAATATAAATGCAGTGCAAACTCTGCTTGCCAGCAACCAACCTCCTTTCAGTGTCCAAAGACTCCACCTCCAACCTAAAGAAGCATCTTAAAGTTAGTTGTTAGCCAGGGGTAGTCGTCTGCTGTAGTTTTACTGGTCACCTTGCTATTTTATAGTTGTATCAGGTAGCTACCTGCTTAGTTGACGTGCGACTTTACATTCTCCTATGTGCTGATTTACTAACCCCAGAGCCGTTGAAAGACTGACTAGCCCTGTTTGACATGCTAGCTAACATTAGCTAAAATTAGCTCGTGGTAGCTTATCTAAGCTACCACGAGATAGCAATTATGAAGATAGCTTCATAATTGCAGATGTGCAGCCCTTTTCATTAGTGGAGAATGCCCCATTCCTGGAGATGATTGAAGGAAATAGTGGGGGTAGGACACCCATGTGCAGAAAAACATTGATGCTGGGCATTGAAAGGGGATCTCAAAATATGAAAGAGGCACTTACTGAAACTCTTCAGGACGTTCAAACCGTGTGCACAACAGCAGATATGAGTTTCATGGGAATTACGTGTCACTGGACTGAGCCAGAGACATTAGATCGAATGTCTGCTGCGTTGGCATGTGAAAGGATAAGGGGCCAAAAGCAAATTATAATATATTGCACTTTCAGGGAGACTTGGGCCTAACACATTCAGCCAGTTGGAACAGAAGAAAACACCAGAAAAGGCATGTTTAGTAAGCAGGATTTGATGGCCACATTCCTACACTTATAAAATGCAATTCAATGTGGAAATAATCCAAGTATTCAGAATACGTTACTCAGATTGAGTAATGTAAAAGAATACAATACAAATTACATTTTTGGGCATGTATTCTGTATTCTGTAACGGAAACATTTTGAAATTATCCTTCCCAACACTGTTGATATCACACCATGTCTGTAGGCTAAATATGAAGCTACAGCCGTGACATGGTTAGCATAGCATAAAGACTGGGAACATGAAAATATAACTACCAGCATTTATAATGTTTACTAATTACATGCAAAATGTTTAAATGGAAATTCAGACAGTAAAAACAGAAATAAAACAAACAAGAGACACCAAAATAAAATTCAATGAAAACCATGGAGATGATCAAGAAATTTAAATATGAACTGGATGGCAAAGAAAATGGACAAATTCAAACGGGATGAAGATGATTTTAGGAACAAAAAGGTTTGCACGTGGCAATACAAAATCAACAAGCACAAGAACCTTGGCAAACCAAAGGGACACCTTGTTGAATAAGAAATAAAACCTGAGCTGGGTGGTAAAAACGTCTGAACTCATCTCCTTCCAAACTTCCAAGAAATAGGCTTTTAAAAGTTGTTTTAGTCGTGCAACAGAAAACTCAGATTGGACAGAAAGTCTAGCTAGCTGTCTGGATTTACCCTGCAGAGATCTAATAAAAAGGATCTAACATAGTCCTCATAAATCCACTGGAGTTTAAAATGCCAACACAAAGGAAGCCCAAGGCAACGGATATCCGGTCTAAATGAGTGAAATCCAGCGGATTTTCCGGCGTCAATGGAGCAATCCTGAATAAAGGATATACTGTAGACTACTCCATACGTTACTCATCTGTCTTTCTTGACACTTCTCTGTTTGGTCCTGTTTTTCCTACTTCTTTCTCTCTGTGTTTTTGCGTTATTATGGTGCTGTAAATCTACGTCTTTGCTCTTTTAGGCGTCATCCTGGGCTAGGTGCATCCCTCGTTTGTTTTCAGTGTGTTTTACAGGGAGATAGCTAAAAACTCTGTTATTAAAACAAAAATGGCATCCTTCAGCTAATTATCTTGAGACCACTATTGACGTGTTGTCATCAAACTAGTACCATTCATATTTATGCTGTAATAGGAAGAAGTTAAACTTTAGACAATGTGGATCATATTTTTTTTAGATAATAAATAAATAAAAGAAATCTAAAATGTGCCATGCCTCGCATTTAACCTGATTCGCTAAACAAAGCGACGGCACAATAATATCCATCGAAGCAGGAAAAAGCCCTAAATTATACTGTGACTCAGACAAAAGCATCTGTCATAACCTTCTGGAGTCTTGAGTATGCACAGCATCAAGGGTCAGAGCGAAGATAGAAGCAAATTGCAAAGAGGGAGGCTCCCTTTTAACAAACATGAAATGAACAAAAAACACACTGGCTCTACACACACTTTCACCCTGCCACATTTGCACATACACCCCTCCCTACCATCTCAGCTCCTGTTAGCAGTTCTCAGAATCCTCAGTTAATAATTAGATGATAATGGAAAGGTCTTAGACAAGCACCCTTTTCACTCTCTGGGTGGATTAGCATGTGAGTGCTATGCTAATGTTTTTCCTTCCTTCCACTCCAAAACTGCAGATGAGCAAGGAAAAGAGTACAATGGCAGGAAATAGGTTAATTTAGGAGGAAATAAATGATTAACAAAGAGCAATTGGTCATTACAGAAGAAAAGATCATGGTCTCTCTTTGAATGAACTAGCCCTTGTATTGTCCTTCGTGTCACAGGGACTTGTTTAGTTCATTTACATTTTGTGTTAGCCTGGCGTTGTGCTTCAGGGTCCCCGGGGCCTTTTTCATTTCATGTCAACTGCCGAGAGACCCCGGAGGAAGAGATGAGGCGAGTGGTCACCGGGGACCCGAAGCTCAATGCCAGGCCAATACAAAACGTCAAATAAACTGAACGGGTCCGGGTCCCTGTCACCCGAAGGACAACACAAGGGCTAGTCTGGCTATCACCAGACCAAGCTCAATCTTTTAAGATTGAACATTAGTCTGGGGAGTCTGCTCTGTATTTTCTCTGCACAAGAGGCGTGATCAATGGGCATAGTTCAAATGACTGTACGCAATTGGATAGTGCTTCAACCAATCAGACCGACGATCCGGGTGACGTAGCAGCGACAGCGGCATCAACGGGTTGCTGCCTTGGAGTGCTGCGCTTCGGTGGCCGGCTTGTTGAATGTAAACAAAAAGCTGCTTGGTTGTTTCTCTATCGTCATCGTGTTAAACCCGCAAATAGCGTGCCAGTTGGATAAGCCAGTTTGTGATTGGTTCCCACAAATTTTTAACGGAAGCAGGATAGATAATCGGGCCGGGTTCATTCTATGAATGAACAGGGGTCCGTTTCAGAAAGCAAGTGTAGTGAAAACTCTGAGTTTGTTAACCCTGAGATGAGGGAAACCCTGGGAAAGAGAGGGGTAACTCCAGCCCGATTCAGAAAGAGAGGTAACTTAACCTCAGAATCAGTTACTATGGTTACTGAGCCTGTGAACCTAACCGGGTCGGGAGCAGGTTTTTTATTTTCTATTTATTCCTATTTGAGCGGTATTGTTTTTCTGCACAGTCTATCAGATATGTGCATAACCTTATCCGTCCTCATATCACTAACGTCACCCATTGTGGACATGCTCTTACATCCGAGCAGATTCTTTGTGTTGCGTTACTTTTTTTTGCAAACGGCAGTTTTCTTTACAACATTGGTGATGCGGAGCATGTTAGTAAAGCCACTGTATGCAGAGCCGTCAGAAAAGTGTCCCTCGCTCTGAAACATTTTTTAAACGTTTTTGTAGTGTTCCCTGGACACAAACCAGTGAGAGCCATTAAAGAAGAGTTCCACATGTTGCTGCAAGATCAGAATGGTTTCAGTAATTTGAATCTCTTTTAGGATTTCCCAATGTGATTGGCTGCATTGATGGCACACACATTCCAATCACTTCTCCTTCAGAAAATGAAGCTGACTATGTGAATAGGAAGTCCATTCACTGCATTAATGTGCAGGTAAATTGACCACTGTTACAAAATGTCAAAAACTGCATCACAATACTGCAAGTAACACATGTCATTCTCTGCACTGTCAAGATCATATGTGATGCTGCATATCTTATAACCAACGTGGAGGCCAAATGGCCTGGGTCTGTGCATGACTCATGGATATATCAGTCCCTCCAGAAAAACGCGATTATGCAATCACATAATTCAATCCATAATCAGCCAAAGTCTGCATATTTATGTGGGGGCCACATTTTTTCAAATACGCCGCATAAATTGCCGATTTCCGCGCAAAATATGCAGGGCTTGCATGATTTCACAATCCCTGCATTTTCATTGCAAAAACGTTACATATAGCAAAGTTAAGTTGAAAAATTTTGCGTTTACTTCACACAAGAGCAGCCATTTTCCCCCTGCCATGGAAACGTTATGAAGTGACGTAATTACGTGACGTGAACATCATCGAACAGCAGGGATGTTGGGGGAATCCTTTTTGTTTCTCTTTTTGCAAGTTCCCGCAATTTTTGCACGTTCCCGCAATTTCATTGCATACAATTGCATGAATATCCCATCGCATTTTTTAAAGGAACACGCCGACTTATTGGGAATTTAGCTTATTCACCGTAACCCCCAGAGTAAGACAAGTCGATACATACCCTTCTCATCTCCGTGCGTGCTGTAACGCTGCCTGACGGTTCCAGCATTAGCTTAGCCTAGCACAGATCCTGCAGGTAACTGGTTCCAAATAGCCTGCTGCTCCAAATTGTGACAAAAGTGACAAAATAACGCCAACATGTTCCTATTTACATGTTGTGATTTGTAGAGTCACAGCGTGTACAAAAAACAACGTAACATGAGACACAGCCATCTTCTAACAGTAAACAAACCGGGAACTATATTCTCAGACAGGCTTGCTGCGAGCATATCACTCCGCCCAAGTACTATATTCTTCCACCTGAGAATATAGTTCCCGGTTTGTTTACTGTTAAAAGACGGCAGTGTCTCATGTTATGTTGTTTTTTGTACACGCTGTGACTCTACAAATCACAACATGTAAATAGGAACATGTTGGTGTTATTTTGTCACTTATTCAGAGCAGTAGGATTACTGGAACCATTAACCTGCATGTTCTTTGCTGGCCTGATGCCGCTGGAGCCGTCAGACAGTATTACAGCACACACGGAGATGAGAAGGGTATGTATCGACTTTTCTTACTCTGGGGGTTACGGTGAATAAGCTAAATTCCCAATAAGTCGGCGTGTTCCTTTAAGAAAATGTGCCACATAGTCAAGGATTTTTGCCTGCAACAATCAAAAAAAAAAATTTAAAAAAATGCATTTTTCTGGAAGGACTGATATATCATGAGTCTGCCCTGAGCTAGAGACTGGAACATGGTAAGCCTAAAGCTTTGTACAGTATTATTCACCTGTCTCCCTCCTTAAATACACTCAACTGTATACACTATACATTACAGGAGAGTTTGAAGGCCTTCTGCTGGGTGACTGCTCACCCCTTACCCTGACCCGGAGCCAGGCCTCTAACGCAACTTCAATGTGGCCCACTGCAGGACTAGAGCCCGGCTGGAGATGACCATAGGCCTGCTGAAAGCTCGTTTCCAGTGCCTACCCCACCTCAGGGTAACCCCTGAGAGGGCCTGTGACATTATTGTGGCATGTGTTGATCTCCATAATATTGCCACAATTATAGGAGAGCAACGCCCTGCCCTACATATAGAGGACCCTGATGAGGACCCCATCCACCCTGCAGATTTCCAGGATGGAAGAGCGGTCAGAGACATTATATGCAGGAATCACTTCCACTAAAACACAAGCACCACCCAAATAAAGACAAATAATTGAAATTTTATTTTGTCTTCTTTATTTCCTAAAAACACAAAAGTAAAAAGTTAGTTTTTTTTTATATATTGTTCCGATAACTAAAGCCTGGTTCACACGGGACGATTTTAAAATTGTCGGCCGATTTTCCAATCCTGAGAGACCCCACACACGGTGATAAAAAATCACGGGTCTAACAGTTTTGGTCGTACAGTGTGTGGTGCGCAGCACACGGCAAAATCAACACATCACACACGAAACCGATTTGACTCCCGAGCATTCCCAGATCAGACGGGAAATCTCGCAAAATCCCTCGAGATCAAACGTGACTTCAGAGTAAACAATCATTGCGGACGAAGAGGATGGAGTTGCGATAGTTTGTAGTGTGTTTTCAACCGAAAAAAACGTTATCAAAAGAAAAGGCGATGGTCAAAGAAGACAACGCGAGCATGGACTATACTTGCTACATCATGATATGGAGGTGATTTGTTTTTTCTCATAGAAATGTCGTTAGGTATTACACAGATTAATAAACGTTCATATATTCGTTTCCATGTACTCTGGTGGACTGCAGTTGTGGATGTAGTTATGCCCATCGACTTTATTTATTTTACACAGGCTGCGTGCTCGTTTGTAGGGTTGGGCATCGAGAACCGATTCCTAATCGGAATCGTTTCAAAAATTACGATTCCATCGGAATCGTTTCTTTATTGGAATCGTTTTGGAATCGTTTGGAGGATTTGGTTTCAAATCCAATTTAACATGTGCAAGTTTGGGTTTCCGTAGCAGCCAGGTGCTTGTTGTGTTGCAGCCTTGGAGCACAGTAAGCGGTGCTCTAGTGTGGCTTTATTTTACGTTGAAAAAGCCCCGTCAAACTGCAACTCACCTTTGAATCAAAATAAAACTTTCCTCTTATTTGTGAAATAAGCATGTGACCTGTTTCAACTCCACCCCTCAAAGAATCGGAATCGAGAATCGATAAGAACCGGAATCGAAAGGAAGAATCGGAATTGGAATCAGAATCGTTAAAATCCAAACGATGCCCAACCCTACTTGTTTGTCCCCGGGGGACACGACACACGAGGAGAAATCGGGCCAAATAAATCGAACATGTCGGATATCCCCGATTTGAGATCGGAGCGTTCCTGACGTCCTTCCGAGCAGACGAGAGCAGTCTTAACACGCCACACACGGCAGGAATATCTGATCAGATTATTTTACGATAATCGGAGATTGTCGGGAGGGGTGAATCTGGGCTAAAATCGGCCTAATTATCCTGCCGTCTGAACCAGGCTTAACACAAGTCACCTGTGACCATGCACTCATCTCTAACTTGTGTTTGAGGATTTTGATTTCCAGATCTGTGTTTAGAATCTGGCAGTCCAACAATACCATTTCAAAGTCGGTTTTCTGCATTTGTTTGATCAGATTAATTTTATACAGGTCCTTCACAGGTAACTGGGAATACATAAAATCATGACATTAAAAAAGAAATCATACAGTTGAACATTATTTCCACAGAAAGAACCTATGGCAGTATCTGCACATCTCACTGTGTTCATCTGTGCTGTTGAAGTTGATGGACCCTCCTCCTGTTGCCCAGCCATGTTCTGTTAAAAAGTAAAATATCCAGTCATATATGTCACACGTGATACTGGGTTGATACCACGAAGCAGTGTTAAGACTTGTGAATGTGGAGATGACTATCAGTAACATAGTGGTGATATCCTACTTCTGTAGGCCTCTCTGGATCCCTTTCTGTGGCAGCAGACAATGTGTCCTCTTCATCGGTTTCCTCCTGTGAAGATGAGCATTGTTTCGTTAGACTTTAAAACTACTTGCATCATGTCTGGAGTATTTAGTTGTCTACTTACAGCTTCAAGGAGTTCTGCTGTAGCATGAGGGTCCACAAGAGTGAGAACACCATCAGAATCTGTTGGGACAAATGACAAACCCATGAAAGGGGGAATAATATATCTTTAAAATATAAACAGGCATAAAAGAAGATAAATATAAGCCAATTACATTTTATGAAGGCACTTGTGTCCTGTGATGTGGCTGGCTCTGAGGAAGCGCTCCCTCCAGGGATTCCTTCAGCCACTGGCCTTCCTTCATTTTGGCTCAGGGCCAGCTCCTCTGCCTCTGTCAGAGGTGGTGGTGCTGGTCCTCCACTAGTTTTCCTGGCCTCTGCCTTCTTTCTGTTGGCTGAGTACAAGTCAAATGTTAATTTAAATGGGCCCTTTTAATTAACAAAGGAGGATGGGCAAGAGGACATCTATGTATGTGAATATTAGTTGGGGATAAACTACAGCACATTGAAATTGCCAATGAATATTTACTCTCATATTTAAAATGTGATTAAAATGAGGTACAGCCATGATCCTACTACACTTAAGTCTTACCTGTTTGAACTATGTTCTTATACTTCATTTTCAGCTGCTTCCATGAGCGTTTTTCACCCGCAGCATTGCACCTAAATGAAATAGATTATAGTTTTAATACCATTCCACCAGTTTACCGGTAATAATTTGTGACCCCAGGACATGGTCCATGAATAACAATCCACTTACTGTATAATTAATTGTATATCACGTATGACTTTTATACTGCCTTAAAGGTAGGCACTGCAAGAGCCTGTCTAAGTAATGGAGACCAGACAAGCAGTCTGACATACAGACAGAATTAGACAGCATTGTTGCAGCAGCTTCTGGATTCATCTCTATACACACACACACACACACACACACACACACGTGTCGCCAGTAGAAGAGGGGGAAATCCCCAGAGCTGTGGGCCTCTATATGCTTGGCCAGCTCTTTGTGCAGGCATTTATCTTGTGATTACATTCTGAGTGAGACGAAACAGCAGGGGCCTATTGCACAAAAGTAGAATAAAGAAATCCAGGATAAATGAAAAAGCGCAGCTTGACTTAGTGTGATCCGCTCATCGCAGCTCAATCGGTTGCACGTTTGCCGAGCCAGGATAAGTAGGTGAAGCTATGTCAAGCCAGGTCTACATAGCTGGGATAAGTGCTCGTTCACGGATTTCTTAAATAGACCACGGTATCGATCACAGATTTACTGATGCAGAAATGGAAAAGACGTGTGCAGCATATGTTTCACCCGCTGAGCAGCAGCTTCTAATGGAAATTTACGAGGAGGTTATCAAACGGAAAGAAAAAGCCCGACAGACAATAGCGGACCAACTGAATAGTATGGATTTAAAAAAAATCTACTTGGTCACTCCACGTTTTAATTGCTTTAATATGCTTGTTTTATGTGTTGGTTTTATTGTAAAGTGTCTTTGAGTAGCCTGTAAAGTACTATATAAATAAAAAAATAATAATTCTTGTTCCTGGGAAATTTATAAGGACTATAGGCTTAATTTCAAAGCTTATTCATAATGCGAGAATAAGTTTTACAACCATATGCACAGATCTCCATAAGCTATGTCTAATTCTAAATATCTTTCTACAATTAATGTTCATACAGAACAAGCATGACTGGACGAAAACTAGAAAAAGAAGTGACTTCAATACACACTGTAAGCATATCTGTACAACAATGTAGCCTGTTATTATTCATGTTTTTTTTACAAGTGACAGCCCCAAAATAAAATGATTAAGAAGATTTGTGGCATTCCAACACATTCTCACTCCCATTTGGTAAAAAATGACATTTGATCAGGTGCCGTTGTCGTCGTTATTGATGCTAAAAGTCCGCTTTTAGAGTCCGCTGCACCGTGTGGGAGGATCCCCCTGCCTCCCCCCGCCTCCCCGCGTTGCACGGGCGGGGGCACATTTCACGGGGACAGCAGCGGAGGAAAAGCCCATTTCCTCCGTATCGTCCCACTTTTTACCATTACTATCTCAACAACTGCAGTAGTAGGATTTAAATCAAACTCGTGACAGCAATAGTAACAAGTAATGCATGTTAATAAAATGAAGCAGAACACATTCAGAAGACAACGGAATAACTGTTAAACACGTTTATTTCGGATCAGAGCGTCAGCTGATTTAACACATCAGACTCCAGGATTAATCTTAGCCTGCCTGTTAGCCTGCTCTGGACCAGGCTAGCTGCAAAGAATAAATCGCAATGGTTACTTGGCTGGGCTTAATTCAACCTGCTTTTGTGCAACCAAGTCAAAGCTAAATTCATCCAGGATAACCTGAATATCCCGGCTTAATCCCTTATCCTGGTTTTGTGCAATACCCCTCCGGTCTCATATTTCAGACACTGCAATGTTTCGTTACCAAATTCACTTCGGAGACTTTTTTATGCGAGAAATCAACTATATAAAGCTCAAATATGGGCCGTTTTACGAAAATTGATGGCTAACTGCAAATACGTGTCGGACTTTCGGAGCTCCACACAGTCTGACGAGAAAGCCTGCTGGGCTCCATACCCAGGGCAAATTCACCGTTTGTGGATTAGCTGCTGCACTACACTACAATTTAAAGCATTTTCATGAACGTAAGGGGTCTTGTTAGGAGGAGCAGCTAGCTAGCTAGCTATGTGTCCCATTCAATACAATGGGAAAAGATTGCGGCTAGCTAGCTACACTTTCGGCATAACTATAGTATATTTACAGTTTGAATTTTGTCACGGCACTTATATTACAGGTTCCCCAAGGTCTTATAAAGCTAACAGTTGTGTCCGATTTCAATTTAAGGCATTTTTGTGAACATGAGGGGTCTTGTTAGAAGGAGCAGCTAGCTAGCTATGTGTCCCATTCAATACAATGGGAAAAAATCGCGGCTAGTTAGCTACACTTTCGGCATAACTAGAGTATATTTACAGTTTGAATTTCATCACGGCATGCATATCACAGCTACCAAAAGGTAACAAAGCTTAGCTAACACTTGTCCGATTTCAATTTAATGCATTTTTGTGAATTTCAGAGGTCTCATTAGGAGGAGGCTAGCTAGCTCTCATTGATGGACTCCAGCTCACCGCAGGCTCTATCAATGAGACTCGCGGACAAGAGGCGTTTATTTTATGAGAACATCGAGCTGCAGGCCCTGGAGCTCTGTCAGGGCAGTGGCGTTTGGTAGTCCAGTAACCCAGAAAGGGTGAGTTTGCGCACTATGCGCAGGTATTGAGCACCGCGGGCTGCCGGTTGTGACGGAGCTCCATCTAGCTCACAGCGGGCCGGGGTCTGTGAAGGAGGACGGGCCGGGTGGCGAGGCAGTAACCCAGGCAGCATCGGCCGCTGAACCCTGACACACAGTCGGACAAGATTTGCAATTAGCCATCAATTTTCGTAAAACAGCCCATATTTGAGCTTAATATTTATTATCATATTTCTCGCATAAAAAAGTCTCAGAAGTGAATTTTGTAGTGGAATAGCAGAGATCTGCGCGACCTAGATTCAGAAGACTACCTGATCTCAGGTCAGTTGTGTAGCCTATGTAAATGTTGGGGCTTGACAACTGCCTTTTCAGAGGCAGTTTCAAATAGTGAGATTTGCAGAGGAAACAGGTGTCACTGGGATTTTGAGGTTCTATGCAGAGAGAGTTGCATAGGAGTAGGATGATAAGGCAGTTTATGCCACACAGGTGTGGATGGTAACCTGCTTGCGGCTGCCACCGAAGTGGAAAGCCTGAATTTCACTGCCGAGGTTACACCCATAGTTCTCTGAGAAGTCTACATACGAATGCTGGCTTCATCTTCACGTGGCGTTTTCTTTAGCTCGCTGAGTGTTTTGGCTTGATGGGGCCAATTGAAATGGTGCTTTGCTAGGGAGTCAAGCTTCTTGTTGAGCAAATAATAACTGCTAGCAACTCTGATATGGTGTTAGATGGAAGAACTCCTCTCTGATGCAATCTGTTTTCTAGAAGCTTGGCATTTTCGTGGTCTATGTGAGACCATGTATTTCGATCAGCTTCTTTAGCTGGTGTAACATAAAGGGGCAGTATCTCACAAATTGTCTATAGGACAATTTAAGGTGTCTCATTGCTGTTGCATTGTACCGTGTGTGTAGTAGAGGATTCCCGCGGGAGTCACGTGATTCCCGTGGGGCTTTGGTGGTGATTAGAGTCTTGGATATGTCAAACAACAACAACAAAACTGATTTGATTGCATTAGTATTTTTTATGTTTATGTTTTTTTTATGACAGATACTCCCTCAGGACACCTTCGTGGACAAAAATGTCTCATCGACTTCCATTAAAACCACGTTTTTATCTCACTGCATTAACAGTATAAAACCATGCATTATGTAATGTCAGCACTTCATTTTGAGTGGTGATATTTGAAATTCTTATTGTATTCCACCAGATTCAACCATTTTCCCTTTGTAGGCCGATGCATGAAATTATTGTATGTTTGCCAGTTATATTATGGAGTCAAGTGTGTGTGTGTGTGTGTGTATGTGTGTGTGTGTGTGTGTGTGTGCGTGTCTGTGTGTGAGAGAGAGTTTGTGTAAATCTGTAAGCAAGCACTGATCATTTTAGGGGTGAAAAAAGGGCATCTTTTGAAGGAAGAGGCTTTAGAAATGGTCATGCAGCCTTTATCTGCCAGCAAACTGCAGGACTCATCGAAGATGACACAAGTTTCGAGGGGGAGTCTGACACAAAATGGTCACTGGAGTCCTCCAATTCTGTGAGTGCCTCTAACCCTTCCTCTGAAAGTGGAGAGGTTACTGATCCTGTTCATCCTAACAGTGAGTGGACAGCAAAGAATGGGCAAGTCTGGTCTCCATCGAATACTGAGACGCTGCGCTACATTCAAGCACCGACCGGCATGATGCCAGGGCCCACGAGATATTCCATATCAAGAATCCACGATGTGGCATCCTCTTTCGACCTTTTCTTCACTCCTGACATGATCCAGCTGATAACTGGAGCAATAAAGCAAATGACAAACCTACACGGGAGGCGTTCAATCTCAGGATGGGGTGATTTTCAAGAGATTCAAGCATACATGGGACTTCTCATGGCAGGTGTGTACCGGTCCAAAGGGGAATCTACCCGGATGCCCATAGTGGGAGACCAGTCTTCGGGGTCACAATGTCCCACAAACGATTTGAAATGATAAGATCCAGCGTCCGATTTGATGACCGACTAACCCGTCCT
This sequence comes from Perca schrenkii, assembly GCA_025617405.1. Lineage (NCBI taxonomy): Eukaryota > Metazoa > Chordata > Actinopteri > Perciformes > Percidae > Perca > Perca schrenkii. Next base: position 7,984,054 of record CM046804.1, read on the forward strand.
TCTCAACACAAGCGGACAAGCTTTCTGCTTTCCGGAACATGTGGGACAAGTGGACACAGCACCTCACACTCCTGTTCAATCCAGGGGACGACATCTGTGTTGATGAGCAGCTTGTACCCTTCAGAGGCCGCTGCAAATTCCGGCAGTATATGCCCAGCAAGCCAGTGAAGTACAGGCTGAAAATCTGGGTCACCGCAGATGTCACCACATCATATGGCTGGAGGTGCCAGGTATATACTGGAAAAGCTGCTGGTGGAGCTCCGGAGATGGGCCAGGGAAAGCGAGTCATCCTGGACATGACTGAGGGGCTCAAGGGGGTCACAATTACTTGTGACAAGTTTTTTACTTCCTACTCACTTGTTCAGGAGCTTCTGAGGAAGAAAGTGGCCCTGGTAGGTAACATCAGGGCAAACAAGCCTGAGCTTCCCCCCAAACTGAAGCAGACAAAGGAGAGAGCTGTTTTTTCATCTCTGTTTGCATTCACAACCACCACCACTGCGTGAGCTACATCCCGCGGTGGGGAAGAAATGTCCTCCTTCTGAGCAGCAAACACCGGGAACCAGCTGTACATCAGAATGCGAAGCAGAAACCACAAATCATCATTGACTACAATCGCTGCAAGGGTGGCATGGACAACCTTGACAAGGTATGTGATTGTATGCTTTTATTACTACATGAATAGATTCCAGACATAGTCTACTTATTCTCACTGATTGTGATGATAATAATAATAATAATAATAATAATAATAATAATAATAATAATAATAAATTTTATGTACTGCGCCTTTCATGACACCCAAGGTGTCATGAGGTGCATGACAGGTGCATGAAGGTGCATATCCGATCTGGGCAGACAGGTAAGCACAGTATGGTCAACTCGTCAATCAGGCTTCAAATGACCGCGATCAACGGTCCAGAGAGGGGAATATTTTGCCATCCTTGCGAGCCATGTAGATTTTGTTGCGACAAGATCCTTGATGGGCATACTTTGGGCGTCGGAGAATGTCGCGTTGGCACAGATGCTCTGCAGAAGGTGCACGGCTCCCCCATAGCCGGTAAAGTTCACTTATTAAGTATTTCCTCATCCTTACTCCAGCAGATGTAGCCTATGCATGAAGTTGTTGTGGGTAAGTATCCCTAGAGGGCTGTGGGCTTAGGCTACTGTGGTAAATTTAACTTGCAACCATGGCATCCTCCGGTCATCAGGCACCACGCCAGACTCCAAGCCCATACAAAACAAAACACGGCGAAGAGATGACAAAATGCGCAGCTAATTCAAGCCAGCAATTCAGTGTAAAATACAGCATTCAAACCGCAATTTCTTCAGAAATTGCATTCTCCAGTTAACTTCTGTCCTACATTTGGGAATAGACGTGCAAAAATGGCTCGCTAGCGCCCCCTACAAAGTTAAAAAATTCAGCCCCTGCAGTGCGTTTAACGTAGACTAACGAAACTCGGTACACATAGGTCACATGTCGAGATGTACAAAAAAACGTCATTAGAGCCATACAGGAAGTCCGCCATTTTGATTTCAAAGTTCGAAATTAGTGCGATTTTGGCCATTTCCACGTCGTACTTTAACAAACTCCTCCTAGAGATTTCATCCAATCAACTTCAAATTTGGTCTTTACCATCTTAAGACGTTAAAGATGAAAAGTTGTTAAAAGAAAAACTTTTCGTCATAGGGCGTAGCTGTGGTGGTGCGGCCATTTTCTGCGTTTCGCCATCAAAACAGGAAGTGGGTGTAACTTGAGTGTACATTGCCCAATTGGCTTGAAACTTTTCAGGATTCATAAGAGTCCAACCTAAGGACAAACAAAGGCGATATTTACTTAAAGTCATAGCGCCCCCTAGTGGCAACAAGAAGTAGGTCTTAAAGTCAAGGTGCTATACTTTAATGATCTCCTCCTAGAGATTTCATCCGGCGGACTTCAAACTTGGTCTGTGCCATCTCAACACCTTAAAGATGAAAAGTTATTAAAAGAAAAACTTTTCATCAAACAGTGTGGGCATGGCATGGCGGCCATTTTGAGTGTTTAGCGATGAACGAGAAAGTGGCTGTAACTACAGTCTACATTGTCATATCTGCTTGAAATTTCATAGAATCAACAAGGGTCCAGGCCTGAGGACATATACAGGCCAATATTCACTTTTGGTCATAGCGCCCCCCGCTGGCACCAAGAAATCTGCCTTATATGACAAACATCATCCGATTTACATGAAACTTATAATATGTGGTCTACATGTGATACTGAGCCGCCCCCTATACTTTAACCACGCCCATTTAATCAGGCCACGCCCCCCTTTCATAACATTTGAACTGTTTAAGGTAGAGTCTTGTGTGAGGTGTCATTGAACTCAGCACAGAGTTCCTTTTTAATTGGTGATGTTTGACCCGCCCCCTAAGCTTTAGCCACGCCCCCTTTTATAATTAATGACCGGTTTAAGGTAGAGTCTTGTGTGATGTATCATTGAACTCAGCAGAGACTTCCTTATTCATTGGTAATGGTTTGACCCGCCCCCTATGCTTAAACCACGCCCCCTTTTATAACTAATGACCCATTTGATGTTGACCCTTGTGGGAGGTATCATTGAACTCTGCAAAGACTTCCTTCTTCATTGGTGATGGTTTGGCCCGCCCCCTGTATTTAAGCCACGCCCCCTTTCATAAATGCTGACCCATCTAAGGTAGAGTCTTATGTGAGGTATCATTGAACTCAGCAGAGACTTACTTTTTAATTGGTAATGGTTTGACCCGCCCTCTATGCTTTAGCCATGCCCCTTTTCACAGTTAATGAACTGTATGACGTAGAGTCTTGTGTGAGGTATCGTTGAACTCAGCAGGGAGTTCCCTTTTCACTGTTGACGATTTGTGGTGTCTGAGTGCCGCGCAAATGCACGGTCGCAAGGAGCGGCATCCGCCAGTAACCCCAACACACGCAGAGGCGCGAGGGCCCGTCCATCGCTGCTTGCATCTTTAATTGTAATTTGAGATTGTATCAGAATAGGTTTACATGGTTTAATTTTCAAAAAACACCATATTTGTGTTGTACTGCACATTGCTGTAGCTCCTCTTCACCCTGTGTCAGGTCTCTGTTTTAGCTACAGAGTGAGACCTCTCAACTTCTGTAACATCTTTGTTGTCAGTCGCACATGCGCAGTAGCTAGGTAAGGATCACATCCAGATTTTGACCAGCTCACACGGAGACTGAAGGCAGGACACATTCAGAAACCGTATCTCACTCAAAACAACATGGATATTTTTTTTTCAAAGTTTGTATGCGTGTGGAAGCACCAGAGACACAAAATAACCCCAAATCCCAGAAAAAGTGATTTTTTTAAGAGATTTATGGGTGGAAAAAAGCAGAAACAAATATTGTGTGATGATTTAATAGCAGTTTTTGTGCGTGTGTACATTTTTGCCACGAAGGTGTCCAACGTTACGGTAAATTTGAGGAGGGCACAAGGGTTAACTCTGAGTGAATCTACTCTGAGTTGATTGAACTCAGATCAGCTGTTCTGGAACCAAAAACTCTGTTTCCCATCTCAGGGTAAGTTCAGGGTTAGACTCAAAGTTTGTTAAACCTCCTTCCTGAAACGGGCCTCAGGTCAGAGGTTGATTGTGGCTGATGAGAAGCAGCTGGACACCTTACACACCTGGAGAGAGAACAGAACACTGCTACACAGAGTCAGTGGTCCTGACAGATATGTTGATGAACAGTTAAACACAGCATTGAATTAAGTATTTGGAAACTCAAATGTGGAAATTAACCCCCCTCTTAGTTTTCCACAGTGTGTGTCCTTAGAATCTCAGACAGGCCACATAAATTCAAACGGTCAATTAAAAGACCCTGGCACATCCTAACTTTTCATAGAGGGAGAAACTTTAAAGACAAACTTGTATTCTCAGATTGGCTCCAAACCAATCCAACTGTCATCACCCTTACCAGAAGGCACTTTTAAATGTGGTCCATGCACACAATGCCAACATACGACTAAGTGCATTTCCTTTTTTCATACCATAACAACAAAAAAGAACAAAATCTAAGGCACAATTTCCTGCACGTCCACAGGAGTCAGATATGCTAACAAAGACAGTCCAGTTGCCCTGCATTTTGCACATACACTATGACATACTGGTGTACTGGCATTTACAGAGTTCAACAGTTCAAATTTCCAGACGAGGAGGAGGTAACCTAAAGCCAGCCTTAGATGTGAAGTAGATTGGATAACTGAACTAGAGACCCGCGCACCTTAGGGAAAATATGAGGACCTGGATCTCAGGGTATTCCTGTAGAATGTCCTGTCTATTGACATATCCTGGAACAGGCTTTTTCTGCCATGCCTTCATTTTTTAGGGCCATTGACAGAATGCTCCCTCCTTACATGGCTTCACTGTTAGAGTGAAACTCCGGCCGTTATCACACGTGGTCCAACAACAGGGACGTACTGACAATCTGTGCGTTCTCGACGGCCGTCGGCACAAAAAAAAGTCTATTAAAGTGATATTAACAGCCAACAGCAGGGGGCACAAATACAATCACTTATATGCTACGTGTAAAAATAAAAGTGAAGAAGAAGAGTTGGCCTACATCATTAGAGTTAATTTCACATCAGCATTACTGGTAAGTCCCAGGAGCACTATACTAAACACTATAGGCTGCCTTTATCCCTATCTTAGCGAATTGCATGTTGTCAGCTCAAAATGAGCATGTTTAATAATTTCTGTTAGGTTAATTTGAAACATTAAACGCATTAGAAATGAATCGCAGCTTGACCGCGATTTTTCACTTGGTTGTATATGAGAGGTTGTAGTGAACTCACTTTTGCTGCTAGGATGAAGATTATGGTATTAAATTAAACGGGAAGACATCAGGCATGCATTGGTACCACTCTAAACGTGCTAACAAACAGGGAAGGGGGCTAAATAATTCACCAAATACAACCAAAAGTTTAACCATAAATATCCTAGCTTGCACTTTCTGTCTGTCTTCCATCAGAGTGCAGTTTTTCCTTGTCTTTCATATTTGTGTTTACTATTGTGGAACTGGCAAAGACCTGGTGGTTGTTTGTGAAAGCTTCACAGACAACATTGATAGGGCCTAGTCATTTTCATCATTTCACAACCTTAATATGAATCAGAAGTGTAATATGACATTGAGAAAATATTAAATAGGTTATTCACTGCTAATTCTTTAACACAATGTAACACATGTTATATACATTTATATTTGAATAGTTATAGTATATAATAACTAACACTCAGTGTAGTTTTGGTATAGGCCTACAATACATCTAATCCCCATGTTCAGGTACAGCAAGTAGCCTACTTTATCTCTGAAAGTGTTGTCAGTAATACTGTGTACTGTTTACAAGTTTGTGTAATTTGGGGTTTCTGTAGCCAGTGACATTCATTATTCATTATTTGTATTTTAATTTCAATGCAGATGTAATGGCATTGTACATTTTTTGTTTTTATTTGAAGGCTGAGGCTTCATTAATAAACACAACCCCATCATCATTTGAGATGTTACTTGCTATGAATACCTTGTCTGATAGACTACAGTATTGTGACATAGTATCAGGACATCCTGGCTAGTGTCTGTCGCGCACGGCTAAGGGCAAATGGCCGGATGATGGGCCTATTTGAGAGAAAGTCCAGGGCTGTTTTTTAGCCCCAGTCCGTCCCTGTCCTACAACCTGCTCTCACTTAAGGTCCCGAAGGTACAGACAGAGAGGGAAATCAGAATTCTTTTTTTAATGCGCCAACCACCCAGAACAGGCTTTAACAATCAGTTAAATAAATCTTGTTCCGACATATGGGAAACTTAGAGCAATGGTGTTAAATAGTCTTGTTTGTGGTTGTAATTGTTTTTAGTAATTTAATTGGTCTTGATTTTATCTTGATTATTTTATAATTTATTTGGTTATGTCCTTGATTTCACATACTTTTTTAATGACTGCATGTCCTTGTTTCTACTCCAGTCATTGTATTTCACAAGTTTTGCATTCTTTGTGTATTGTGTTCAAAGTTATATTGTGTATTAATTTTCTTTAAACTCGGCTACATTGAAAATGAGGACTTGGCCTCAATTGTAGCTCTGAGTACTAAATAAAGGTTGATGATGATGAATTGACGCAGGTGGACTTATTTGGCTGTGGCTATTTTTGGTGGTTGTTTTTGGATTTTTCTTGATTTAATAACATGGGGGCAGTGAAATGGTTTAAAATGGTTTGAAATCCACTGATGTATTCTGCATGTTTATTGAAATATACAGAGAAACAAGACAAATATTTTTTGTGGGTAAAGTCGACGGGCCCATGTGTTATATACTTTGAGTTATGTCTTTTTTATATGTACCACTGACTTAAAAGAAAGTTTTTATCATATGTGTGATAATGGACACACCTCGAGACAGCTGTGGATCATCGTGTAAACATGACTTGTATTTAAGCACCATGCACTATGTCACTTTACTACAAGAACCCATAAACCTTTTTGGCTGGATCCGAATCACGGGCGGATACAAAAAAATTTGTTAACAGACTATTAACAAAATTGCAAGATAGGGCATGCCTTGGCAGAGGTCTATGCTATATATATATATATAAACACATATCTTTCTCAATTACTTTCTGGAGTTCTCCAGATATCCCCAAGTCACAGATTTTGTGGTGCTGATATGCAGATTTGTTTGTGCTTTTTACCTTTGGACAGAGCCAGACTAGCTTTTTCCCCCTGCTTCCAATACTAAGACTAATGGCCTCTTGGCTCTAGTTCCATAATTATTGCAGGAGTGGTATCAAAAGGCATCTGACTCTTAGCCAGAAATTGAATAAACACACTTTTTACCTAAACCATTAAAGATATCCTAGGCATGGCCATACCCACCATTGAGGTCCCTTAGGTTCCAACCTCTGTATTCTTTCCCGAGGTGTACAATAAAGTCACAAATAATCACCTAAAAATAACTTTAATTTGGTGTAGTCCATCCAGCCATCCATCTTCGTCCGCTTATCCGGTGTCGGGTCGCGGGGGGAGCAGCTCCAGCAGGGGACCCCAAACTTCCCTTTCCCGAGCAACACTAACCAGCTCCGACTGGGGGATCCCGAGGCGTTCCCAGGCCAGGTTGGAGATATAATCCCTGCACCTAGTCCTGGGTCTTCCCCGAGGCCTCCTCCCAGCTGGACGTGCCTGGAACACCTCCCTAGGGAGGCGCCCAGGGTGCATCCTTACCAGATGCCCGAACCACCTCAACTGGCTCCTTTAGACGCAAAGGAGCAGTGGCTCTACTCCGAGCTCCTCATGGATGACTGAGCTTCTTACCTTATCTCTAAGGGAGACGCCAGCCACCCTCCTGAGGAAACCCATTTCGGCCGCTTGTACCCTGGATCTCGTTCTTTCGGTCATGACCCAGCCTTCATGACCATAGGTGAGGGTAGGAACGAAAACTGACCAGTAGATTGAGAGCTTTGCCTTCTGGCTCAGCTCTCTTTTTGTCACAACGGTGCGATAGATTGAATGTAATACCGCACCGGCTGCGCCGATTCTCCGACCAATCTCCCGCTCCATTGTCCCCTCACTCGCGAACAAAACCCCAAGGTACTTGAACTCCTTCACTTGGGGTAAGGACTCATTCCCTACCTGGAGAAGGCATTCCATCGGTTTCCTGCTGAGAACCATGGCCTCCGATTTAGAGGTGCTGATCCTCATCCCAACCGCTTCACACTCGGCTGCGAACCGATCCAGTGAGTGCTGAAGGTCACAGGCCGATGATGCCATCAGGACCACATCATCTGCAAAGAGCAGCAATGAGATCCCCAGCCCACCGAACTGCAACCCCTCCCCACCCCGACTACGCCTCGATATCCTGTCCATAAATATTACAAACAGGATTGGTGACAAAGCGCAGCCCTGGCGGAGGCCAACCCTCACCTGAAACGAGTCCGACTTACTGCTGAGAACCCGGACACAGCTCTCACTTTGGTCGTACAGAGATTGGATGGCCCTGAGTAGAGACCCCCTCACCCCATACTCCCGCAGCACCTCCCACAGTATCTCCCGGGGGACCCGGTCATACGCCAAATCCACAAAACACATGTAGACCGGTTGGGCATACTCCCAGGCTCCCTCCAGGATCCTTGCGAGAGTGAAGAGCTGGTCCGTTGTTCCACGACCAGGACGGAATCCGCATTGTTCCTCCTCAACCCGAGGTTCGACTATCGGCCGAACCCTCCTTTCCAGCACCTTGGAGTAGACTTTACCAGGGAGGCTGAGAAGTGTGATACCCCTGTAATTGGCACACACCCTCTGGTCCCCCTTTTTAAAAAAAGGAACCACCACCCCAGTCTGCCACTCCTTTGGCACTGTTCCAGACTTCCACGCAATGTTGAAGAGACGTGTCAACCAGGACAGCCCCTCCACACCCAGAGCCTTGAGCATTTCTGGACGGATCTCATCAATCCCAGGGGCTTTGCCACTGTGGAGTTGTTTGACTACATCAGTGACCTCCGCCTGGGAAATCGACGACAATCCCCCGTCATCCTCCAGCTCTGCCTCTAACATAGAGGGCGTATTAGTCGGATTCAGGAGTTCCTCAAAGTGCTCCTTCCACCGCCCTATTACCTCCTCAGTTGAGGTCAACAGTGTCCCATCCTTACTGTACACAGCTTGGATGGTTCCCCGCTTCCCCCTCCTGAGGTGGTGAACAGTTTTTCAGAAGCACTTTGGTGCCGACCGAAAGTCCTTCTCCATGTCTTCTCCAAACTTCTCCCACACCCGCTGCTTTGCCTCTTTCACGGCAGAGGCTGCAGCCCTTCGGCCCTTCGGTACCCTGCAACTGCCTCCGGAGTCCTCTGGGATAACATATCCCGGAAAGACTCCTTCTTCAGTCGGACGGCTTCCCTGACCACCGGTGTCCACCACGGTGTTCGTGGGTTACCGCCCCTTGAGGCACCTAAGACCCTAAGACCACAGCTCCTCGCCGCAGCTTCAGCAATGGAAACTTTGAACATTGTCCACTCGGGTTCAATGCCCCCAGTCTCCACAGGGATGCACAAAAAGCTCCGCCGGAGGTGTGAGTTGAAAGTCTGTCGGACAGGGGCCTCCTCCAGATGTTCCCAATTTACCCGCACTACACGTTTGGGCTTACCAGGTCTGTCCAGAGTCTTCCCCCACCCCCTGACCCAACTCACCACCAGATGGTGATCGGTTGACAGCTCTGCCCCTCTCTTCACCCGAGTGTCCAAAACATACGGCCTCAGATCAGATGAAACGATTATAAAATCGATCATTGACCTTCGGCCTAGGGTGCTCTGGTACCAGGTACACTTATGAGCATCCCTATGTTCGAACATGGTGTTCGTTATAGACAATCCATGACTAGCACAGAAGTCCAACAACAAACAACCACTCTGGTTTAGATCAGGGAGGCCGTTCCTCCCAATCACGCCTCTCCAGGTGTCTCCATCATTGCCCACGTGTGCGTTGAAGTCCCCCAGCAGACCAATTGAGTCCACCCACAGGCGCCCCATGCAGGACTCCACTCAAGGTCTCCAAGAAGGCCGAATACTCCGAACTCCTGTTTGGTGCATATGCACAAACAACAGTCAGAGTTTTCCCCCACAACCCGCAGGCGTAGGGAGGCGACCCTCTCGTCCACCGGGGTAAACTCCAACGTAGCGGCGCTCAGCCGGGGGCTTGTTAGTATCCCCACACCCGCCCGGCGCCTCACACCTTGGGCAACTCCGGAGAAGAAAAGAGTCCAACCCCTATCCAGGAGTACGGTTCCAGAACCAAGACTGTGCGTGGAGGTAAGCCCCACCAGATCTAACCGGTAGCGCTCCACCTCCCGCACCAGTTCCGGCTCCTTCCCCCACAGAGAGGTGACGTTCCACGTCCCCAGAGCCAGCGTCTGCTGCCCGGGTCTGGTCCGTCGAGGCCCCTGACCTTCACTGCCACCCATGTGGCAGCGCACCCAACCCCAGCGGTTCCTCCCACAGGTGGTGGGCCCATGGGCTGGAGAGATGGGAGCCACGTAGCTTGTTCGGGCTGCAAACCCGGCCACCAGGCGCTCGCCGGCGAGCCCGCCGTCTGGGCCTGGCTCCAGACGGGGGCCCCGGGCTTCCTCCGGGCAGGGTCACTCCATCTCTACCTTGTTTTTCCATAGGGTTTTTGAACCATTCTTTGTCTGGCCCCTCACCTGAGACCACTTTGCCTTGGGAGACCCTACCAGGAGCACAAAGCTCCAGACAACACAGCCCTCAGGTTCACAGAGACACACAAACCTCTCCACCACGATAAGGTGATGGTTCACGAATTTGGTGTAGTGAAGATATTTAATAATGCAGAGATGGTCATCTTGCTCATCTGATCACTATCTGTGTGTGTTTGTGTGTGTGTGTGGGGGGGGGGGGTGCGCGGCAGTACAATATATTGTGGTTATCACACAGTCTTTTCTTAACATGGTGGTTCTCTGATCACAGCATGTGAACAACTTGAGGAAACAGAACAGCCAGCTGAATCTAAGTGTGAACTAAAGAGAGTTACTTGTGGACCCCTTGTAAGCTCAATTTTCTGACCTGGCTATTTCTAAAACCCTGCGATGGGGCCATGAGCCTATAGCTCAGATGTCCTCTCAGAACACAGGGCCCCTATCCGTCCCCAGAAAAAGAAGTCAGCAGGCCACAGGGCCTTTTCCCATTATGCCCTCTTGAATAATCTTTCTATGGAATCCAATCTTTAAATCCAAACTCAAAACTCATCTTTTTGCCTTAACTTTCAATTATTTGCTTATTCTTTCGGCTGGCGGGTTGGTCTCAAGTCTCAATGTAATATAAGCAGCATAATCCTGCCAATAAGAATAATATTAACCTTTGGAAAGCCACTGCTTCTCAATAAGCCTCTGGTGTTTGTGTCCCACAAACACTGCTGTTTCTCTGTCTCTCCCTCCCTCCCTCTCTTTTTTCTTAGGCTTCTCTGTGCTGGGCCATCGGCCGTCCCGGTTGTAAATGTTCTGCTCAGTTTTGCTTCTTGTATGTTTGGTAACCTGTCCTCTTTCCATGGTTGCATGGTGGAGAGGAGGTTGTATGGGTCAGGCTCTAGCTGTTTGGCGACACCTGAAAGCTGCTTGACATCCTCCTGGACCCATCTTTCTCACTTATGTTCTAGGGATGTAACGATATATCAAATGTTGCAATATCGCGATAAAAAAATGTATCGATACCAATGTGGGAATGACAAAATCTACAATATTACATTTTGTCACTAGTATAGCTGCGTTCTCCTATCTCTCTTGTGTATATATCGTTGAAAACTGTGTTTTCCTCAATCCTTGTGTGCAAGAAAAGCAGTGACAACCACAGAAAGATTGGAAACGAGAAATTGTCGGATGAAGAAGAAACTTGCGGCGACGAAATGAAGATATTGAATTTGAGATTGTGGATGCTCCATTGACAAGCTCATGTGTGGCAGATAGCCCTTCTCTCGTCCCCAGTCTTTGTTTAAGGTTTGTTTAGGGCCTCAACACAGCCTGCAAGCACTTCCGGTCGGTGGAGCCATGGTGGTTTCCCCTGTTTCTTGGTTTATACAAAAAAATGGGAAAAAACTGAAAACAGACGTTTTCATTCTTAGGAGCCCTCCAGAAAGCTCAGGTACTTTCCCCAATTTCTAGGTATATGCATCCAATCTTGCAAACCGTTTATATGACATTTTTTCAAACGCCGCCACCCTAGCCATCTCACAAGCCCACTCCTGGATTGACGGCACCCCTTCATTCCTCCATCCTCTTAAAATAATTTGTCTAACACAGCCAACAGCAGAAGCTGCACATTATTATGAGTCCCTCGCCGACAAGTCACTCCATATTCTTTATGAATGCCATCGCCTTTTGGGGGCATTTAAATGCCTTGACTCCATCCTTGGTGTTGATTTCAAGTTTGGCAGGATACAGGATTCTTAATCTCACCTTTCTTTCATGAAGCTTTTTCTTACACTCCTTTTTGATATTAATGAACATCCGTTCCATTCAAGCCATTGCCAAATGATTTGCTACAAAGCTAATCAAGAGTATCAGCTCCACACAACTCTCTCTGTATTTCTCAGCATGGCTATGTTCTGAAGATTGTGTCGTCTGGTGATTTTCGCGCGCAGAAACTCGAGTGAACATAATTACCTCTTCTGAAGAGTCAATCATGTTTTTTTAATCCTCCGTGTCCTCCGTGGTTACCAAACTTTCTGCTTGGACTCAGATAAAGTCTTGGTAATAAAACAGCAGAGCACTCTCTACCCGTTGAGTCGAAAATCAAGCGCTAAGTGGAACAGCCCTAGAGGCCTGGAGAACTTCCGTTGTATAATATGCAGCGTTTTTTTTGTTGCATTTGTTTTCGGGGATTGTGTGAATTTCTTCTTGCATCATTTCTGTTTTTTGGGTTATGTGCTTTTCTTTTTGCATCGTTTGTGTATTTGCAGCGTGTTTGCTAAATGCTGGCATGTGTTGTCAAATTTATGAAGATGTTTTCTTAATTTGCTTGTGTTTTGTCCATGTGCTTGTGTTTCATTAAGTTGCAGTGCGTTTGCCCCTGTTGACCACTGTATTTAATGAATTCTTCAATCACAGCAGTTAATCTGAACACATAGAAAAAATATTACCTGTTGTAGTTGGGAGCCTCTCTGCGGGAAGCCTCCTTGGATTTTTATTTCCCTTGTTCCAAAAAAAAAGCAAAAACAGTTTTGCTTTCTCCAGTTGTCTTTAAGTCCAGTTACAGCATCTGTGTGTCAGCAGGAAAGCAGTCTCCTCTCCACAATTGATAGAGTGCTGAAGAGAAATCCCATTGCAATAAAGCAACTCTACAAGGTACCTTTTGAGAAGAATGGTAAGGGAGAGAAGGAGCTGAGGTACAGTATGGACAGGTAATAATTCATTATTGTACAGTACACAGTGCTGTAATCTCCTTGTCTTTCAGTATTGACAATTACAACCTGTATATGCAGAATATGTAACACAACATGGTAATTGTATGATTTACAAAATCTACCGTAAATTATTTCCTAAATTTCTAAATTGCTTTACTAATTTTTATAGAGAATGATGGAGCTGGAAAGTGATGAATAACCACACATTTTTGTGTATGATGATAGGCAGGATTCAACTTGACTGAAGTCAGGAGACATGGGCGCGTTATTATTGGTCACCGAGCCACTGTTTATGGGTAACTACAGTTTTTTTCAACCTATTTCATCGACCCCTATGTTCCTATGTTTTTGTGTGTAAGTGACTAATGGGAACAACAATCTTTGACATTGGTCCAGTATTAAGCTAGATTGCTGCAATCAGCAGTGGCGAAACAAGCTACAATGTAAGTTAATAGGGCAATTGTCCAGCTTGTATTTACCTTCACAAAAGTTCTTGTTTTGCCGCTGACAGGCTCAGATTAATATTCTAAATGTCTGACAACATTATGGAAAGGATTTCTAAGGAGTCCTACTTCTTTATTAAAGAGTACAATCCTTTTTTTGGCACCTGGGTAGCTAACCTGGTAGAGCAGGCGCCCACATATAGAGGTTTACTCCTTGACACAGCGGCCATGGGTTCGACTCTGACCTGTTGTCCTATGCTGCATGTCATTTCCCCTCTGTCTCCCCTTTCATGTCTTCAGCCGTCCTATATAAATAAAGGCCTAAAATGTAAAAAAAAATTATCTTAAAAAAAAAAGAGTAAGATCCTTTTAAAAAATTAAAATAAAACATATGTCCATATCGCTAAACCCACCAGACTCCATGTAAATAAACAGTAATTTTAGCATCGTGAAATACACTTCATTCTAAGTCGACAGAAACAAAATAAAACTATGAAAAGCCATTTTGAGTTGTCTTTCCACTTTTCCAACCATCACTCTAGTTTTGGTTAAAATAAACACATAGTTTACCGATTAAATGTGAAAATATGTTGTTTACACGCTAAAAGTATAGCTTTTTTAAATGGAGTCTGGTGGGTTTAGCGCTAGCGAATTTAGAGCAGTTTCTGGTTAAATAGAAAGGTCTTAAAGAGGTTTTAAAAGTCTTATCTCTGAAGGGATCCTTTCCATAATGTTGTAAGACACTTAATATTAATCTGAGCCTGTCAGCGGCAAAGCGAGCACTCTTGTGAAGGTAAATTCAAGATGGACAATTGCCCTATTAACTTACATTGTAGCTTGTTTCGCCTCTACCGACTGCAGCGATCTTGCTTAATACTGGACCATTGTCAAAGATTATTGTTCCCATCAGTCACTTAGACACAAAAACATAGGAAAATAGGGTCCAGGTTGAAAAAAATGGCAGCTACCCTTTAATGTGCCAGCACTTATAGAGTGATGGAGCTGGAGGCTGATGAATCCCCACACATTTTTGTGTATGATGATAAGGCAGGATTCAACTTGACCAAAGTCAGGAGACATGGGCGTATTATTGGTCGCCGAGCCACTGTTAATGTGCCAGGCCAGCGTGGGGGAAACATTACAATGTGTGCTGCCATATGTGAGAATACTGCACTCAGCGACATTCCCATCATTGGGCCCTATAACACACACTGTCTCCTCACTTTCCTGGAAACTCTTTACAGGGATCTTATTCCTGACAATGAGAGGCATGACATAAGTAAGTTTCCATCGTTCAAAGACAGTTGGGGAATGGTTTGTTGCCCACCCATGTTTTGTTGATGTAGTTTCTCCCACCATACTCCCCATTTCTAAATCCTATTGAGGAGTTATTTTTGGTTCGGAGAAGATGGATGGTATATGATCACTGTCCTCACGACTGGTTGTCCTTACCCAGTGCAATGGATGCTGGTTGTGAGGATATCACAGCAGATTGTTGTAGGGGTGGCTGCGTCAGCCAAAAATATTTTTCCTTTGTTGCATTGCAGGGGAGGACATCAGGTGTGATGTTGACGAAATGTTGTGGCCAGACAGAGAGGAGAGATTGGAACACCCATGAGGTTGATACATTTGTAGGATCTTTTCTTTTCTTGCACATATTGTACAGTAGTTTCTGATCATTTTGCTGTTGTACATCTTTTTTTCTGTACAAGCACTCTTTATGTATTTGTGGTTGGCTGGTGTGTACATACAATGAGTGTCAGGCACGCTCCCTCTGAATAGTAGGTGTCAGGGGCGATTCCAGGATTTTTTAAGTGGGGTGCCACCCCGGGCGCCCCCTCTAGAGGGGGGGGTCTGGCAGGTGTGTGTGTGTGTGTTTTAATTGCTGGGGAGGATCCAGCTGCTTGTTATCTTCTGCCTCACAGCAAGTTGGCACTGCAGAGTTTGATCTCCCGGTCCGGGCAGGGCCTTTCTCTGTGGAGTTTGCATGTTCTCTCTGTGTTTGCGTGTGTTTTGTCCGGGTGCTCTGGTTTCCTCCCAACATAACGACATGCATGCTTGGTAACTAAGACTACAGTTGAAAATTTGTCAGAGTCAGATCGTAGACGATTCTTCAGTTAGTCCATTCCAGTGACTTTGTTTGTTTGTTTCGGTCACTTATCTCTGAGTACACTGTCTGCATTTGGGTTCAAATTGTCATTGTCATAGATGTTTTGTTGAAAGTATAGTGTGTGCCATTGCTGACATCAATACTATTCAGCTGCCCACATATACAATGTTTGCAATTGAACATAGTGGGTAACTATCAGGGGTGTCGGACTGGAGGGAAAAAGGGAACTGAGTACCCAGGGCCCTCATGTGAGGAGGGCCCAAAAAGATGCTAGAAATGAATAGCAGTGGATGCTGGGAGGGGCCCATAGAAAATGCCTTTCTACAGGGGCCACAATTTTGTGCTACGCCCCTAGTAACTATCACACTTCTAAAGTACACTCATTTGACTTTTAATTATGGACATGTAATTTTAGCAAATCCAGACAGCTAGCATCTGTCCAATTCGAGTTTTCTATAACATGACTAAAACAACTTTTGAACGTAAACATGTTCCACCAAAACAAGTTCCTTCCTGAGGCTATTTTGCAGCCGCACGGTAGTTCTGTCCGGAGCTTAGCGCCGCCCATGACGATTGTGATTGGTTTGAAGCAATGTCAAAGCAGAGAACGTTTTTCCCCCATCCTGGAATTCTGTGTGTACTAGCCAGACACTCCTCTGCAGCGCTGTGGAGGAAGGTCTGATAAACCCCCTGCATGTCTAGCTCCTGTAGAGGCTTATATGCTTTGAACAATTTTGCCTCTTTTCTTTCCCTTTAGCATCAATGTTGTAATGTAAAATTTTATTATATTTAATAAAACTGCCCAAAACCTTAAATTATTGTTCAATACATTTCCCTTCAGTCAAAAGTCTCCAGACAAGATAATGTTTTGGGCTTTTCCGCCTTTATTTCATAGGACAGCTAGGTGTGAAAGGGGAGAGAGAGGGGGAAGACATGCAGGAAATCGTCACAGGTCGTATTCGAACCCTGGACCTCTGCGTCGAGGCATAAACTTCTCTGTATATGTCCGCCTGCTCTACCCACTGATCCAACCCGGCCAAAAAAAGTCTCTGTATTTTCAACAAAATCACAATTCTGTCACTCTTCTGTGAATTCTTCTGTGACACATTCAGAATTATATATGGAGAGAATAACCCCAGATTCACATTTTGAAAGGCATGTTATGAATGCAATAGTTTTTC
Organism: Perca schrenkii; assembly: GCA_025617405.1. NCBI lineage: Eukaryota > Metazoa > Chordata > Actinopteri > Perciformes > Percidae > Perca > Perca schrenkii. The sequence continues at coordinate 8,000,703 of CM046804.1, forward strand.
AAGTATGGATTGTTGCCAACATTTCCAGAAAAATGGTTAACACAAAATGCAGTGCTAAATCCTCTGATCTTTAGGCCTGTTTCCTAGAAAGGAAACAACTTCAAATGGGATATGAATCCCACCTTGCCCAACAGAGATTTGAAGCTCAAATAGCACCGGAAAAATGTCCCACAATGAAGTTACTGTATGAATGGGGGACAACAGTACTCTGGGGAACTGCTGGACATTTTTAAGTTGTTGGCTGATGCTGTTACCTGGTACCTGGTATTCAAACTCACATTTAAAAGAACAATGTGTGACACATTTCATAGAAGTAAATCTCTTTTTTACTAGAAGATGAACACAATTAGTCAAGGGTGTAACTTTGGATTGACAAGTGTGGGGGGGTTGGGGGCACAAAACAGGGGGTCTGGGGGTCCTCGGCCAGAATTTTTTTTCCATTTGAGTCCCATTTCTACATAGATTTATAGGGATGCCACAAAGAATAGTACTTAACTAATTCTATTTTTTTCTATTTCTTATAATTCATTTTTGTATATTTTTTTCTATATCTATGTAATGTGTATTCGTGTTACTCTGATGTGTGTGAACTTTTCTTTTAAACTGTAACAAGGGAATTTCTCCAGTGTGGGATTAAAAAAAAATCTCTAATCTTATGAATTTTATAAGACACAATAAGAAAAAGATGTCTTACCTTCTATTTTGTTTAAAATATTGGCCAATCACAGAGACTTATAGGCCAAATAAAGTATCAAACAAATTTGAAAATGGGGGGACACAAACAGGATTTTGAAAAGTGTGTGGGGGGGGGGGGCATGTCCCCCTGTCCCCAGTGGAAATTACACCCTAGCAATTTGTTATTCAACCTATTCCCAGTTTGTACAGTGTTTTCTGTGTTGAATCTTCTTCCTGTCATCTATTAGTCTTTACATTTTATATTGAATATATTAGTTTAGAATGTTGTTTATGTAGGGGCTTTTTGCCCACACTGTTTTCATGTCTAAGGTTTGAAATTAAGGCATCGGCACATTAAGACCGACTTGATGGTTTTGTACAAACTACTGAAATGGTCAAAACTGTAGGTGAAAACGTTTGTTGCCTAACGTTTTATCCACATTTTCACTAGAGCATTACATAGCTGTGTCATTCTATTTTGTTAAGATATTTTTTGCTTTTATTTAGGCTGGACTCAACTTGAAGTAATAGTGCCCCAAATCTTTCTTGTCATTTATTGGCTGGAACGCTGGAAGACTGTTTATGTTTCATGGTGCAGGTTGGCACGGTTTATTTTTGTTGGCGTTTGTGGAGCCTGGGCTGTCTACAGAGACCGCATTTTTTAACAGTGTGTAAAAATGTTACGAATCATTCCAAACCCACATTATCACTGCCAAAGCAGTAGATGGCTCTGTCACCAGGTTTGATATAGCTGGCTCATCATTGAGCGAATCAACCGATCAAGCTGTCTTATATATTCGAGATGGAAGAACCATAAACACCACCTTCTACAACTTCAACTTCGAGTGAGAATGAGGAAGGAGTCCATGTTTTCATTTGTCGGAGTGAAAGAATGAAGTGCCTACTCTGCCTCCCGAAAGATTGCGAAATATTGGCCTTAAAAAATTCAGCGTCGAATTTTAAGAAACATATCAAGGTAAGTTACAAATATAATACACAAATGGCACACCAGCTTGAGCTATCAGTAGGCGCTAGCTAACTAGCTACCCGCGGTTCATGACATGTTGTACATTCCTGTCCTTGTACTGCTGCTACAGCCAAAGGAATTGTGTGTCCTTTAGGCTAAACATTTGAAATAATATAAACAATAAGATATTCAAACTTTTGACAGTACTTGAGTAGTACATTTTAAAATAAACTACTTGCAATACACTAATAAGTGCAAAAAATTTTGAATACTTTAGTTCTTCCACTTAAGTGTGGTGCTTAAAGAGCACTTCAACTTCTACTCAAGTCACTTTTTTGATAGAGCACTTGTACTTTTACTCAAGTCTGGGTCTCTAGTACTTTATACATGTCTGCTCTAGCGGCTAAATACAACCAGCAACTGCTGCTCGGATTTTATCGTTCTATGGCACTATGTGTTCACGTTACAACGCAGAGGCAGGGATATGTAGACCAGAAAAGGAGAAATCCCACGCATCCCTCACCAAATCCCTGATGGTATACACCCTACCCAGTGACCTACCATGGCACCCTGATTTGTATATGTAAGGTGTCCTTGGGTGTCAACAAAGGCGCCCATAAATAAAATTGATTAAAATGGATCGGCTCCGTGCTCCGCCGTCCTTCAATACACACCAGGTTCGGATTTGTGGCGGAACGGCTGCGGCCACGACTGACAGCTGAATTCACGCAATTTCACATATGATCGCGTGATATAACAGGATGTAGTTTCTATAAAAAGAACCAACCAAAACTTCTGTGTTCGACTTCCTGTCCCACACAATCTGCCCTGTGCTGAATTGCTGCGGAGCTCTCCGGCATCCAGCAAAAATAGAAGCTCTGCGTATCTTCTCCGGAGGGCCGCAGATCGCCGGAGCTGGGACGGAGTCGGAACACAGCCGTTCTGCAGTCAGTGAAAATACACATATTGGGCCATATTTTAATGATCTGAAATGCAAGTATCAAACGTGAAACGCAAGTAGCTTTGTGGGCGGATCTCGGGCACTGTTGCTGTTATACCGGCAGGATAAATGACTCTTGCGCCCGACGCAAATCTAAAATGGGTTGGTCTTAAGTAGAACTAGGACTAGGTGTGGTTTGGGTGTAACGTGCAATAAACCAATTAGAGCGTCATCTCACATTCTCTTTAACGTCCAGAGCCCTACGAGATCGTCCATGATCCCACACGGCATCTCCGATAAATATTTATATTATTTAATGAAAGTTTAATCGATTTTCTTACAATTTTTTCCAGCCGAAAGCTAACGAGTTAGCCATCACGGGCCTGTCTTTGGTGTCTTTGTAGCCTTTACAGAAGGTTTTATATCCAGCCTGGAAGTTGTGCCTCTTTACGGAGTTGTTCAGCAATAAATCCACACTCTTACATCCAAGATTTTCCACTTAATGGATAACTTACTTACGTAATTTATCTTGTTTTCGGTCATTTTTGCAGCTAGCTTTTAGCCGATTTCAACTGCTAATAGCTAAGAAGCTACCCATCACAGTGGTGTGCCAGCCTGGAACTCATGCATCTTTTCGGAGTTGTTCAGCAATAAATCCAAACGCTTACATCCAAGATTTATCCACTCGAGGTCCATAATTTATCACGTTTTCGGTCATTTCTTCCGCTAGGTCTGTGGCTGCTGCCGTCTAGAATAAATCTCCCATGATGCTTTGCAAGTGTGTTTACGTTTTTCAATGCAGGTCCGTCACACAAAGTGGAAAGGTGAGTTCACTGACCGCAGGAAATCCGAAAACCGAGCGAGAACAAACAGTAAAGTGTAAAAGAGAGATAATGGTGTCACTGTTTAGATATTTGGGATACATTTGGGCCTTTTTTTGAAGAAATGTAAAAAGTTTGTCATTTATATGAGTTATAACGTTCACTATGTTTATTTTTGCACTGGATGACTCCAAATATATAGGAGAACTGTTTTAGACAACACAAATTCTTGTGTACCATTTCTCTGTGTGTGATATCAATACATTTGACATTATTATTTTGATTATTGGCAAAAGCGTCTGGACTTTTTTTGAAAAAATGTATATATTTTGTCAACTTTATAAGTTATAATGTTTATTTCTTCACAGTTTAACACCCAAGACATATGGGAACTGATTTAGACAGGAGATTGGCTTAGCTTTTATTGTTCTGTGTGTGATATCAATAAATATCTGTGAGATTCATTTTCTGTTTTATTTATTTATTTGTTTTTAAGGTCATACAACCTTTTTTTACATTCAATTGACCTCACTACAGCACAAATATTCTAAAAGCCCAGTTTTCCCTGAAAAAAATGATGTACATTGATTGACTGTGGACAGCAGGGTTGATGTTTTACAAGCTTTTTTAGAAAATAAAACCAGGCGGAAAAGTAATTGGAAAAATGGCTCAGGTTCCTGAGGTTAAAAGCAGGCGCGCTTGTTCCATGGCAGCGGTGGATTTGCCTGGCGCATGGCAGCGGGAGCTGTCCGGGATCCGGCAAAGTAATAAATGCCCGTCTTGAACCGGGTGGCCTTATTGCTGCGGCCTCTCGGGCGCATCTCCTCAAGTCTGGAGAGGATTGCTGCAGCCATGGAGCGTGGGCCTCCAAACGCACTGTTGTACCCCTTCCTCCTTCCCCCACTCTATCTCCGTCTACCCGCTCCACCAAGAGAGCATTGCCACTCCCGGACCAGATCCCGCCGGAGTATCCAATCCCACCGTAGTTCAACATCACGTCTCCTTACGTTCTCTAATATTTCCTCATTTATGTCATCAACACATCCATGATTCATGGAAATGTTGTGTAAAACACAAGAATGCTGCCACTTTTTGAGGACTGCACTGTAAAGTGCCTCCTGACCTATCCAAACACCTGAAGCGTAATTATGTATGGTTTGCAAAAATGGGAACTGCTGTGTCCGTGTAGATGAGAGAAGCAAGGTGCATGCGCGTTGTGCACATGCTTATGGCCAAGCATGCACCTCTGAAATAGCATCTGAATAACACGCCACTTCTTGGTTGGTGGAAATTGCGGGTTAGGCTTTCCTCCACTTTGCCATTTTGTTTCATTCTAATGAGAGGCAGAGTTTAGCCCAGAATTGTCAGCCCAGTCTCACGCCAGGTCGTGTAATAGTTACGTTATTGTAATCTATTAAGTCGTGGACAGGTTACGTAAATGCCGTTTTTTTCGTGTGTCGATTACGAAATTGAAAGCAATGCATTTTAATGGGAAGCATATTTCGTGATCCCAGAACAAAAGCGAGTAGCGAGTAGTTGATAAGGCGAAAGTCCGCGTAGGGAGGTTGGTCGGGGTGGTGGATGGGTCATAAAACACAGGACTTTCACGCCGGAGACCGGGGATCGCGCCCCGCGTGTGGCAGTACCTTTGTCCCGCGTGTTGCAGTTCCTTTGTCGGCATGTCCCGCGTGTGACGGTTCCTTTGTCCTGCGTGTTGCAGTTCCTTTGTCGGCGTGTCCCGCGTGTGACGGTTCCTTTCCCAGTTCTTTTTTTTTCCTAACCCCAACCGTCTCGTTATTGTGGCGTTTCATTTCCCCGTTGTTGTGCCCCTACGCGGGTCGCGAGTGGCGGCCCGTTCCGCTGTTTTGGCCGCCGTGCGGCGTTTCATTTCCCTGTTGTTGTGTGCCCCTGCGCCGGTGGATCGTGAGTGGCGGCCCGTCCCGCTGTTTTGGCCGGCGTATGGCCGGTGGATCGCGAGTGCCAGCCCGCGGATCGCGAGTGCCGGCCCGTCCCGCTGTTTTGGCCGGCGTGTGGCGCCTCATTTCCCCGTTGTCGCGTCCCTAAGAGCAGGTTCGAAAAGCGTGACCTGTACACGTTCAAAAGTCGTTGCATATACACAAAAAAAACGTCAAAATCGTAACCTGTCCACGACTTAATAGATTACAATAACGTAACTATTACACGACCTGGCGTGAGACTGGGTTGGAATTGTATATTTCTGCCTCATCCGCCACTCATCTATCTAATATAACATGAGTAAAGATTTTCACAGCTTTTTCTCCTGTGTCCGCTAAGTGAAGTTTACTTTACTTTATTTACAGTATAATGTTTAGTCATTGTCCCTCAGTTTCACTGGCCTTCCTATTTCAATATAGGAATAATAAAATCAGTGAAATCAGTTAAAAAAATATTTATTCCTGTATACTTATGTTGGAGCTCACTTGAGAACTATTTTTGTTATAGTGATTCTACTTATTACACATATTTCCTCTGCCATGGGAGTCTATGGCAGCCCATAGAACCATACAGTAAAAAGTTGTGAAATTTGGCACATTGAGTGCAAGCACAGCTTTATCAATTAAAGCTTGTGCTTAATGCTGAGAAGACCAAATGGTCTTTTTCAAACTCGAGGAAAAAGGAGTTAGACCTGAATATTGTTACTGATCAGGGTAAAACAATTGAGGTAATTTCATCTTTTAAATATTTAGGATTTTTAATTGATGATCACCTTTCTTTTAAGCTTCATATACAAAACGTAGTAAAAAAGTTGAAATTGAAGCTAGGTTTTTTCTTTAAGAACAAATCTTGTTTTACTTTTCTGCTAAGAAAAAGGCTAGTTGATGCCACATATCTCTATATTATTGATTATGGTGATCTGTTGTACAAGAATGCCCCATCAAAGTGTCTTCAGATGTTGGACGCTGTGTATCATGGAGCTTTCAGGTAAATTTTCCCTCTCTGTCAAATCACCGGCTTACTCACCTTTATATGTTCATATACAAAGGCATTTTAGGCAGGCTCCCATGTTACATATCTGAATTTCTTTCTTTTACACAGAGTACTTATGGTTTACGGTCCCAGAACACCATTTCATTGAATGTACCTCAAGCCCGGACAGAGATGTTTAAAAAGGCTTTCATGTTTGCTGCTCCTTCTACTTGGAATGACCTACAGAAAACACTCAAACTAGTGTCTAATTTCCTTAAACGATTTTAAAGGTTATGTTAAAACCATAGAACATGAGTCCATCCACACGTGTAAATGTTTTAACTGATGGTAAATTATTTAATTGAAATGCACTTGAGATCTCTTTGCCTCTTTTGTGATGGTTTTGTGATTGCAAATTGTTGTTTTATGTAACATACTTGTTCTGCTAAATGTTAAATAAAAAAAAAAGATGGTTTGGCCCGCCCCCTAGGCTTAAGCCACGCCCCCTTTTATAACTAATGACCCGTTTGACGTAGACCCTTGTGTGAGGTATCATTGAACTCAGCAGACTTCCTTCTTCATTGGTGATGGTTTGGCCCGCCCCCAATGTTTAAGCCACGCCCCTTTTCATAAATGCTGACCCATCTAAGGTAGAGTCTTGTGTGAGGTATCATTAAACTCAGCAGAGACTTCCTTCTTCATTTGTGATTGTTTGGCCCGCCCCTTTGTGCTTAGCCACACCCTTTTTTATGAATGGGTGACCCGTTTATGGTAGAGTCTTATGTGAGGTATCAATGAACTCAGCAGACTTACATTTTTATTGGTAAAGGTTTGGCCCACCCCCTATATTTTGGCCACGCCCCCTTTCACAGCTAATGAACTGTATGACGTAGAGTCTTGTGTGAGGTATCATTGAACTCAGAGGGGAGTTCCCTTTTCATTGGTGACGATTTGCGGCGTCTGAGTACCGCCCAAATGCACGGTCGCAAGGAGTGGTGTCCGCTGGTAACCCTGACGCACGCAGAGGCGCGAGGGCCCGTCCATCGCTGCTCGCAGCTTTAATTACAGTTTGAATTTCATCAAAACACTTATATCACAGCTACCCCAAGGTCTTACAAAGCTAACAAAAGCTTACAGTCCGATTTGAATTTAAGGCATTTTTATGAATGCGAGGGTTCTTGTTAGGAGGAGCAGCTAGCTAACTATGTGTTCCATTTAATAGAATGGGAAAATATCGCGGCTAGTAGTGATGTGCGGATCGATACTAAAGTATCGATATTTACGATACCAAAGTCTCCTGCTCTAGTATCGATTCTCATATAAAAGATCGATATTTAAACTCAGTAATTTGGAGTGAGTGTTTATGTTATCATAAGTAACTTGTTGTCACCTGAAAAGTGTAATTATATCCGGTTAGAGGAAGGAACTACTTCTCCTTCCGCCGGTCGGTTGTGTGTGCACTGCGGCTCTGTGACGTAGCCGGCCGCTGCAACAGCCCTTCTTTAATTTCCCGCTACGAAGACTACAGACTGAAGAGTGACTATGGCTGACCGCAAAAGGAGTCATGTCTGGCTGTATTTGAGCTGTAAATACAGCAGTGACGCTGTGTGTGGACATTTTTTTATTTGTGTGTAATTTTCGACCTGTTTTACTGTACAAGTCTCTGAGATTTTCTTTATAATTAAATAATATGAGAGTAGTTTATTGTCTTGTCATTATGCAGCTATAGCCTACTTTGGAATTGGTAAGCCTACAGCCTATTTTTTTTTACTTTACTTTAAACTAGTTGTCACATCACACTACAAATAAAATACGTAAAAAGTATTGGTATTGGTATCGGTATCGGCAATACCAGCCAGGGTATTACTTGGTATCGGATCGAATAGGAATTAAGTGGTATCGCACATCACTAGCGGCTAGCTAGCTACAATTTCGGTATAACTATTGAAATTGAAATTGTTTATTTAAGAGGATAACCCCTTGAGATGAAGCATCTCGTTTTCGAGGGGGTCCTCGAGACAACGGACAATAAGACAAGGAAAATACAATACAATACAGCACTTATGCATTCACACTCGCTAGAGCTCTCCCTCATCCCACCCCGCCCACCCGCTCCACCGACTCCTTGAAATCAAGTTTGTATATAATACATATTACAGTATTAGGAAACATGACAAAATTTAGCCCATATATACACATATGCATATACATACATATATACACATATATACATACATAATATTCATATGCACACCTGCACCCATACTCATGTATACACATAAATAAAGAGGACAAAAAGTATCCTAAATATTTGAACATCTATACCTGAGGAAAACATTTACAGTAAGAGTTTGCATACACATAAGTAAAGACCGATGTTTTGAAGGAGTGCAAAGAAGTGACAGATCTTAGAGACCCAGGCAGGCTATTCCAGTCTGAAGGTGCTTTAAATTTAAAGGCACGTCTGACACTTTCTTTATAGATGTTTAGCACAGTGAAAAAGGGATATTCAGTGTGTCTCAATCTATAGCTAGGTCTGTATGGAATTAAATATTCCTTCAGATAAGAAGGATATTCAGAGTACACACATTTAAAAATAACCTGGTACCAGTGATACTGTCTTCTGGCGATAATAAGTTCAGTGAGTCATACATTACACAGTGGTGAGTATTAAAAGGACATCTCAGCACAAATCTGCATATATTATTAAAAGCAACGGTTTAAGATTTAATTCTGATGTGTTTTGGTAAACAACATCTGCATAGTCTAATATAGGAAATATTAATTGTGACACAATTCTTAACCTAATCACTTGAGTGAAACAGTTAATAGAGCGATACAATATTCGTAAATTACAGTTGATCTTTTTTACAACAGAATTAATGATACCTAAAAGAGAGTTTTGAATCAAGCCAAAGGCCCAGATATTTAAGTTCGTCAACTTGTACAAGTTGAGGTATCGTCTAAAAATTTGAGTGAAAGATTGTTATCTTGATTCAATGGAGCTGATCTGGTGGGAAACAGTATGCTATATGACTTTTTCTTATTCAGTAGAAGGTGGATGGATTGGAACCAAAGTTGAATAGCATTGAAGTTAGATTGCAGTGAGGATTGAATCTTAGAGACAGACTCATTAGATGTATAAATCACTGTGTCATCTGCATATAGATGAATATTACAGTCTGAGCATATTTGAGGAAGATCATTAATAAATAAAGAAAATAGGAGAGGCCCTAAGGAAGAGCCTTGAGGGACACCTTTCTCCATTATTAAGGACTGTGATACACAACCATGAACAGAGACATACTGACGTCTACAATGAAAATAAGAATAGCCTACATATAAAAAAATATATTGCAATCAAGACCTTGCAATATATATTTTTTATATGTAGGCTGTCAATATATAAACATATATGGTATATGCATATATGGCAATATATTGGAAAATATAAATATTAAATCACATATATGGGAATATAGTGCCCAATATATCACATGATATTTTCCAAATTACTGCAATATATTTTGGTTTCGTAAGGGACACTTTCACGTATCGACACCAAACTTGGTACATGGACTTGGGACCCCATCCTGAGGACACACAATACATTTGGAGTCTTTTGACCACTAGGTGGGTGCCATAATTACAGGAAGTAGGCTCATATCTCACCAACGCTTTCATGTATCAAAACCGAACTTTGTACATGGACTCAAGACCCAATCCTGAGGACATAAAATTAATTTGGTGACCTTTGACCACTATACGTTGCGCTATAATCACAGGAAGTAGGCTCATATCTCAGCAACGCTTACACATATCTCAGCAACGCTTACACATATCGAAATCAAACTTGGTACAGGGACTTGGCACTTGATTGCGAGAACGCACAAGGACATTGGTGTAATTTCGCCTCTAGGGGCACTGTAACAAAGTAAATATCTGATATCTCAGCTATTCTTTATTCAATTACCATCAGAGTTGCTGTGAGTGCTTGCTCATGCCATGGCAATGCCATTCCTGCTAGTGTACTGCTTGGTTCCCTCATTGCTGCTTGCAGCTATATTTTTCCAGTAGATTTTCTTATGTCAGCCTGGTAAAGACAGTTTGTCCACCTGCTCTCAGAAGCTGTGCTGCTGACAGAAAAATTATCAAATATTTTGATAATTGATTAATCGTTCAGTCATATAAAACACTAAACATTACCTCGCTAAAGTTCCTTAGTTTTATGGGATAGTAAACTAAACACCAATGTGTTGTTAGCAGATACTGTCAGGTTTTATAGACAGAACCCAAAAGCATACTGAAGCCAGGAATAAAACCAGTTAATTTAATGAAATCAATATTGTGCGTCAGGAGGAGTGGGTGGGAGGGGAGTGGGGTTGAGGTTGGAGTCGATTTTCCACAGCATGATGGGGTATGGCTGGCTGGTATCTCAGGTGAACACACAGTGATCTAGGGAATCCATTGTTCAGGGCTTAAATTGAGTTCCTGAAGACAATTAAGAATTGCAGGCAGACAGATACTAGACATGCAATGCTATGCAATACAAGGCAGAGCAGTTGGCTGGAGTGTGACCGTACTATAATGACACAACATTCTGGCAGGTCTTTAATGGCATGTGATGATTGGCGGAGATGAGAGGAAAGTGCGCTTAGGGGTGATCAGATTTAGGTGGGTGTGTGTGTGTGTGTGTTCCCACCAGGGAGCCAGAGACCACGCTAACCAACTCTAACCTGAGCATGAAGGAGAAGCACAACACAAAAGAGACAAACCAGTACACACTAAGCACACAACAATCATCCTAAAATGAAAAATAAATCAGAACACACTCATACTCATACCTGGTGTCACTAAGGCACGAGGCAGTTTTTTTTATGACAGATACACATTATTAAGAAACAGATGCAATATAGAAGCAATACAGGACCAACATAAGTCAACTTTCAATTACATTTTCAATTAAATTCCATTTATAGTGTCAAATCATAACATATCCCATCTCAGGACACTTTACAGATATACTAGGTCTAGACCACACTCTCTAATTTACAGAGACCCAACCATTCCCCCCAAGAGCAAGTATTTGGTGCAATAGTGGCAAGGAAAATGTCCTTTTAACAGGTAGAAAACTCGATCAGAACCTGGCTCTTGGTGGCCCGCTGCATACACTGGTTGTGAGGGTAGGAGAGAGAGACATAATACCTAACTACAAAAAATAAAGTAGATATCATATACTGTATATCACAATAAATATGATTAATTTGTCTGTTATTGGGTACCTTCAGCAAAGTTATGATTTATATCATAACTTTGCTAAAGGTACCATTGCTCTGTACATATGATACTGTCATATAATGTAATTTGCGTTTCTTTTTTTTTTCCACTCTTAGTGCAAAAGATGTTTAGAGACTAATTTAATTGTGGTAATGTAATGTATGCAATGAACATCAATAAACGACATTGATTAAAATAGAAATATGATTGATAATAATTATAGTTGGCATGATGAACAGTGGCAATTATAGACTAATAATAATAATAATAATAATAATAATAGTTGAAGTAGCACTGGAAGTCCAGCAGGACCATGGCAGCAGACGCAGCCACGATCCAGGTGCCACCACAATCCAAGGAAATCTGCAAGGCAAGAAAGCGCAAGGACTCCGAGGAAAGGCTAAGTTAGAAACATGCATTAATGGGACATATTGATCATATATTTAGTAAAGAACTGGTAACCAAGGGTAAAGTTTCTTGAAGAAGCCTAGTTGGGATGTGATCAAAGAGACAGGTAGCTGCCGGCTTAGCTGAAATCACTAAAGTTAGTTGGTGACGAAACGCAGAAGAAACGCTGTCTAAATTTATGTCAGGTTTTACAGACGTTTTTAGGGTTCCTGCGTTTGAAGATAAAGTGGTACAGGTTGAAGGCAGGAGGTGAGGAATTTTATCTCTAATAGAATGTTATCATTAAAGAAGCAAATTAAGTTGTTACTACTAAGAGCTACGGATACATGGCTCAATAGAGCTGTGACTCTCTGTCAGCCTGGCTACAGTGCTGAACGAACCCTTTGGGTTGTTCTTATTTTCCTCTAGTAATGATGAGTAATAGGCTGCTGGGACTTCCTATACTTTTTCAGATTGTCTTGCAAGACTCAACAAAGGAGATTCTTCCAGATTGGTGGAACTCCATTTTCCCACAAGTTTGCGTTTTAATTTGCGGGTTTGGGAGTTATACCATAGAGCGTTCCTTTGTTGCATCATCGTCCTTTTTTAGAGGAGCAACAGAGTTGAGTGTTGTTTGCGTCAGCCTGTAACACTGTCTACAAGATGATCAATTGGAAAGGGACTAAAGTTAACATAGGAGTCCTCTGTTACATTGAGGAATTGCATCTAATTAAATGCCAATGGAATTTAGCCACAGCATTATCAAGTAGACATCTAGTGTAGAAACTTGTACCAGTGACATATAGCCAGGTACTAATGTAAAAGTTATTAAAAATGGTCTGATAAAAGTGTTCTGTGGAAATACTATTAAATCTTCAATTTCAATGCCACATGCCAGAACAAGGTTGGTTAAAACAGTGAGTGGGTTTATGTACACTCTGACTGAAGCCAGTACAATTGTGAGATAAACGCAATACTAAGGCAAAACTTGCTTAACACTCAGAAAAAACTTTTTATTGTTTTTGTTTTTTCATTTCGTTAAGTAAATCCGGCAAGAACAGCCAGACAATTGGAAGAGCCATTTCACTGATCTATACACAAACAAATATACAAACCAATGACTAGACTCCTCCAGTCGATTTACAGAGGCTCTTCTCCTAGCGGCCTAGGACTCCTCTCATCCATTCGTCTTTCAGTGGCTACTCTCCTTCAGTTGGCCTGCAGATAGTATCAGGAATTTAAAGATTCTAGCACGTCAATTCTGCTTTTTAAGTTATTGGTGTTATCTTTGTTTAAATAAATACATGGACATTGTTACATTTTACTGTAATGTCCCTTGATGTGGTATGTGTAACAGGGCAAAAGGGCATTTTTTATTTTAGATGTGTTGATGCATGATTTGTTTTATTGGCATGTTTTAAGTTTGTTTGCTGTCTTTTTATCATGTACTGTTTTTAACACTATCAGCTAAACCTACCGCTCCTGAACTGCACACCCACAACTCACAACAGCAAATCAACACAAGGGGCAGAGGACTGTACTACGAATCAAGATCAACATGCCCTTGATTTCCTTCAATTACCCGGCTTCACCTAACCTAACAACCACGGTCCCTGTGTCACAACGGTGGTTCACAACTAGTTCAATCAACCCAGCGACGTGCGCGTTCACATACAAAAGGCGGTGTTTGTGCAGCATGACTAATCGCAAACATCTACCAGAGCCGCATATTTTAAATAAGTAGAGCAAACTATAATTCTACATAAATATGAAGGTTTTACAGTCAAAACGCAATAAAATAGCCGACGCTGTAAATCACAACGCTTATCAATATCACTTCCCCATCAGTCAGGCACAAGATCTGACCATAATTACACCTGTGCTTTCTATGAACAGTCGTTGCTTTAGCCTATTATTTCAGTTGCGTCCCCGGCAGTGGTAAGCGATCGTGAGAGGAAATAACAAATATAAAAACAGAATTCAAACCGATGTGTGGCATTGGCAACACACGGCTCAACAACCCGACAAATAGCACATACACAATTATAATTCCACCGAAAATATTTATCTTTCATAAAAATACCCATCAGGGAATGTTAACGGGGTTGTCGGTCTCTAAATGTTTTAACTTTTATGAACGCACCTCTCTCTCTCTCTCTCTCTCTCTCTCTCTCTCTCTCTCTCTCTCTCCACGCACCGAGCTCCACCTGATCTTCTAAGAACGGTGACACCATTATCAGTCGAGTACTGATGGGTCAGTAGGCGGTGCTTTTACACCGGTTGATCTCTAATCTCCAACATAACCTGCTCCCGACCAGGTTAGGTGTTCAGCATAAGTTACCACGGCGATTGAACCCGGTAACAACTGATCCACCGTCTTGATACAGAAAACCCTGGGTTGAACCTGAAGTTACCTCGTTAACGCCAAATCTTGCTTCGTAGTACAGGCCTTTGGTGTAAAGGACCTATTTTAATTTGCTTTAATTCAATCAACCGTACCCCCTGCCACATACGGCCTGTTGTACACTATACATCTGTGTTAACACGTGACAGCAATGTGAAAGCAAAGTAGGTCCACACTTCGCTTTCAGGAATTGAGAAGCGTAAACTAAATGGCAAATTGTTTAATAATTCCCCAGTTCTTAGACATTTGAAAAGGCTTTAAACTTACTGTACTCTAGTGGATAATTGCTTCCAGTAAGCAGTAGGTTGGGTGGAACTTCACATTCCTGTAACCACTTCTAGATCCAAAGTCCACTCTGTGCTGAAGCTTTATTGGCTCTCTGGGCAGATGCAAGCTGCAAATGGTCTGCCCAGTGCTCTAGCAATTGAGGAAAACATCTTTTTTGTGGAGGCAGCTATCCTGCTCATGGGTGGACATTGCCGTTGCTCTGTTTGGTCTTTCAAAGTTTCTTCTTTACACAATTGTTTTGTGGAAAAAAATAAAAACCCAATGTTAATATTAATTGCTTTACTTCCAATACTGACTCACTTTGTGTATGAAACGCTTTGCATAGAGGGGCTTTCATATTGACACTACATAAGTGAAAAATACATGAAAAATAAATAAATGCCAGTACATGTTAAAGTTCAAGATAGTTGAACCTACGAAGGATTGCAAACTGTAGCAATACAGTCTGTTGTTTTTCTAGTAAATCTCAATCTGAAAGCTCAATTGTCACAGAATGAACAAAACTTTGATGTGTTACCCTGTAGCTGGCTCCTGTCCTGGTCCCTGGTCAGAGAGATGACATGTGTTGTCTTGCCAGGCTTCTTCTTTAAGCTGCACAGTTTTTTTAACTTCTTGAAGAAACCGCAGGTTGTTTTCTTGGCTGTGTTTCGATGAGGTTCTGGATGTGTAGGCATTCCCAGCTGTGCCCTCAGTGCTCTCACAATAGCCTCCTCAAAAGTGGGATCCCTTGATCTTACGACCTCTTTCAGTTCATTTACTGAACCAAACTCCAGCAGGAGGTCGCCAATGCCAGCCTGGTAAATGTCTTTGAAACTCCGACCCATCAAGGTGTCATAGAAGTGGTTGTACAGCATAGGATCCACATCTTGAAGCTGTTGAATCACTTTCTTTACAACCTCACTAATCATTTCACGGTTTTCAATACCGATGACAATAAGCATCTCACGAACCAGCAGAGTCAACAGGGATGCATGGAAATTGCCTCCCAGCAACTGTGCCTGCATTAGTTCAAGCGGCTCAGGGATAACTTCATATGTGACGATATTTTCTTGACTCAACACTGGAGCAATGTTAGGAGAAGGAGGAGTTACAGGCACTACTTCTAAATGGTCCCCTGCTGCATGTCCTACAAACACAAAGTCAGGATCTACAGACAATTGTTCGAAAGCGAGTGGAGATGGATAATCAGACTTCTCTGAGTGTAGTTCTGACCAAAGGAGAACCTGCACAGCACAACGGGTAACAACCTCCGCTGTCCTCAGGTAAAGGGCATGAGCAACAATGCCTGAGTCGGTGACGCCCTTTCGCCTCAGGTTTCTATAGATCACAGTGTCACAAATGCGAGTTCCGGCTGGTGCTAACGGAATCTGGTAGTCACGTCCAGTCATTACCACGTTAAAGGTTCTGTCTGTGAGTTCCCTTAGTTTAACGACCTCCAGCCAACTGTCTGTCTGCACTGCCCCCTGCAGATCTACTTCCAAAAAATCTTGTACCAGTTCGTCAGCTATATTCTTGATAGATTCCATCTCTATGGGACTTAAACGAGAAGAATGGTCCTCCGTTGTAGAAATTACTGTAATTGAACTGAAGGGACACCTATCAGAATGGGACTCTGTGTCGTTGGTGTCAGGCACAGCACCTGGTATGGAATCCAAACCACAATAGGAGGACATGGCAGACACTTGTCTATCTAATTTCCTGTCTTCCACAGTCAAAATGTGTGTCTTTGAGCCAACTCTAATACAAACATCTCCATGGTTGCTAGGGCTCATTTCACAGTTTGACATTTGAGCGTTTTTTAGGAATTTCAGCATGCGAATGATGTAAGTCTTCACCAATTTCTTTAAGTCACTTTTGGAATTTAAATTGAATATAGGGGGCTCCACTTCTCTGCCTGGTTCATACAATGCAGTGTGGCTCCGCTGATCTTCAGTCATCTTTTGAGCTTGCTGCTGAGCTTCGAAGGCTCCTGTCAGTATGGTGGCAAACTGACGAACCATATCTGTAAGTTCTCCAATGGAAGTCACACAGCCACTGACAAAAATCACTGGAAGTCTAGACTCCAGGGCGGGAGTCTGAGTGAACAAAGCCAAGACTGAGTTGACGGTCTTTGAAATGTGTCTCAAAAGTGACTTGGAGAATTCCTTAGTGGCCACAAAATTCTGGACTTTGATCTTCAGGGCATTAGCCAGCGCCTGTTCAATAGAATCCCCCAGGTAGGTGTGGATTCGGTCCTCAGTTAGGCCGAGGACAGATGGAGAAAAGGTGCCGTAGTTTCTCTTGTATCTGTAGACCTGTGGCATTACGACATCAACAATAGCCTCTGCAAAGATCTGGATGATATCCATGCAAGAATTGGCCAGCCCAGTGGTCGTCACACAGCTCACCAAGCCATTTGTCATTAACTCCCAATGCCTGAAAGAAAGCAGTCAATGTTGTGGCATAAAGATTCAGATACCCATCTGAAAACAACTCATTTATTCACAATTTTTACACAAATGTGTCTAACTGCCACTTTGCCACTTTTATAATAACAATGTGGTTATGACTTGACATGTCATCCTAAGAATACTTGCAAATACTATATTTTTAGCTGTAGCACTTACTTTGTGGTAATTTGTATCAAACATTTGTTGATTGTAAAACAGACTTCCTTTGGATCAACATGTGGCAGGTCAATATGCAGAGTATCAGGCGTCTGCACCAATGCAGCGGAACACCCTGATTGGTTCTGGGCTGGTTGTTCAATCATAGTGATGTTCCTCAAGAAGTCTGAAAGAAGCAAATTAAACCAAAAATGGAGCATTTTCATCTTTGCAGATGTGGTATTTTTTGCAGGGTTGTGTAGGGTCTTTAATTAAAAAAAATCTAGCCTTTATGAAACTAGTACAGTGCCCGTTCAAAATGTGCCTCATTGGAAAGGGCTGATTGCTTGGCCTATGGTAGTGCTGCTTGTAGAATTCTCCAGAACCAAATTGTACCCCCAAATCACTTAATATGCAATGTGTGTGCGTGCGTGTAGAGAGAGAGAGAGAGAGAGAGAGAGAGAGAAAAAAAATGTGGAAGGCAATGCAAATAAACATTTTAGTGTTGTCTTTTTTGTCAGTGATATTGCATGTTGATATCACCAAAGTCAGTGTTTAATGACGCCGATGTTGTGTTGTCTCGTTAATATAACAATTTTAACACTTCAGTAGAGGTGATTTCCATACAGGCTTAGTGGGTTGGAGGTTAACGTTGAAGAATGGATTTGATTTGCGGGGGTATTTTGCAGACACTAATGTTATTAGTGTTATAAGTTAGCAGTAGACTTAATTAACCGGACCCAGGGTGAATCCAATAACTGCTGTCTTTGCCCGGTCAGCAGATAGTCTTCCACAGCGCTGTGGAGGAAGCTCCAAGATTAGGTTATGTTCTACCTCTGTTTAGAAGTGGTGATTGTACAGCTCACAACAATATCAATTGATATAGTGTTTGGCTTTTGTTTGATATTTAGTGTTGGTAAATCACCCAACTTTTGTATTCATGAAAACAGCAAAATTTCAAAGTGGCTTGTTTGGTGCATATTTTTCCATGTAGCTCTCAGTCTCGCCCCCCCCCCAATCGCTAGCAGATGGGTTCTGACCCAACAAAAATCACAACATCACAGCAACACGAGTTTGGAGTTGCTTTTTTTGAGAATGCAACGTATCATCACTGACATGAAGATGGAATATAATGAAGCTGACTAGCTGAAAGGTTTCACGTTGCCTCAAGCTCAAGCACCCACGGAAAATACTGAGCATCCACGTGTGCCAGACTGCCAGTAGGCTACATTCATTTTAAATTAAACATTGCAGTTGGTGCTAAGTGGAGCGTGTGAGCGCTGATCGCGGTTAGCTGTCAGTTAAACTTCTCATCTCCAATCCTGTCTATAGAGCTCCAGCCAGCTCACAGCTGGGTCTGTGAAGGTTGACAGGCCGGGTGGCAAGCTGGCAGGCATCAGCCGGCTGTCACGTCAGACTGTGGAGCTTCTGAACTCTGACACAGTTGGACCAAATTTGCAATTAGCCATCAATTTTCATAAAACAGCCCTACTTGAGCACTGCATAGTTGATTTCTCTCATAAAAAAGTCTCAGAAGTGAATTTAGTAATTAAATAGCAGACGAACAAAATCTCTAAAGATTCCAGTTGTTGGCCACAACAGCAATCCATGGTTGTTGTGATTGTTGCAGCACTTTGCACACCAACACACTTAACTTTGAATTTCTGATTGGGCAGGCCAGCTGTCAATATGGGTTATTACCCAGTGTGCTTTGTTGAATGGTCTCAATGTTTTATGTGCAGTGTGCATTTAGTTTCCATGCCTATTGGGTATCGAAAACAGTGATTAAATCTACCGAAATGGCCACCATAACAGTGGAGTATGATGTGTAAGATGTTGCCTAAAGATACCAAAACTCCTCCGGTAGCCCCTCAAATAAAAAATGAACAGTCCCTTACTAACGTTTGGGAAAAATGTATTGAATAAAAACATTTTTTGGTATAGTTAGCCAAGGTGCAAGAATAATCGTCAGCAAGTGTAATACCAACTCACACGCTGATGTAAATTATTTTGGTGTTTGACCACAGACAAAGAAGTAGAGCCAGCTTACCTTGTTCCTGTTGTAGAAATGATGGTCCGGTAGCTAGGTTTGTAGAAATAAAAACGGTCAGAATTTTTTTTTTTAAGATATTTCTCTCAGAAAGTTTTCTGTACTGTTCAATCCTCTACTGGAATAGTCTCTGAAACAACTAACCACAGGAAGGGTTCCACTGTGATGTCACTCCATTATGACAGAGTTCTAGAATTTTTTTTTCGTCTGTCAACTGTCATACTATCATAACATTCTCCACCACCATAATATATACTTTTACACTTTGAAAGAACAAAGTACACACAAAGAACACACCCAGCCTCACCAGGTTGGGTGTGCACCCCATGTGCTGAGGCTCAGCCCGGGGATCAGTTCCACCTCAGGTCCTTTGCTGCATGTCATCCCCCGCTTTCCCACTTTCTCCTGCTGTCCTATCCTTTAAAAAGGCCAAAAAAATTCTTAATTCCTCGTTCATTTTTTTTCAACCTGGACCCTTTTTTCACATGCATTGGTGTCTAAGTGACTAATCTTTGAAATTGGTCCAGTATTGAGCGAGAACACTATAACTGGCAGCCGCAAACTGGGCTGCAATGTAATGATATACAGTATTTATTGCCACAGACAGGCTCAGGTTGTTATTCTGACAAAATAATGGAAAGGATCCCTACAGAGAGACCGTTTTGTTAAAGAGTAAAATCATTTTTCTTTAACCAGAAACAGCTCCAAAATTGCCATTGCCAAACCAGCCAGACTCAATATAAATAATCAATACTTTTAGCGTGTATAGAGCAAGCATATTTCCACATGTAAATTTTGACAGATTTGCTGTAAGTGAATTGATTCTTGTCAGTCAGTCTTTCAATAAACGTTGAATATAAAAAAAGAAATTCAAAGATACAGATTTGGAGGGACCCATACTGTTTAAACATCCTTTAAACCTAAGGGGGTTAACACTACCATTGAAGGCTTTTTTCTTGTGACATCAAAGTGAAAGTTATTTTTTTTAAGGGTCATTTTTACTCTGACACATTTTGATTACAATCGCTTTACTATTTATCGGTAATCACTCCATGAGTCCTTTAACTGAGCACAGCTGCAGCTACAGAAAGAACAGTCAGGACTTCTCTTTACCCAGATTATAATGACACCACATGTGTCTGGAGCCTGTGAAGGGCACTGCAGAAGTGAAAATTGGAGGGAAATTGACAGTACTGCAGGGGGGGGGGCTGTTACATGGCACTTATGATTGTCCAATCATCAGAGCTCAATAAATGTTCCATCTCTACTAATAAAACTCTTTGTCACCATATTTTGGTGCTTTATGTTAAAATAAGCTACAGGACACGATGGCTTGGCCTGTTCTGTTCTCTGCTACTTTGTGGTCCTACTACCTGCATCGTCACAAGAAGTTCTGATAAATTAGAATCACTCAATAAATGTTGTTGTGAAATGTTTGTTTAAAACAACAGTGTGTAAAATACAGTGTGTTTAAAAAAACATATTATTTTTACAACCAGCCCAGGGACAGCAGATGTAAAACTCCCTCCAGGCTAATTCTGGCAAATAGATAAACCTGTAAGAAATAAAAAAAAAATTACAGTACATGATTTACAGCTAATATGTAAGAAATGTACACATTATTTGTTGATAACGGTAATTCAGTATTACTATCGACCATCACAGGAAGTGCTTTTATTTTGTCTCTTGTGTCTTTTCGCTAATTTGATGTGATGAGATGAAAGTGCAAAATGTCCGCCATGCCTACGTTTGTTCACTTTCTTGTTTGTAAAACTGCAGCACATGGAGCAGTCAGAATTCACTGCCCTTCCATAACCAAAGTGTTTTGCACATACTGTCGATGTGAACTGACTTACCACTGGAGTACGTCGAGTCAATAGCACTTGGGAATTAGAAATTGGAAAATATTCCTTTGAAAGTACAATTAGAACAGAAAAATAAAAATGTGCGATTCATTTGTTAAGTAATTCGCGAGTTAACTATTGACAATCGTGCAATGAATCGCAATTAAATATTTGAATTGATTGACAGCCCTAGTTTTTTCATCTAGTCCCACATTGTCATAAATACAACATTTACCACAAACCATTTAAAGGCAGGGGTTGGTAAGGTTGAGAAGCTAGTGAGATTTGAAGGTAACATCTCCTTGGGGATCCCAACCCACACACAGTCGTGCACTAACCACTTTAAAGCAAGGCACCGCTCAGCTTCTGCTTCACAGCAGTGCAGGGTTGCCAGGTTTGCGGTTTACCCGAGGAATTGGGCTACTTATTTTTTTATTTTAAGATTATTTTGGGGGGCTTTTCCCTTTATTCAATAGTGACAGTGATAGACAGGAAAGGGAAAGAGAGGGGATGACGCGCAGCGAAGTGCCACAGGTCAGATTTGAACCCAGGACTAAGCCTATGGGCGCACGCTCATACTTGGTGAGCTAGAGGCCGCCCCACTTTGAAAGTGTTGCAGCGAGTTGAAGTTTTTGTCCGTTGGTTGGGTAGACCAGACCCACAAAGACATGGCATGCCCCCAGCCCAGCACCTGCAGCAAACGGACTAGTACACAGTTTACAACAAAACAGGTTAGTCAGTGAATTGGTCTACATGTAGCCTAGAAATCTAGACGCACCCTACTGGCAGCAAATTTATTTTGCAGCCAGTGTCATTCTATGCACTCTCCGTTGACTTTTTTTTTACTTTTGGTCAGGCCAATCACATTGTGTATAGAGTCGGTGGGCGGGCTTATGGTTGCTGCTGCTGGGAACAGCGGTCTTCTGGAAGACTTGGAGTTAAACTTTTCTTTGAGAAAAGAACAAAGAACGGCACAGAAATCATTCTTAAAAAAGGAAGATGTGTTCGGAGTTTTACCGACTGGATATGGCAAAAGTTTAATCTATCAACTAGCTCCTCTACCTTCTTCGTTGCTCTGCCTGGTTGTAGCACTATCCTATTACATGCAGAGGGAATTTGAAAGACAACCGTTTATCCCGCCCCTCGGATTGAGCTCCGTCAATGGTGAGATCCCAGACCCAACATCTGGATGTGGGTCTGGCTTGTCAGGCTAGTCTACATGTGCATGGAAATTTATTTATTTTTTACATTATTATGTATCTAATTACACAAGGAGAATGGAGAATTTGGGACCTAGGTAAAATAACTTTAGGGGGAAACTGCTTTGAATGCTGGTACACTATCTACACATTGTTGCTGTTACTTTGTAGATATTACAAACATTTGGCGAT
Organism: Perca schrenkii; assembly: GCA_025617405.1. Taxonomy (NCBI): domain Eukaryota; kingdom Metazoa; phylum Chordata; class Actinopteri; order Perciformes; family Percidae; genus Perca; species Perca schrenkii. The sequence goes on from CM046804.1 coordinate 8,023,260, forward strand.
TATAGTAATGCTGTTTGAACTTTAAAAGCAGTGTAAGGATTAGTGTAATTTGTTTTGGGAGGGGAATATTTTGAGTTCTGGTCTGGGTTTAAATTGTATTGGCCATTGAGCTGGTTTTGTCATGCAGACCTGGCAACCCTGGAGAAGAGCAGAGGAAGGACTGCAATTCTACTCATCTAAACTAGGGCTGCTGTTCATCAAAACGAATTCTGAAATTCAAATATAATTTGAATATTAAAAAAAATCAATACTATTCGAATACTGAAATTACTATTCAAATATTGCTTTTTTTATGTGTCGCAATCTTGCCTTTCTCGCCATCTGGCCTAAATTTTGGGTCGTCTGATGAACAATAAAGTTTTGGAATTGTATCACAATCGTACACGTTCCCTTAATACATCCACGCGGTATCATCATCACAATACTCTCAAAAATGGCGGAGAGCGACGTCTCCACTGAAATGGAGATCACCACTCCTGACAATTTGAGAAGCGATGTGTGGAAGGTGTTTGGATTTCAATCCATGAATGAAAAAAATACAGATAAAGAAGTGCCAATCTATATGCAAAATCCGAATGAAATATCACTCCTCAACGAGCAACCTGAAAGCACACCTGACAACGTTACACCCTGACAAGCTAGGCGATCTGTCCGAGGAACCGCCACTAAAACATGATTTCTCTTCTGCCTCTCTCCTCATCACGGGGCTTAGCACCTGTCCGTCAAAAGGCGGTAACAGACAAACTGACACGGTTTATCTGTAAAAATATGAGACCGATCAACATCACGCAGGGGTCTGGATTTAAAGATTTTATTCACGAGCTTGAGCCAAGGTACGCGGTTCCTAGCTGCGCAACAATCACTGACAAGTTGTGAAACTCTATGACACAACATCAGACAACATCAGACAAATGATCAGTGGAAAAAAAGATCACCCTGACCACAGATGGCTAGACATCACTTGCCACAGAGGCATATGTGACAGTCACCGCACATTTTATAGATAATGACTGGGAATTAAAACGGCTGACGCGCAGAAAAGTCACACCACCGAGAGCGTTGCTGAGTGCATCTCGAACATACTCCAAGAGTACTTTAGTCGTGAGTCAGTGCTTTCCATCACCACTGACAACGCGGCTAATTATATCAACGCTGTCGAGAGGCACCTGCGGGCCGCCAATGTCCCGTGAATGGCACACACCATTAACCTGGCCGTGAGGAAAGGGCTGGCAGTGCGAGCTAGAGAAACTCCAGTCAGCAGACTGAATGCTACGGCACCGCATTTTAACAAATCCACTACCGACACCTACCTTTTGGAATCTAAGCAGAAGCTGCTTGGTCATAAACCTGCAAAGTTAATGACGGGCTGCGCTACCTGATGGAACAGCACTTACGGCATGCGTGTCGGGCAGCCGAGCAACAAGCTCCGGTAGCAGCGGTCATCATGGAGAAGAAACTTGGTCATCTTGAGTTGACTACCAGCGAGTGGACCCTTATGTAGCAGGTGAGTGACATAAATGAGGTACATTTATATGTATACATTACATGTAATAACCAGGTCATATTGAACAATTTATAGGCTAGATATTTCATTAATAATACAGAAGAGGGCATAGCAGCCTATGCATAGCAGCCTATGCATAGCTGCGTTACGTTAAGCTGCTAGCCATAAAGTTATTCTAATTTTGTTTGTGTGTATTTTCGTAGGTGAGAGCAGTGCTTAAGCCATTCAAAATTGCTACTGAGGCGTTATCCACAGATTTCCAACAGCCTCAGCTGTTCTCCCCCTGAAGTATGTACTTTTGTCACATCTTCAGCCATCCACCGGTGATCCGGCAGCACTCAATGAAATGAAAACGAAGATAAAGACGGACCTCTACAATCGATACAGTCGAGACAAAGATGCCTTCAAGCTTAATATGGCTAGCTACCTTGACCCACGCAGGAAAAAAACGCTCTCAGTGCTATGGGGGACCTTTTTGGTAATGTTTATCGCCAAGGAGCAGGCGCACCATGTGGTCCCTTAGATATAGGAGCCGTGCTCGAGCAAGAAATGTTGATCTACGAAAGTGAGACCCCACTACCCACCGATACCAACCCATTATCATGGTGGAAGACGTCACAGTCTAAGGCCCTGTTTACACGATGACGCTCTCGGGTGAAAACGAAAAAATATTTTATCGGATGTGCCTTTCGTTTATACGGTGACGGCGTTTTTGGGGCTTAAAAACGCAAAAAAGTGAAACCACCCTCCAGAGTGGAAATCTTAAAAACGCTCCACCGTCGCGTTACCGTCTAAAGGGTAAAAACGCAAAAGTCTGAAGACAGCGGTGTGGAGAGAGACGAGAAAAAAGGCGTCTGTTGTTACGGAGTAGGATACAGAAATTATAGGCTCCTGTTAGAATTTCAATGTAATGGCTCAATATTTAAATGATTTCAACAATGTGGATAAGGTTGTTATAGTTCGATGACGATATGTAGGCTATTCATTTGAGCCAGAGCAGGCGACAACGTTACGGATGAAGAGAGAGAGAGAGCGAGCGAGTGGCAGCGGTCAGCGGGCAGAGGAGGGTCTGCTTCAGCCTCCTCTGCCCGCTGCCTCTCGCTCTCAAGCAGGAGAGAAGTAGAATGAATGTTCTGCGCAGGTGGGTGCCTTGGTGGTGTTGTGTGGCAGTGCCACCTAGTCACCTGGAGTGCATACTACATCGAATTTCACACACTTTTGCGTCACCATATGCACGCAGATTTCCCCTCCATAACGCTCGTCTAAACGCAGAATAAAAAGTGATAACGCAACGCCACTTTTGCGTTTTCTCTTCAGATCGTTTCCGTGTAAACAACACAGCCTAAGTACCCCCACCTTTCCCATCCCGGGGACCTCAGAGCAGAGAGGGTTTTTTCCACGGCTGGGATTATAGTAAATAAAAAAACGCTCTGCACTAGATTCAGAAAACGTTGCTCTCTTGTGCTTCTGGCCAACAACCTTAGGGATTAAATCCTGCCAGTGTTGTTTGAAATGTTGAATGTTAATGTTACGCACTTTGATTTAGGCATCTTCATTTTATTGTAATTGTTTTTCTTCAATTTGTGAAGATCGGTTGTGTTCAATAGAAGCTGTGCAGTTATTGATGCAGTCTCAGCAGCCATTGTTTTTTTATATATGTCCATTAAAGTTGACAAATTAAAGTCATTCATTTTATCCCGCTGTTTTATTCTTATTAAGAAAGCGATCACCTGTTTCCAAATGTTTGTATTGTAAATTGGAAGTCCCTCTAGCTCTAGTGGACAGAACATGTAACAACAACCACAAGCTGACAGTGGCATTGGCGATTCAAAAGCCTGTGTAATGTCGTAAATATCAATAATAGGATGAATTTGAGCATTTAATATTCAACCTCCCTGTCGACGCAATTTAAATAGTTTGATTTATTCCCAGGAGGAATTAACGGTACACAGTGCCCTTTGTTTTTATATTTTCTTTGAATAAAAAAAATGATAAATTACTTTTCATGTATGTTATTATAACAATTATATCTCATCTACGTATCATATCATATCTTTTTTTTGTGTGGTCATAGACTGGTCCAGACTCAGTCTATGTGTGGACCCCAGGAGTTGCTACCCAAGTCGAAAAAATAAAAAATATAAACGGGAAGAAAATCAACTGGTCCTCAACCTGTAGCGGTTATCACATTCTATCCAGCTCTCTGGAGGCAGAGGCACAGGCAGCAAGTGACCTTTCTGTCTGTTTATTTCTCTCTCCTTCCTCTACTCTTCGTTGTCTCTCGCCCTCTGTATTCCCTGCCTGTCCCTTTCTCTGTGACACCTCACTTGTCTCTTCTGCCAATGTACACTTAAATTTCATGTTTGAGTTAGCATCATTTTGGATTTGAATTCTAGAAATGTCTCAAACTGTACATAAACGTGAGCAAAATGTGTTAATAATCTATTCATACAATAATACTATTACACTATAATTATGCTAGGTGTTATTGTTTGTGTTGAACAGAACATGATGTAATGCTTATCCTATCCTGAGCAAAGTGGGCTGTATATGCTCTTCCTCTCTCCTTTCCATCACCTTATCTTTCTTTTTCTCAGAAACTGACAAACCTAAAGATACAGATTTAACTACAGGGTTATACATATCTAATCTGATATTTCATCTCCACCTAATAATAATATTTTCACCACGGCTATTCCGCTAAAACCGTGTTTGCCTGGTTTTTATTATTTTATTTAGCTGACACTTTTATCCAAAGCGAGTTCAAATAAGTGCTTTCAACCATGAAGGTACAAACTCGGAACAGCAAGAATCACATAGAAGAAGTACATACTGTAACTTCAAATGTGCCATGCCAAACTACAAAGTGCCAAATGTAGCCTAAGTGCAACACATAAGTGCAATTTATCATCTGTGCAAAGTATGCGTGATGTGCACACTTTCTTTTTTTTTTTTTTTACAGCACATCCTTCTTGGGAAAGTGCAAAGGCATCATTTAAACATCTGGCCTATGGTGTGCCTAGTAGCCTAATGGTTGCTAAGCTATAATTGGACAATCACTGTTTGAAGGAACTGTTTGTCTCATATCTTTTAAGCACTAAAAGAAAAAAAAGTGGCTGGCAAAAAATCTTTTAGATACAAATGTTAAGCATTCAGTCACCTCAAAAAACATCACAAATTAGGTATGCGGGATGACCTTATTTCTTCACTTGAAAGCTCGCAATGGCAACAATAATCAAAAGGAGAATGCATGGACGGATGGAGGCAGTCACGATTTCTTTTACGGTGCTCCTGCTGCTTTTCCAGCGCCAGTCCGTGGTGTACAATAAATTGATTCTTGAGATTTCTTGAGGAAACAAAAATTAACTACCAAACAATGGGCTGGCATTTGGTTGGTTTTGAATTGAATCTACTAACTTTACTGATTTAAAAAAGTATATAAAAACAAAATAAACAATAATACCGGTGAACAATAAGCAACACAAATTAACATATCACATCCAAAAAGAAGTAGAAGCTTGTCTGGTGCTACCACTAGTCTATACAAATCTAATCCGTCAATACATCAATGATGTCAGTTTTGTTTGTGCTGACACTAATTACGCAATTATTCCAGCTAGTGATACCCCCCCACCGGAGCACCTAACTGCCATCCACCCAACTGTCACTGCATGCCATACAGTATCACAAAGACCAAAGCTGTGTCCCAATTCAGGGGCTGTTGCCTTCGGAGGCTGCACTCGTAGACTGATTGTGCCACACCGGCGCGACGAAGGCTGTCCCATATCATTTAACTTTGAAGGACCCAACTGTTGTATCCTTCGCAGCCCCAGGATTCCCAGCATTCATTTTGGCATTCAATCAGAGGCACAGGCAAACACAAACGCTAACAAGTGTTTCTTTTTTTTTTATTTTCTTTTTTTTTTACAATTTTCGTCTTCTATTTTATTATTAAATTCACTTCTGAGAATGTTTCAGGTGAGAAATTTAATGGTGTAGATGTCGAATAGGCAGTGTCGTTAAAATGTATGGCAAATTAAAAATTTGCTCCAAATTTGCTTCGGAGTGTAGAAGCTCCATAAACGGCCTGACGCCAGCTAGCTCTGCTAGATATCTGGCCGGCCAGTCGTGCTCAAAGACCCCGCTGTGAGCTGACTGGAGCTCTGGGTCTCAGAGACAAGAGATGTTCACATGTAGGCTACATAAGGGTTTATTATTATTTTTTCCCCTCTCTCTTTCGGTGCTGTAGTTAACATTTTGATCACTTATCTGCTGCAGCTGTCAAGGTTGCTAGGCGACAGCAACGACGCTTCGACGCAAACAGGAAATGCTCTGCAGACCAGACCGTCTCATTTCGGAGTGCTGCAGACACTGAATTGGGACATAGCTCAAGTTTGATTTATTTATTTTTTTTTAGCATTTGATCGCTCAAGCCGTGCATTTCACTAAAACAAAAATGTGAACCTTACGGTGGTGCTGGAGGAGAAGGCACCAGTGTCTGTCGCGGTTTAACGTTGAATTTCAACAATTGATCAACGGATCAATTATAAATTTTTTTCTCCACACGTTTAATCCAACAGTACTCTTAATTGTCAGTAAGACATGGCAGCCCTATTGTAAACTACACATACCTTTGACAGTTTGACAGATAGTTGCAAGACAATATATTTTTCCATCTATCTTTGGAGAGACTCATTGGTCTTTTTCCTAATGTGACCATATTTTATGTTTTTACAACAATTGTGAAAGTAAAAGACGAAAGTTACTGGTAGTTTGGAAACAGACCCTTTGCCATAAGCTGACTTAGCTGAATTATTTTTATTGGTTTCTTCACAACAAACAAATAACGCAACAATCATTCCACAACATCCACACTTTGGTCCCCAGAGACTGGCAAGCACAGAAAGACAAAAAAAGTCAAATGTAAATATAAATATACAGAGGCATAAAACGCCGTGCTTATGGGGCGACCTCTAGCTCACCCAGTAAGAGCGTGCGCCCCATGTAGGCTGAGTCCTTTGCAGTGGCCCAGGGTTCGAGTCCGACCTGCGGCCCTTTGCTGCGTGTCATTCCCCATCTCTCTCCCACCTTTCCTGTATTTCCACTGTCACCACAAATAAAGGGATTGGCCCCCAAAAAATAAAAATGCCGTGCTTATAGAAGGTAAATAAAAACATATATTAGATATCCACATACCATAGGCTCAAAATGAGTGAAAGAGAGTTGTTGGGTTGCATATAGAGGTCCCGGTCACACCGTTGACAGGTTGGATCCAGTTCAGGAAAAAGTTGAGCAAGGCTGCTCTTAGACAGGTGAAGTCTGTGCAGAATATTAAATTGGACAACGTTGTGTCTAACACATATAGAGGCTGAGTGAATCTCAGCCACAGCCAACATCCAACTGTCCAAACTTTCATAGATCATAGATTTTAGATATTGAGTTTTGTTCAGAAGGGCCTTCATGAATAATTCAATTCAATTCAATTTTATTTATAGTATCAAATCATAACACGAGTTATCTCGAGACACTTTACAGATAGAGTACCACACTCTATAATTTACAAAGTCCCAACAATTACAGTAATTCCCTCAAGAGCAAGCAACTGGCCTCAATCCTCTAACCAACTGGCAGGAGTTTGATAGGGGAATGTTGTGAAATTCTTTTTTGACAAAATTCCTAAGTTGGAGGTACCAAAAGAAGTGAGATTGACTTTAAACATATCTGTCACTGTACTCAGGCCCTGCCTGGACCACTGTTTGAAAGCAGTGTCTAACAAGGAGGGCGTAAATAGTGGGTAACTGGTAAGAGGCATGCAGAAAAAGCGTTGCCTCAGCCCCCAGTGGTACCTGCACTGCGACCAATTAACATTAAACCAATTTTTATTAACAATATATATATTAACAAAGATGTTTACACGACACAATTATTAACTGTGGAGATGAGACTTGAGCCCTATATGCCCTATTACGTCTGTGCCGAGAGCAACACACAAACTCAATTTCAAAAGAGTGCGTCAGAGCAAAATCAATGGTTCGGTTCTGTTCGCCATGTGTCATACCCCAACGGGAGAGTCTCAGAAGCAAAGCGTTTTCCATGTCCAACTCGCAGATTTTTTGTTTTGGTCATTTTTCCTGGATTCCTGTATTTGTGCTTCTACCATAAAAAAAGTAAGTAGTCAACATAGTTCAATAGTTTCTTCCATTTAGTCCGGCTATGATCGATACGGATCAAGGATTTGGGGCTGCGTTTTAGTTGTTAAAATAGCGTAGTGATGTAACATACGATCGAGAGTCTTCACAAGACATTTATTTTGAAAATTGCAGTGGCTGCCGCTGAGGGGTCCGTGTATCATCCGATCATTTGTTTTTGTTTTCACATATGAAAACGAAAAAACGAGAAAACAACTCCTTTTTCCGTTTTTCCGTTTTTTTAGAAAAACAAAAAAACGAAATTATGACTTGATTTTTGGTATCCCGTTCTTGCACGGATATCAGAAAAACCACTTGATATTCCGATTTTCCCCTGTGGGTGGTGCTAAATCTGATTGGCAGGATATGCATTCATTGTTTTTCAAATTAAGAGTTTACCCACACTGTATTTGTTAGCCTGTAAAATTAATAGTCTATATGTAAAATTAATAGTCTATATGCATGCTTTTTGTCACCCAATTATTTGGCTTAACTGACTGAAAAAAATCTATTGTAAAATAGCCTAAATGTAAACATATTCACGCATTGACAGACAAAAGGCACAATCTATTTTTGTAGGAGAGGGGAAGACCCATCTCATTGTTTAATCCTGTTGTGTTCAAAGTCATGTTAAACAATTTTTTGTTCCCAGTCAAAATTAGATAGATAGATAGATAAATAGATAGATACATAGATCTATAGATAGATAGATACTTTATTGATCCCCAAGGGGAAATTCAAGGTCCCAGTAGCTTAAAGACATCACACACAACATACACATACATCACAAACAGGATCATAAAAAAGTAACTCCACATGAATAGCATGGACAATAAAATAAAAAATACTAAATAAATTAAAAAATAATAATACTAAATAAATTTCAAAATAAAAAAATCCACATGAATGTACTAAGGGATGTATAAGCATGAGACGCTTGCAGTGATAGGGCAGGGACTGACCCTGTGATTCAGTATGAGAGTGTGTGTCATGGTGGTAGTACAAATAGGTCCAATAGAGCAAGGATAAAGTCTAGAGACCAGCATTAAATATGGACAATATAAGAGATCAAAAGTCAATATTAGAGGTTTGAAGTAATAGGGTTACAGCCATTGTTCATGTATTAAGTTAAGTTAGACCTCAGTCCAAGCTGGAGGAGGGAGGGAGGGAGGGATTGTGCATATATGAGCTAATATAGCCAGTAAACAGTGCAAACAGTGTAAACAGTAAACAGTGGGCCAGTGGACAGTCAGTACATAACTGTTATTATAGGAGGTAGTGGAAGTGGTGGAGAGGGAGGAGAGGCAGACAGACTATGCAGAGAAGTCTCTCTCTCCTCTTCTCTTCTCTTTAGTGAAGCATTGTAGAGTTGTATGGCCCTGGGGACAAATTACTTTCTCAGTCTGTCATGACTGACAAAATGACCGTTCCATTAATACTCATCATACAAATTTAAATACATTTATTTTTTTGTTTTAGATGTTTTTATTAACTTAAATTCTTATGAATAATACAATTGTTTTTGTCCATTTGTTATTTATGGTCTGTATGCCTCATTGATCTGAGCTTACACATCTTGTTGTGTCGGGCTTGCGTGGAACTGGGCTCAGTCCCTGTGCGATTTGTACCACGCATGCGTTGAAACACTTGACGACTAACAGTGACCAAACATCACAACTTTTTTTTAATTAAATCTTTCTTATACAATAGTCATACAAACAATCACGACTAATAACCATAGACTGTATATTATTAATGCGATGAAGTGTAAACGTACATAAGTGTCCTTTCGAAGACGGAATGACAGCTCTTCCAACCACCACTGCTGTATACCACTATAGTAGCTACATGCTAACAGCAGTACACAAGTCATCTTAGCTGGCAGTGTTGTTAAATTCTTCTCAAAATCGCACAGGGACTGAGCCCTGTTCCACGCGAGCCCAACACAGTGCAACTTTTTCCTGAATGCAGATAGTTTATCATGTACCAAAAAGACATGGCACTCCTTTCCATAGATAATTTCATTATTTTTAATATTTTTTAGATATTTCCCTGCTTTTTTTCACACCTACTACGCTAACCTTTTCTCTGAGTCTCTCTTTTTTCCAAAGTGACAGATAAAATCTCTTACTTTTGACCCAAACAGGTGTTACTTTATGTGAATGTATACATTTTGAAATGGTTTCTTAACAAATGTCCTTGGTAACTTTGGCCCAAAGCTTTGATTATTTATTATCATCAAAATAATCCAGCAATTATGTTTTTTAGTACTCGATCGAATTTAAGATGTGTAAGCTCAGATCAATGAGGCATACAGGCCATAAATAACAAATAGACAAAACAATTGTATTATTCATAAGAACTTAAGTTAATAAAAACATCTAAAACAAAAAATAAATGTATTTAAATTTGTATGATGAGTATTAATGGAACGGTCATTTTGTCAGTCATGACAGACTGAGAAAGTAATTTGTCCCCAGGGCCATACAACTCTACAATGCTTCACTAAAGAGAAGAGAAGAGGAGAGAGAGACTTCTCTGCATAGTCTGTCTGCCTCTCCTCCCTCTCCACCACTTCCACTACCTTCTATAATAACAGTTATGTACTGACTGTCCACTGGCCCACTGTTTACTGGCTATATTAGCTCATATATGCACAATCCCTCCCTCCCTCCTCCCGCCAGCCTGGACTGAGGTCTAACATAACTTAATACATGAACAATGGCTGTAACCCTATTACTTCAAACTTCTTATATTGACTTTTGATCTCTTATATTGTCCATATTTAATGCTGGTCTCTAGACTTTATCCTTGCACTATTGGACCTATTTCTACTATCACCATGACACACACTCTCATACTGAATCACAGGGTCAGTCCCTGCCCTATCACTGCAAGCGTCTCATGCTTATACATCCCTTAGTACATTCATGTGGATTTTTTTATTTTTGAAATTTATTTAGTATTATTATTTTTTTTATTTATTTAGTATTTTTTTTATTTTATTGTCCATGCTATTCATGTGGAGTTACTTTTTTTATGATCCTGTTTGTGATGTATGTGTATGTTGTGTGTGATGTCTTAAGCTACTGGGACCTTGAATTTCCCCTTGGGGATCAATAAAGTATCTATCTATCTATCTATCTATCTATCTATCTATCTATCTATCTATCTATGTATCTATCTATCTATCTATCTATTTTTGACTGGGAACAAAAAATTGTTTAACATGACTTTGAACACAACAGGATTAAAAAATGAGATGGGTCTTCCCCTCTCCTACAAAAATAGATTGTGCCTTTTGTCTGTCAATGCGTGAATATTAGGGATGAGCGAGTACAGCATTATCTGTATCTGTTTACCATATGAATTATCTGTATCTGTATCTGTACTCGGACTGGGTGGGGCCTAACCCGGAAGTGGGCGGGATTTAACCCAGGAAGTGGGTCGGGTTGTCTTGAAATGGGCAGGGCTTTAACCATAGACAGTATGGCTTTAACCGGTAGCCTGTTATTTTAAGCATGCAATTGATATGGGTAGATCAGAAATTGTTATATTTATTGCAAAATAGAAAACTATTTACATGACAGCATCAGCACTGAGCTTCAGATCAATGGTTTTGATGACGATAACAAATTAACTATATACAGAACAAGTTTTGCAACAATGAATACAACACATGCGGTTGCAATTATGAAGTAAAATGTAATGAACAAGAGTTTTCTTACTCAACATAACTTTCTTTCTTTTTTTAACTTTAAAATTTTTTTTTTGTTTTGGTTCTTTTTTATTTTTTTTATTACCACACCAGGTTTGTGTGAGTGAGTAACAGAGAGACAGAGAGAGAGAGGGGCGGGGGGACTGTGTGTTTTATACTTATATACTGTCTATGGTTTTATGCCACTACTTCCTTTATTTTTTTAAAGAAATACAGCAAGAAAGTGTCAGACACATAGACAGTATATAGGTCAGACACTCAGTGCGTGAAGTAAAAAAAAACTGGTTAGAGCCAGCTGACGGTTTAAAAAAAATAAAAATAATCTGCGACAGGCAGAGACGTAACGCGAGTCGCATTCTGAGCACCACGGCTGAACAAACCCCACGTTTACCTGAACTCTACTGGTTTATAAGTAACTACAAACCGAAGTAAAAAACAAACCTGAAGCTGAAGAAACCCTAACGTTAACGGAAAAGACCCGCGAACCTGAGTGACTGCGGGAGAGACAGAGAGAGCTGTTCTCTTCTCAGCGTTCTGTAAGTGAGCAGAGCGGCGCGGGACACAGCAACACAATACACCTGTATGTGTGTAGGGGAGGGGCGCTGTGTGACTAGCCAATCACAGAACGCAGACACAGTCAGCTACCCAATGAGGATTTTTATTCAATCCGAGCACAGATATTGACTCGTATTACTCGTATAATACTCGTACTCGGCAAAAGTGCTTTATCCGTACCGGATACTCGTTTCAGCCGAGTATCCGGCTCAACTCTAGTGAATATGTTTACATTTAGGCTATTTTACAATAGATTTTTTCAGTCAGTTAAGCCAAATAATTGGGTGACAAAAAACATGCATAAACTATTAATTTTACATATAGACTATTAATTTTACAGGCTAACAAATACAGTGTGGATAAACTCTTAATTTGAAAAACAATGAATGCATATCCTGCCAATCAGATTTAGCACCACCCACAGGGGAAAATCGGAATATCAAGTGGTTTTTCTGATATCCGTGCAAGAACAGGAAAACCAAAAATCAAGTCATAATTTCGTTTTTTTGTTTTTCTAAAAAAACGGAAAAACGGAAAAAGGAGTTGTTTTCTCGTTTTTTCGTTTTCATATGTGAAAACAAAAATAAATGATCGGATGATACACGGGTCCAGGTACCGTTCATTCATTTGTTTTTGCTGTCACATATGAAATCGAAAAAACAAGAAAACAACTCCTTTTTCCGTTTTTCCGTTTTTCCGTTTTTTTAGAAAAACGAAAAAACAAAATTATGACTTGATTTTTGGTTTTCCCGTTCTTGCACGGAAATCAGAAAAACCACTTGATATTCCGATTTTCCCCTGTGGGTGGTGCTAAATCTGATTGGCAGGATATGCATTCATTGTTTTTCAAATTAAGAGTTTACCTACACTGTATTTGTTAGCCTGTAAAATTAATAGTCTATATGCATGCTTTTTGTCACCCAATTATTTGGCTTAACTGACTGAAAAAAATCTATTGAAATAGCCTAAATGTAAACATGTTCACACATTGACAGACAAAAGGCACAATCTATTTTTGTAGGAGAGGGGAAGACCCATTTCATCCTGTTGTGTCCAAAGTCATGTTAAACAATTGTTTGTTCCCAGTCAAAAATAGATAGATTTATAGATAGATAGATAGAGAGATAGATAGATACTTTATTGATCCCCAAGGGGAAATTCAAGGTTCCAGTAGCTTAAAGACATCACACACAACATACACATACATCACAAACAGGATCATAAAAAAAGCAACTCCACATGAATAGCATGGACAATGAAATTAAAAATACTAAATAAATGAAAGAATAATAATACTAAATAAATAAAAAAATCCAATGAAAAATCCACATGACTGTACTAAGAGATGTATAAGCATGAGACGCCTCTGAGACTGACCCTGTGATTCAGTATGAGAGTGTGTGTCATGGTGGTAGTGCAAATAGGTCCAATAGTGCAAGGATAAAGTCTAGAGACCAGCATTAAATATGGACAATATAAGAGATCAAAAGTCAATATTAGAGGTTTGAAGTAATAGGGTTACAGCCATTGTTCATGTATTAAGTTATGTTAGACCTCAGTCCAGGCTGGCGGGAGGAGGGAGGGAGGGATTGTGCATATATGGGCTAATATATAGCCAGTAAACAGTAAACAGTGGGCCAGTGGACAGTCAGTACATAACTGTTGTTATAGGAGGTAGTGGAAGTGGTGGAGAGGGAGGAGAGACAGACTATGCAGAGAAGTCTCTCTCTCCTCTTCTCTCCTCTTTAGTGAAGCATTGTAGAGTTGTATGGCCCTGGGGACAAATTACTTTCTCAGTCTGTCATGACTGACAAAATGACCGTTCCATTAATACTCATCATACACATTTAAATAATACATTTATTCTTTGTTTTAGATGTTTTTGTTAACTTAAATTCTTATGAATAATACAATTGTTTTGTCTATTTGTTATTTATGGCCTGTATGCCTCATTGATCTGATCTTATACATCTTAAATTCAATCGAGAACTAAAAAAACATAATTGCTGGATTAATTTGACGATAATAAATAACCAGATGAAACATAATACTGTTTATCACAGATTACTTTGGGCCGAAGTTACCAAGGACATTTGTTAAGAAACCATTTAAAAATGTATACATTCACATAAAGTAACACCTGTTTAGGTCAAAAGTAAGAGATTTTATCTGTCACTTTGGAAAAAGAGAGAGACTCTGAGGAAAGGTTAGTGTAGTAGGCGTAAAAAAAGCAGGGAAATATTTAAAAAAAATAATAAAATGATCTATGGAAAGGAGTGCCATGTCTTTTTGGTACATGATAAAGTATCTGCATTCAGGAAAAAGGTTGGACTGTGTTGGGCTTGCGTGGAACTGGGCTCAGTCCCTGTGTGATTTGTACCACGCATGTGTTGAAACACTTGACGACCAACAGTGACCAAACATCACAACTTTATTTTTTTTATTAAATCTTTCTTATACAATAGTCATACAAACAATCAAGACTAATAACCATAGACTGTATATTATTAATGCGATGAAGTGTAAATGTACATAAGTGTCCTTTCGAAGACGGAATGACAGCTCTTCCAACGACCACTGCTGTATACCACTATAGTAGCTACATGCTAACAGCAGTACACATGTCATCTTAGCTGGCAGTGTTGTTAAATTCTCCCAAATTCCGGGTCACATTCCTGCTGAAACATGTCCGATTGTGTAGTGTTTGGTTCAGAACCCTTTATCTTTGACCTTAGAAAGTGCTGCTTCGTTCCACTACAATCTAACGTTAATTCAATTTCAATTCAATTCAATTTTATTTATAGTATCAAATCATAACATAGGTTATCTCGAGACACTTTACAGATAGAGTAGGTCTAGACCACACTCTATAATTTACAAAGCAACCAACAATTCCAACAATTACAGTAATTCCCTCAAGAGCAAGCAGTGCGACAGTGGCGAGGAAAAACTCCCTCTTGGGAAGAAACCTCGGACAGACCCAGGCTCTTGGTAGGCGGTGTCTGACGGGCCGGTTGGGGGGTGTGATGAACAGTGGCGATAATAGTCACATTAATAATGGAACAGTGACTGGATGTAGCGGGAAGCTGCAGGGTTCAGCAGAAAGCTGCAGGGTTCAGCTGGACGCAGCAGGGCACCGTTGAGCTCAGCAAGGAGTGCAGCAGGACCACGGCGACAGCTGGAACCAGGATCTTGGTGCCAACGTTCTCCAAGGAAATACGCTGGGGGGAAAAAAACATAAGGACTCCGGGAAGCTCCCCAGAATCTAGGATTAGTAACTAGCATTTCTGGGACGGGATACACGCAAATAGTAATAGTAATAGTAATAGAGAGGGAGAGGAGAGAGCAGCTCAGTGTGTCAAAGGAAGGAAGTCCCCCGGCAGTCTAGAACTATAACAGCGTAACTATAACAGCGTAACTAAGAGAGACAGGTCATAAGGAGAGGTAGCTTTTTCGGGCTTAGAACTCTCCCCCTGCCGGATCGGGCTTGGCTGGCCTGCCTCCCTCTACTTTGTTATGTATTATTAATCTAACAATTATGAAGAGAAGCAGTTGGGCCAGTTAGGTGAACACTGCAACTCCTCACTCCCCTAACTATAAGCTTTATCAAATAGAAGAGTTTTAAGTTCATTCTTGAAAGCGATTACAGTTTCTGCCCCCCGAACCCAGATCGGGAGCTGGTTCCATAGGAGAGGAGCCTGATAACTGAAGGCTCTGGCTCCCATTCTACTTTTAGAGACTCTAGGTACCACCAGTAACTCTGCATTCTGTGAGCGCAGTGCTCTAGTGGGACAATAAGGTATTAGGAGCTCTTCTAGATATGATGGTGCTAGACCATTTAGAGCTTTGTAGGTCAAGAGAAGGATTTTAAACTCAATCCTGTATTTTACAGGAAGCCAGTGCAAAGAAGCTAATACAGGAGAGATATGATCTCTTTTCTTAGTTCTTGTGAGAACACGCGCTGCAGCATTCTGGATCAGCTGGAGAGTCTTAAGGGACTTATTTGACCAACCTGACAGTAGGGAATTACAATAGTCCAGCCTAGACGTAACAAATGCATGAACTAGTTTTTCAGCGTCGTTTTGAGACAGGATATTCCTAATTTTGGCAATGTTACGAAGATGAAAAAAATGCTGTTCTTGAGGTTTGTTTTAGATTGGCATTAAAGGATATATCCTGATCAAAAAATAACTCCTAAATTTCTGACAGTAGTGCTGGAGGCCAGGGCAATACCATCCAGAGTAGCTATGTCTTTAGATAATGAGGTTCTGAGGTGTTTAGGTCCCAGTACAATAACTTCAGTTTTGTTAGGGTTTAACATCAGAAAATTATATGTCATCCAGGATTTTATATCTTTAATGCACGCTTGAAATTTAGCTAGCTGACTGGTTTCGTCTGGCTTGATTGACAAGTATAATTGGGTGTCATCTGCATAACAGTGAAAGTTAATTGAGTGTTTCCTAATAATATTGCCTAGAGGAAGCATATATAGGGAGAAAAGAATTGGTCCAAGCACTGAGCCTTGAGGAACCCCATGGCTAACTTTAACGTACTTGGAGGATTTATCATTAACATTAACAAATTGAGATCGATCAGAGAAATAAGACTTAAACCAGCTTAGTGCGATTCCTTTAATGCCAACCAAGTGTTCCAATCTCTGTAACAGGATTGAATGGTCAATAGTGTCAAATGCAGCACTAAGATCTAGTAAAACAAGAATGGAGACAAGTCCTTTGTCTGCAGCAGTTAAAAGGTCGTTAGTAATTTTCACCAGTGCCGTCTCTGTGCTATGATGCTTTCTGAATCCTGATTGAAAGTCATCAAATAAACTATTGCTATGTAGAAAATCACATAACTGATTAGCAACCACCTTCTCAAGGATCTTGGATAGAAAGGGAAGGTTAGATATAGGTCTATAGTTTGCTAAGACCTCAGGATCTAGGGTGGGTTTTTTTCAGAAGAGGTTTTATCACAGCTACTTTAAATGACTGCGGTACATAACCTGTTAATAAGGACATATTGATCATATCTAGTAATGAAGTGTTTACCACGGGTAACGCTTCTTTGAGTAATCTCGTTGGGATGGGGTCTAAGAGACAGGTAGATGGTTTAGCTGAGGATATCTTTAACATTAATTGTTGAAGGTCTATAGGATAAAAGCAGTCTAAGTATATGTTGGGACTAGTCGTTATTTCTAGCGACTCTGCGTTTAAAGGTAAACCGTTAAAAGTTGAGGGCAAAAGGTGACGGATTTTATCTCTAATTGTTGTAATTTTATCATTAAAGAAGCTCATAAAGTCATCACTACTCAGAGCTAGAGGAATAGATGGCTCAGTAGAGCTATGACTATCTGTCAGCCTGGCTACAGTGCTGAAACAGAAACCTTGGGTTGTTCTTGTTTTCTTCTATTAATGATGAGTAATAGTTTGATCTGGCCTTTCTTAGGGCCTTCCTATAGGTTTTGAGACTTTCTTGCCAATCCAAACGGGATTCTTCCACTTTTGTGGAACGCCACTTACATTCAAGGTTTCGCGAGATTTGTTTTAATTTGCGAGTTTGGGAGTTATACCAAGGAGCTAATTTCCTTTGCTTCATCATCTTCTTTTTCAGGGGAGCAACGGAGTCTAAGGTCGTCCGTAGGCAGGTCGTAGCACCGTCTACAAATGTATCAATTTGAGAGGGACTGAGGTTAACATAGAGGTCCTCTGTTATGTTAAGGCATGACATAGAGTTGAATGCTGTTGGAATATCTTCTTTAAATTTAGCTATAGCACTGTCAGATAGGCATCTGGTGTAGAAGCTTTTATCTAATTTAATATAGTCAGGTAGTAAGAATTCGAAAGTGATTAAAGAATGATCTGATAATACCGAATTCTGCGGAAATATTATTAAATCCTCAATTTCAATACCATATGCCAGCACAAGGTCGAGGGTGTGGTTAAAACAGTGCGTCGCCTTGTGCACACTCTGACTGAAACCGATTGAATCCAGTAATGAGTTGAAAGCAGTAGTAAGGCTATTGCTGTCAACGTCCACATGGATATTAAAATCACCTACAATAAGTACTTTGTCTGATTTAAGGACTAAACATGATAAAAACTCTGAGAATTCAGATAAAAAATTCAGAATACGGACCTGGAGCCCTGTAAATAACAACGAATATAATTGGCTGTAATGTTTTCCATTTTGGATGTTGAAGATTAAGAACAAGACTTTCAAAGGAGTTATAATTTAATTTAGGTTTAGGAGTAATTAACAGGCTTGCATCAAAGATGGCTGCAACTCCTCCTCCTCGGCCTGAGCCTCTAGGAATTTGAGCATTAATATGACTGGGAGGAGTGGCTTCATTTAGACTAACATAGTCATCATGGCCCAGCCAGGTTTCAGTAAGACAAAATAAGTCAATGTTATTATCTGATATCAACTCGTTTACCAATAATGCTTTAGAAGACAGAGATCTAATATTTAATAGTCCACATCTAATTTTCCTATTTTGTTCTATCGTTGCAGTCGTTTTAATTCCAATTAGGTTGTTAAGTATAGCGCATCTTTTGTTTACCTTTGATTTAACCGATCTGAGTCGGGGAACAGACACCGTGCTTATTAGACTATGAGTGGGTGACTGCTCCAACGGAAGCACAGAGGGGCGCGTAATACTGCACCTCTGATTACTAATATCAAGCTTGGGTTGTCATGGTTTATGTCTGATAAACTCGGTCAGATTTTTTGATATGAGAGCGGCTCCGTCCCAGGTGGGATGAATGCCGTCTCTCTCCATCAGACCAGGCTTTCCCCAGAACGCCCCCCCCCCAGTTATTCACATAGCCCACATCATTAGCTGGGCACCACCCCGACAACCAGCGGTGGAAGGATGACGTACGGCTGTACATTTCATCATTAGTCAGGTTTGGCAGGGGTCCAGAGAAAACTACTGAGTCCGACATTGTCTTTGCGTATGCACAAAGTGACTCAACATTCAATTTAGTGATCTCCGATTTACGACCATTACCCCCCTACGTGAAGTATGATCTTACGGTATTTACGGTTCTTTTTGGCCAGCAGCTCTAGATGGGTTTCTATATCGCCCGCTCTGGCCCCGGGGGACACATATGACCGTAGGTACTTTAGCCGCTGGGGCCGTCGGCTTCACATATCGCAGTATAGAGCTCCCAATAACCAGAATTGGCTTCTCAGCGGGTGTATCACTGAGTAGGGAGAACCTGTTAGAGAGGCGAAGACGCTCCGGTTTAGAGCGACCGTCACCACGTGCACTCCCTGGTCTAGATCTAACGCTACGCTTCCCTCGGACAGTCACCCACTCGCCCGGCTGCTCGGGGTCTGCCGGGGGGACAGCTAGCAGAAGCTAAAGAAGCTAGAGAAGCTACAGTATGTTTGTCTGCATTAACTACATGGAGCTGGCTAGCTACGGAAGCATACGATTCTGATTCCATGGTGCGGAGCCGTGACTCAAATTCACTAAGCCTCGCCTCCAGAGCAGCGAATATACTACATTTATTACATGTATCGTTATCACTAAAGGAGGCAGAGGAATAGCTAAACATTTGACACACAGAGCAAGAAAGAGCAGGAGAGGGGGAGGAAGTAGCCATAATGGCTAAGCTAAAGTAGCTAACAGCGTTTTAACAATTGTAAATTCAGCGAGTCAGTCACTGTAAGTGAAACTAAGTATAAGTGCTTGAGTAAAACAATTGTAATTCAAATGCAATCCAGGCAAATAGCCGCTAATTTAAGCAGTAAAGCCGAGTTCAGTAAGTTATTGCCGGAGCAGCAAACTAGCGTTTGTAACACGGGAACACCGGAAGTGACACAATACGCTCACCTTACACGTCAGCACGTCCCAGCACGTTAGCATTCTCTATTATAACTATTATGTAGCTGTATGCTAACGCATTAAAGTAATTTGTCCCCAGGGCCATACAACTCTACAATGCTTCACTAAAGAGAAGAGGAGAGACAGACTTCTCTGCATAGTCTGTCTGCCTCTCCTCCCTCTCCACCACTTCCACTACCTCCTATAATAACAGTTATGTACTGACTGTCCACTGGCCCACTGTTTACTGTTTACTGTCTAAAATTTTGTTTTTCCTAATCAGATTTTTTTGTGATTCCATACCTGTTTAAGGTTAAAAAAACATCTTACAATTTAATTTTTTTTATTTTTATTTATTTAAAGAATGTCCACTGTAGTGGACAACAGGATCATTTGAGTACGAAAACAGACAAATTGTGTAGATGTGGAGTCATTATTTACATGAAGATAGTCCTGATGTGTCCACTATAATTGACATTCATAAAATGGCAAATTTTTCAAAAGATACATAATGTAGTTTCTATCAGAACTCAATATATGATTCCTAACACCTTAATGAACAAGAAAATATATGATTATCATAGTAACAAAACCATAGACAAACAATATTTGACTCATCTCTTATATTTCCATAAAATGTGCTTATGTTCCTATGCTGTCCATTTTGGATTGAAAGATAGAGGCGGTTCCCGGCCTCCCAGCCAATCAAATAACACATCACTGAAAAGCCCAGGATGTCCTCTGTACAGTACAGCAGGAATTAAGAGACTTGCACAAAAGATTCCAAGGAGAGGAATGAAAC